>OX382174.1:4072202-4483090 GCA_947507545.1 Clistopyga incitator | reverse complement strand
GACCAAATTTAATTAGACCTAGAGTTTCTTTAACACGCTCTTCAAGAATTTAATATTTTAACCTTGGCATGCGGAGCTTAAAGCACCATTGTCAAAATAAATAATGTGTGTGAAGGGTTGACTCAAAATTTTGTTGAAAAAACCCAACAACTTTTTTCGAGAGACCAGAAATTATGATTTTAATGAAGAAACTAGTTGTTAAATTAATTTTCAATTAGGCCACATGCATTAAAAATATTTCTTTGCTTTTCAGATACTTGGATATTTTGTTAACCAATTATTACGACAGCCTCGAGTCTCAGATTTTTATAAACAAATCAACATTTAAGCTCTCGACGTTGAAAAATAGCGTGGCTCTTTCGTGAATGTTGCTCGCGAAGGTATATCTAGAAAAACATAAATCTAACTTCGAATCTTTCGCGTGTATAAATTTGGAGCGATCGTCTGACAAAAACCGAGGCGTTATCCCGGGTGACGTCTTCCCGGTCTTATCTACTTTCCTCACTCCAATTTATGCACCTCACATCACCTTAACTCGGATTAAATTGGGCTTGTCCGAAATACCTTGTAGAACATCGCACTCACTTGTTCCTCCTCTCCGTTTGCCTATGCGGACCCTTCGTCACTCCGACAACTCTGTAATCTCTACCCCTCGGAATTCTCTGCGATTCATAAATGCCAACGTACGGCGTTTCCGTGCACAAGGAGCTTAATTAAATAGCAATCAAAATCGTTTTCTTGTCACAAGCCGAATATTTCATTTCGCCGAGGGTTTTAGGTGCAGTACGATTGTCGAAAATACAGAAATCTATATCATTAGGCTGCGTTCGATTTAATGGCATTTAAAGAGCTGAAAAAAAAAGAGTCGAAAATTCTGTATTTCAGTGGGCATTGATTCGCGGAACTTATTCGTACAGCCACAAGAGGAGAATAAGAAATATAAACTGGAGAAGAGTCAATCGCGTCGACGCGGCGGTCGTTGAATTTTTTTTCGGAAAATCGAACAAAAGACCACTAATCAAGAAAAGAGGAAACGAAGGGGAAAAAGAAGAGGAGGCGAATGGAGAGACGAGAAGAAGTTAGTGAGACGGAGAAGTGGCGGAGATACGGAGGCGCGAGTAGTCATCCGTAAAGTCCAAGCGGCGAGGCAGAGACGGTGGTGAGAGAGGCAAAGTGTAAGGTATAAAGGAACGTTAGTCGAAGGGATATAAAAGGGGGTGGGGGTGGAAACGCGTTGCCGGTCCCGATAGTGAACTTTTTCTCCGACGACTAGTCACCGCAACGTTTGTCGGTGAGCGAGAGGAGGAGTATAAGAAAGGGAAGCGATAATAACGCCAAGTTTTGCAGAGGCGCCGGTGGTGGTGCTTCTGCTGCAATGCCAGCGATTCGGACGCGAAGGCGTGCGTCTGGATGGCTCCCTATATCGGAATCTCTTGGAAGGAAACGCGGGGCAGGGCGCGGAGGAGAAAGGAGAAAGGAGTGCACGTTCGAGTCGGAAACGAAGAGGTGGCTGGCGGCACGCGGAGAGCCGAGCTTCGTCTTCCACCCGAATACACGTGCAGAGACACCGAAGCGTGGAAAACAGTCGAAGAAACGGAAGAGAACGGTTGAAACAGTTGCGGAACTGCTGCAATTCTTTCGGGGTGGAAGTCTGAGCCCCCGAGAACTGGAAGCTCACCACCGCCACCCACACACCCACACCCCGAGGGCATCCCTTCGATGCCACACGAACTTGCCGATGTGTACATACTCCGTTACATACTTGCGAACCTGGCGTCGCTGTATACGGCTTACCGAACCATCCCCTTTCCCCTCCAATCCCCCACTGCACTTTGCCCAACGCAGTAGCCATAGCCATTTCTGCTTCTTTCCCGTTCTCTACGTTTCCCTGCACTCCGGACACGCTCTTTCTCGCTTATTTCCGCAGCCCAACCGCGTGTTCGACCCTCCCACCGGAAAGCCCGCAGACGCCGGGCTTTATCATCTGCTAATAGCGAAATAAAATCGGTAGATTCGCCGATACCGATGCAAGTACATTGGAGGAGCCGAAGGATCCTCCCTTTCTTCTCTTTCTCTCTGTACAGCTATTTTAAGCGGCTATGTTCATATACAGTGATTCCGGAGGCCAACGGGCCAACGGAGCGAGGCTATCGTGAAAACTTTGTACATCACATTATTCCGATCGCAACGGGACCGTCAGGAGCTGCTTGCAGACGCAGTTGAAACAACGGAACACGAGCTTTCCGACCTTTGATTTTTCGGCTTATCCCGCGGGCGTATATTCCAATCGTCACTTTGCCCAACGCAGTAGCCATCGCCATTTCTGCTTCTTTCCTGTTCTCCACGTTTCCCTGGACTCCGGACACGCTCTTTCTCGCTTATTTCCGCAGCCCAACCGCGTGTTCGACCCTCCCACCGGAAAGTCCGCAGACGCCGGGCTTTACCATCTGCTAATAGCGAAATAAAATCGGTAGATTCGCCGATACCGATGCGAGTACATTGGAGGAGCCGAAGGATCCTCCCTTTCTTCTCTCTCTCTCTCTGTACAGCTATTTCAAGCGGCTATGGACGTATACAGTGATTCCGGAGGCCAACGGGCCAACGGAGCGAGGCTATCGTGAAAACTTTGTACATCACATTATTCCGATCGCAACGGGACCGTCAGGAGCTGCTTGCAGACACAGTTGAAACAACAGAAACACGAGCCTTCCGACCTTTGATTTTTCGGCTTATCCCGCGGGCGTATATTCCAATCGTCCTCTATCTTTCTCCGTCGATGCGGAATTTACTCTGTGGGGAAGGAGGAATATCGTCGACGTGCGAGGCGAGACTCCACGTGTCGCGTTATTTCGAATTCGTTCTCCCATAAAATCCTCGTTATAGGGGCTCTATCGATGACCCAGGTCGAAATCGACAATGAACGGAAGGATACCATGAAGAGACTTTTGCCACTCGCCGCATTTTCGGCGCCGATTTATGTAACCCGGTCCACGGTTCGAAGCACGCTTTTCCAATTGCCTATCTCGTGAAAGGTGAGGACACTTTCCTGTGGTCGGAAACGATGCCACGATGGCATTGGGATTTTTTCTGCTTTGGAGACTATCGGGAAATGCAGTACCTCACATTTCTAAAGATCGCTTCGTATGAAGTTTGAAGCCGCGCGTTTGTAGGCATAGAATAATTCCTAAACCGTTTTTTTTTTTTTCTTTTTTAAACAGACCGTCAATGAGTAATCGTTTGTGGGTGGGTCGAGTTTTTACCTGGTCCTCTTCAATATTTCTCAAGATCAAAATAATTACCAGGTTCACAGGTGGCGAGGGAATTTTTTCCTTTGCGATTTTCAAAGAGATGAATACACAAGTCATTAGAGTGTTTTTTTAGCACTCGATTGAATACAGAAATTCCACTTCTGTACCTTTTATCCGTGCCTCAGTCGGTACGTGGGCTATTCAGTGTCTAGTCGAACCCATGCTGAAAAAAAATATCTTTTGACAAAGTGTACAGCGTAATTCGTTTCATTCATTCATTGAACGCCATTATCGGAAAGATCTGAAGAAGGGACGGTGCGACTAAAAGTTGCTCAGTCCGTAAGACTGTTTCTTTCCTTCTCTGGTCTCCTTTTAATTGGTCGATGACTCTGGCATTGGTGTAGCACAATTGTTTCAGTTACTTTACACTTCCGCCTTGGTTTTCTCGTTAGTACATCGTTATAGCGTTGTTAAACTGCGCCCCGAGAAGCGTCTATATTCTCTATGACACTAAAGTAATTGTTCGGAAGCTCCACGATCTTTACATAACTGCAGCCCTCTTTACAATACGAGGAACGGAGGGCCTCAAAACTTACAAGAATCTCTGACGTCCACAGTATCAATTAAAAATCACTCCACTTTGACCCGTCTTCTAATAATAAATCTCTTGGGAAAAATTTCACGCATTCACTGAATCCTGTTAGCAGATTGCAGCTTGAAATTGTAAAAAGTGGGTTAGGCTAGGATGCGAAAAAACTGAATATCCAAGTCCACCACCGAATTGACTCGTGAATACAGTGATATTTATTAATTAATATTTACGACTCAGGTACTATCGACAATTCATTTAATTTTCCAAATCGACGTACCTCGAAAAGTGCCATTTTCGACACGTGTCAAGTCGAAAAATATGACAAAAAAAAATTCAGAGCGATTGAAACGGTTTTCAAATTAGTACATCCATAAGATTTTCGATCCACCGTAAAATAAATTAGTAAATATCAGATCAAATCGATATCAATATTTGAAATTTAATAACATATTTCGTCTGTCGACGCGCCTAAAAATGGTACTTTCTCACCGTCGATTTAAGATCTAAACTCGATATTATTATTCTAATGTGGGTTTGAATAAATGCATAAGTCATTTATTCAGAGCCGAGTGGCCGCGGTGAAATTCCGAATTCCACGTTTTTTAGGGATATTATCTCGGCGGAACATTTTGCTGTACATCTCCGGTTCCATTGAGCCCGGGGCGTTGAAACAGGTGCACAGAAGAGACACAACGAGGGGCAGAATACGGGGAGTCAAAAGCGAGGGGAGAAAGCCTCGGTGAGAGGTGAGGTGACCGACCGCTACAGAGCGAGAGTAGTCGATGTGCCAGTCCGTGGCTCGGCGAATCAATTGGAAGGTATAAAAGTTCGATCTCACTCGTGCCAATACACGTGCGGTATCGATACATCAGCTACCGCCCGCGCTCTTCCTCTCCTCTCCTCCTTGTCCTCCTCACGTTGCCCCAATTATCTCTCTCTCTCTCTCCCTCTCAACTGTTTCACCGCTGCCGAAGCGTACGAGCACCAGGCGCCCGAGTGATGGATCGTTTTTGTCTGCCTTTTCTATCGTCTGCAGATTATTTCATCGGTGCACCGTGGTAATTGTTTCTGTCTTGTATCGTCAGGATCTAATACGGTCTATCGTGTTTTTTTTTCTTCCTTTTTTTTCCAAAAAAACAAAACAGAAAAAAAAATGTACGACTCTGAAAGAACTTGTGTGTTTGACTTAACCGAAATGTTCACTGACCAAAAAGAGAAAAAGAGCAATGAACAAACAACGATTATTTCACAACGTCTACGGACCGATAGTCTTTGTACGTTTACTTTTTATTCCTCTCGCCACTCCGCGTCACTTGACTGGCCAAAAAGTCTCGGAAAATCGAAAGAACTTTTCCATTTCGTGAAATGCTATAGTCAGCGAAAAGTGGACGCTCGGTTAGGCGATGGTAGCGAGTCGGCCAGTGTTTGTGATCAATTCGAATGGCTTTTGTTTCGATTCAAATCGCTGGATGTGTCGTTGCCACGTGGCCCCCCAGTTGCCGAGCCGTAAATGCTTTCGGAAATCAACGACGAGAGATGCGGCGGGTACAGGGACCAACTGGAATGGCAACCTTCTTTTGTTCCTATTTTCCCGTGTCGGAGATTGCTGTAGGGTCCGAGTGGGACAATTCAGATTACCCGAGCCTTTCACACGTTTCGCTCCGAGCGTGAATACGTGGAAAAAGGTGTTTCTAGTTCAATGCGATGTGTTTAGTTTAGCTTCGATCGTTACTCGTTGGAAAGCACGCAATAATAATATGTACTTATTCTGTATTACAATTAAAAAATTAGATTAAAAAAAAAAATGAAGAAGCAGTGTTATGGGAATAATTATTTGTAAGCAATTTTTTCAAAGTTCTTCAATAAAAAATTTGTTTGTTATCCTAAAATAGGATATTTAGAAATTTATGGAAATTTGAAGATAACGAGGAAGCAATATGAAAAATACCATGCATCGTTTTGTTGAAAATGTTGACATTTTTTCCATAGGTTCCCTGTGCATGTCCATTTTGCCCTCCGAGTGAAGGTGTGAAAGGGGTCAAAACGGGATATTAAAAACAAAATTGGTGTTATGGGAATAATTATTTGTAATCAATTTTTCCAAAGTTCTTCAATAAAAAATCGTCTGTTATCCTAAAATAGGATATTTAGAGATTTATGGAAATTTGAAAATAACGAGGAAGCAATATGAAAAATACCATGCATCGTTTTGTTGAAAATGTTGAAATTTTTTCCATAGGTTCCCTGTGCATGTCCATTTTGCCCTCCGAGCGAAGGTGTGAAAGGGGTCAAAACGGGATATTAAAAACAAAATTGGTGTTATGGGAATAATTATTTGTAATCAATTTTTTCAAAGTTCTTCAATAAAAAATCGTCTGTTATCCTAAAATAGGATATTTAGAAATTTATGGAAAATTGAAAATAACGAGGAAGCAATATGAAAAATACCATGCATCGTTTTGTTGAAAATGTTGAAATTTTTTCCATAGGTTCCCTGTGCATGTCCATTTTGCCCTCCGAGCGAAGGTGTGAAAGGGGTCAAAACGGGATATTAAAAACAAAATTGGTGTTATGGGAATAATTATTTGTAATCAATTTTTTCAAAGTTCTTCAATAAAAAATCGTCTGTTATCCTAAAATAGGATATTTAGAAATTTATGGAAAATTGAAAATAACGAGGAAGCAATATGAAAAATACCATGCATCGTTTTGTTGAAAATGTTGAAATTTTTTCCATAGGTTCCCTGTGCATGTCCATTTTGCCCTCCGAGCGAAGGTGTGAAAGGGGTCAACGCTGCTGTCGGAGCTTCGGTATCGCGCTCACGTTATTTAACCAATCGAGCGGCAAGTCGGCCTCTCCTGGCTCCGCGCACCCCTCAGTGACGAATCAGCGTTGCGAGGGGGTGAAACCGGAAGAGGAGTGAGAGCGGAAAACTGATTACCTCCTGGTTGCGTGGCCCGAAGTAGAAATAACGTGTAATTTAACACAATACGTTCCGATACATAAACCGTCGACACATAATTCAACAACAGATATTTCAGCGAGAATTTCGGTCCTCCGGTGGCAAAGAGAGTGCGACTCTTTCGAAGGCACCGTTCCACGTGACTAAGCGCACGGATTCCCTTTCGCTTTTCCGCGTTTCTCCTCTTTTGAGACCAACTTTTCCGCTTTCTCCGCTCGGGATTTACCTCAAATTGCAAACCGGCGCAGGCCGTGATTGGATCCCGTCGAGGCGCGGCTCCGGATTTTCCTGAGGCCTTTAGCCTATGCGTCAAAGACTCGGGAACGATTTTGCCGGTGAAGATTTTCTCGAATAACTCTCTACGCCAGGCCACTGCGTTTCTTCTCCGTGTTTCCTTTTCCTTCTTCTTTTTTTGTTATTCCTCTCTTTCCGTTCTCCTCCAGCTACTTTCTTCCTTCACTCGCGAATCCTTAGCACATCGGGAGAGAGCTTGCGTTACGCTCGCGGCTTTGATGTTTCCCTGCGCTTTACCGTATAACGGAACACATACTGCGACTACATCTCCACGATTATACGATATTCAAGCATGCATAACTCGGCGAGAGTTTCACCTCGCGCTATATCTCCATGTCTCTCAGCGGCCCGTCAAATGAAGCCGCCAGATTCATCGTCAAACTCCTCCCGCGCTTTCGCGTAAGATTTGTGCTCCGTAAATATTAACACAGCCCAGTTCCGCGAGGCAAAGAGGGCGGCTCGTCTGGCAACTCCTCAACGACGACGACGACTCCCGCCACTCCTCCGACGACTCGAAGCTACTAAGTGGGTTTTCGTGTCTGCAATCCTGAGAAAAATGTCTTCATTCGCAAATAAATTGACGACAAATTGAGAAGTGATGGACTTAAGGCACGAATTTAAGCTGTGTATTGTCGAGTCTTTCATTTTCTTACGTTCATAATTTGCGGAAGGTACAAAAGCCAAACAATTGCACAATTGTTCCGCGTTCGCAGTGCAAACTTTTTTGATGGATTGAAGAAGGGTGCAAAAATTGTTGGAAAATAATGGGCGGGTAGGAAATTTGCTGGCTCACGCATCTTTGAATTGTGTGGTGGATAATTTGGTTTCGATGACCAATCAAGTTGGAAAGAGTCAAACTGTTTATTGTACTGATTTTTTTTTTTTGGCCTTTAATATGATTTTTATATTGAAGGGTGAAAATAATGGCACAACGTGACTGATAAATGAATTATTCCATCTGAAGACATTTATTTATGCATGAGCGACTAGTTTTGGTGATTTGAACTGGATCTCTTTAAGGATCGGACGATTTCATTGGACTATAAGATTTGTCTGTCATTCGACAATTTGTGCGGGATATATTGGAGATCGAGGGATACAAATTGGAACAAATCGCTTCTTGTTATGCGCGGGATACGAGGATTCACAGAAATTGGGAGTTCCCCCTTAAAAATTCAATGTCGCCCGTCCCTCGTCGAGTGTTCGATTCGTTGTTGGCATACAAGGAGAACGATGCTGTCGTCAGCTCTGTCTCTTCGGTAGATTGCAAGAAAAGACGAAGACGAAGGACGCTCCGCAAGAAATGAAAGAGACACGGATAAAAAGTGATAGAGAATGCAGTGGCGGGGGCGAGAGGAGTCGAAACGTGAAGGAGAGACCCGAGAAACATAAGAGAGAATGTTGGAGTAGCATTGGAGTGCACGCGCCGTGACGTAAGAAAAGAAATTCCAAGAGAAGAAAATACCGACACACGTTCTTACGCGGAGAATTGGGTAGCCGCCTTAGGAAAAGAGGGACACAAGGGGTAACAAGTTTTCCAATTTTCCAACTCGGAAACAACGAGAGACAGAGCTCGTAAGCTCGCAAGCTTCACGAAAGCCTCTATAAGACACAACGTTGACAACTGAATATGTGGGCGACCATTCAGGTTATTCCGCTGTACGTATTACGGTAACCAGACCTTGTCTGCATCACCATTGACATCGACCTTCGTTAATTCCACCATGGTATCACAGAAACTGAAAAGGTTTATGGAAAAGAAGCGACGGAACACAAATTGAAACCGTTTTCATGGCTGAGAAGTAAACAGCCGTCGTTTAACTCCAGTGACTGGAACATGAGGAGACTACTGTTCATATTCAAATATTCTGTCGGATAGGTTCACCGAGTTATTGGAGAGTCCAACACATTTATTGGTAATACAATCCAGAATTTCATTTTCTCCAAAGAATTAATTGACTGGTACATATTTAACCAAACATTGTACGATAGCCAGACCTTGTCTGCATCACTATTGACATCGACCTTCGTTAATTCCACCATGGTATCACAGAGACTGAAAAGGTTTATGGAAAAGAAGCGATGGAACACAAATTGAAACCGTTTTCATGGCTGAGAAGTAAACAGCCGTCGTTTAACTCCAGTAACTGGAACATGAGGAGACTACTGTTCATATTCAAATATTCTGTCGGATAGGTTCACCAAGTTATTGGATAGTCCAACACATTTTTTGGTAATACAATCCAGAATTTCATTTTCTCCAAAGAATTAATAGACTGGTGTATATTTAGAAATTGAAACGGTTTATAGGAAAAGTTTCAATAGTTAAGAAGTAAGGAACTTGTCCTAATAGCTGAAGTATTGCAACTGCTGTCGATAATCGCCATTCCTAATTCAACTGCAATTCAATCCCATAAGAATTCCAACTGAACCCAATTCGAATGCAAAATAGTGAACGAAGAAAACGTAAATATAAAGTGATAATAATTTCCTGTTCAGTCGCCCTCGAGAAGTAGATGAAGTAGTTCGTATCACGCATTTTAGACACCGAAGAGCACGATGAAAAAAAAAGGACAAGGTACTAACGACTTTTTAATTGCCAAGAAGGAAAAAGGCTGCAACGGACAAACAAACTGAAAGACACAACTCGCAAGCCCGCAAGCTCACAGTAACGTTTCTGTTGTCCCGAACGTTGACAACTGGACATGTGGGCGAGCTTCCAGGATTCGCAGCATTCCAGCAGCCGCCAGACCTTGTCTACATCACCAATGATATCAACCGACGTTAATTCAACCGTAGTTTAAATCGAGTATTACGAAACTGACGAGGAACGACGGGAAAAAAGCAACGCAACGGAAACTAAAGACTTTTTAATTGCCAAGAAGTAAAAAGCCCTCGACAGATGGCAGTAGCTCTGGCATGACGACCACCACCGTAACCCGCACCTTCCATATTTCCAGAGCTTTCCTCTCGGAGTCGTCTGATGATTAATAGTAGTTTCTACTGGTCCGTCCAGCCATTTACCAGTGTCACTGGGCTCCGGTCCTCATTCCCATCGCCATTCTCCCGCTGATACTCTCGCCGCCTTTTCTCAAAACGAATTTACCCACCCCCAACCGTGAAGACCCTCCAGCGGTTTCTTCCTGTTCTTCTTTTTCTCTCTGTCTTCCTGTATGCGTTGAGAGGGAGCTAAATGATCTGTGTCCTTCAGGGATTCTTTATCATCCTGAAATCCGAGGCACCTGGGTCATTCGTGAAAATGAAGATCACCGAAAATCCGTCAAGTCAACGACATCGGTACAATGAGGAAAAAAGATTGCTGTTGTCACAGCTACGTTTTCCATTTTGATGCAGCCGATCTTTACGAAATTTGTCGCAGCTAGTGATCATTTTATCGGCGTACGACGAATAGTATCCTGGACAATTCATGATTTGGTAGGGTAAAATAGTCAGCGCAGAAAATATCCTCGAGGCTACAATTCAAATTCGTGAAAATGAAGATCATCGAAAATCCGTCAAGTCAACGACATCGGTACAATGAGGAAAAAAGGATTGCTATTGTCACAGCTACGTTTTCCATTTTGATGCAGCCGATCTTTACAAAATTTGTCGCGGCTAGTGATCATTTTATTGGCGTACGTCGAATAGTATCCTGGACAATTCAAGATTTGGTAGGGTAAAATAGTCAGCGCAGAAAATATCCTCGAGGCTACAATTCAAATTCGTGAAAATGAAGATCACCGAAAATCCGTCAAGTCAACGACATCGGTACAATGAGGAAAAAAGATTGCTATTGTCACAGCTACGTTATCCATTTTGATGCAGCCGATCTTTACGAAATTTGTCGCAGCTAGTGATCATTTTATCGGCGTACGTCGAATAGTATCCTCGACAATTCATGATTTGGTAGGGTAAAATAGTCAGCGCAGAAAATATCCTTGAGGCTACAATTCAAATTCTTTGTGCTCTCATAGCCAGGCTGATTTTTAGGGGGAATAGGACAATTGTTTGATCGTGTCAAATGTTAATTAAGTTTTTTTTGTTTTTTTTTTTCTTTTTCGTCGGGTGAAATGAGATTTGTACATGGAAATGTTGATAATAGGGAAAATCGATCGAATGGACGATTGCCATAAAGAATAATGCGAGAGGCGTGCACCGAGAGCAGAGGGAAACAGAGATATTTGAATTCCTCGAATAACTACGGCTGGTGAAGCTAGTGGTGCTGGGTCAAAAGTTCAGGTTGCACAGCTCACTGGCTCTTCCGCACCTTTCGAAATCCCTGAGAATCGGGGTTAATTAAATCGATTATATACACTGGTGAATGCTACGCTGCCAGGCGCGTTGCTGAACTTGGTTCCAAGCCTGAAAGTTTCACATCCCGAGAACTCGAGAAGGCCACCGACAGATGGTTTGCATGTACCGCAAGCCGAGCCAGACAAGGTTTTCGCTCGCTGAGCTGTACACGAAATATGCTTATGCCGTTAGGTCGTGAGATCGAGTTATTATCGACTACAGTAGAATCTCCCTCTTCATTAACCCAACAATCCAGAAGAAAGTGGTTTATCGGCACAAAGAGTTCACTTAAAAACTAATAAATCATCCCACGAATCACAACGACTCTCAAAGTCACCAAAAATTGGCGCTGAATAAGAGTTACTTTCTGCACAGATATCAGAAAATTACCAAAGTGATCTTCGAAATAACGAATCCATCAAATTTCATGGTTGATCGGTCCTTCAGTCGAATCAACAAGTAACTTTTGTGTTTAGTTGTTTAGAGCATTGCCGAAAGTTTTTTTTCTCTGCCCAAAGCCACTTCTACTCAGCACCATTTTTTATTTTTTTTTTGGTAAATGTGTTAGTTGATTGTAAAAAAACTATTATAATTATCGTCAGTTTTAGGATTAGAAATTAAATTGTCAATGTTGGTCCTTCGAGACAATGCGATTTTGGTTTCTCAATTTCTTTTTTATGCTTGACATATGAGAAAAAAAATGATCGTCTGACAGATAAAAGCAGCCGACTCCATATAGTCTACATATAGTAATACGACTCTACTCAGCACCATTTTTTTTTTTTTTCGGTAAATGTGTCAGTTGATTGTAAAAAAACTATTATAATTATCGTCAGTTTTAGGATTAGAAATTAAATTGTCAATGTTGGTCCTTCGAGACAATGCGATTTTGGTTTCTGAATTTTTTTTTATGCTTGACATATGAGAAAAAAAAAAGCTCGTCTGACAGATAAAAGCGAGAAGGTAGAATGATGAGTTCCATCTCCTCTACCTTGCATCGATCTTTGTTTCGTACAGGATGTTGAGTACAAGGTGAGCAGGATGAGTGTAATAGGCGACTTTAAAAGATTGGCATATCACAGGATGACGTAGATTAGCCAAGATTTCCCCTAGAAGCTCCGGTGTCACCTAACGAAATGAAATTGTGGGAATTGCATCTCAATCAGACTGATTGATAGAAGCTTTTTGTCAGTTGCGCGCCCGCCCTTCCATTCCTTCAGCTCGTTCAACCTTTCTCTTCATGGACCTTTCACCCTCTTCATCCCTTGGTATCATTTCAGATACCAAACTCTCCCACATCCAACGACTGACACGATCCCCTTGGCTACACATATATACACTAGTGTACATTACTGTATATACTAAATTTGGAAGACGGGCGAGACTCGACTTCGTAAATGCCGGAAGCACGAACGAGGAGAAACTGATAAGAGAATCGTTCTCTGAACTAAGAAAATGCGAGGCTACGAGCGATGGAAAAATATCAACCTTTAGGCACTACTTCCGGTTTGATGATGATGATGATGATGATGAAGAACACAGGGTGATGATAGACTCCTCGGTATTTCTATCCCTTTCGAAATAATCGAGAAAACAGGTTGAGATATTAAGCTAGAATTTTGAACCGGAATTCGAATGATTATGTCTTCAGGTACTCGATCGATTAAATTATATTTTCCACAACTTCTATATACTTAAAAATTCGAAATCTTATCAGATGCCCATGAAGTCGATCCTGAAGTTGACATCCGATATCTCAAATCCAAAATTCAAGATTAAATCACCTGTCAAAAACTACATTGGAACACAAATCGGTAAGTCTGTGAATTCCAGATTTTTTCGCACTATCCGAAGCCTGTGTTCTAAAAAAAATCAAATACATCATTCATCCATATTCCCAACTTTCTTTTGCGTTAGAAATTTGCATAATTCACATATGGATGAAGCGTTTTATTTTTCTGGAAACTCCGGACGAGTAATAACCAGGAAAAAAAGGAATCACATCGAATTATGCTTCCGGAGTTCTCGAAAAAAATGGAACTTATGGTTTGGAAGTTGTTTTTTACCCCCTATCAAAAGTTTCGTCGAACAATCACTCGTTGAGCTCGGCTCGTTCGCATTTCCACACACGTACACTTACATAAAGTGCGAGTATGGATGAAATTAAAACTTGTGCAACTCTCCGAGCACCGCCAGCAGTGAATTCTCTTTTCTCCGGGGACTGGCAACTATAGTTTCGTCCCACCAGCAAACCAGCCCTTGTAAATTCCCCGGAGTGATCTTAATACGTAATATTCGAACTCCATCCTGGACTTTGTCTGGTTTGAATATGTTAGCCTGGTATGTGCATCCCATATACATACAGTAATAGTACAAACACTCGTATACATTGTAATATGCTCTCTCCCCGGTCCTTTCCATACGGGACCTTTATCACTTTATTCTCGTACGACCGAGCTCGTCGCATCGCTGAGCTCGGCAGTTCTCATACGGAAACCACACACGAACTCTAACCCACCTGCGTATTTACCATCTCCCAGTGAAACTTTATCGAGCATACAAATAAGCCACGAACTAACCTAATAAAACAAATGAGAAATTAGCATTAATATTTATTTGGCTCAACATTAGCGATATCTCGTGGAGCTCCCATTTGTCTGGCATAAGCGAAATAGTGGGGATGTGGGTCACTAAGAATTATTCCTTGTTTTCTGAGGATGAAACTAGATTTTCTCCAGCTGGAATGGAATGGCCTGAACCCTGAGAAAATAAAATAATTAGAGGAACAAAATGATTTATTTGAATGCATTGTGCATCTGGTTTGAAAATTTTTTTTTTTAAAGGGCAAATACATCACCATCTAATCTTAGACAGTGATAACATGAAAATTGAAACTAGCGCGACACAGTGTGTCAAGTAATGTGAAATATTGGACAAAGTTAAGTTTCAATGGCATGACGTGATAAAGTCATTTATCTCGCGCCTCAGCGAGCGCAGTGATAAATATCGTTTTTTTTTTTTTTTGTGAATTAGCGGTGGCATTCGCCTGTAATCACGATTCCCCTGTTCTTTTCCTACGTGATATTGATAATAAAAATAATGACAGCGGTAATGGTATTTATATACAACTTTGCAGTGCGGGGGTAGTTTGGATGGTAGTAAAAAGAACTGAGGTGTCGTATGGTACGAAAATTTCCCGGATGCAACTTCCGGTCGGGCCCGCTCATAGTTAAGAGGGTTGATTTTCATTTTATCAAATTGTTTAAATAATTCAACGGCGCAACTGTGGAATAGGCAAAGAAATCGTCGTTTTTTCTTCTTTTTTGTTTGTTTGTTTGTGAAATAGCGGTGGCATTCTCCTATAATCAAGATTCCCCTGTTCATTTCCTTCGTGATATTGATAATAAAAATAATGACAGCGGTAATGGTATTTATATACAACTTTGCAGTGCGGGGGTAGTTTGGATGCTAGTAAAAAAAAATGAGGTGTCGTATGGTCCGAAAATTTCCCGGATGCAACTACCGGCCGTGCCCGCTCATAGTTAAGAGGGTTGATTTTCATTTTATCAAATTGTTTAAATAATTCAACGGCGCAACTATGGAATAGGCAAAGAAATCGTCGTTTTTTCTTCTCTTTTGTTTGTTTGTTTGTGAAATAGCGGTGGTATTCTCCTGTAATCACGGGTCCCCCGGTTTTCTCCTACGTGATGTTGATAATAAAAATAATGACAGCGGTAATGGTATTTATATACAAGTTTGCAGTCCGGGGGTAGTTTGGGCGGTAGTGAAAAGAGATCGGGTGTCGTATGGCACGATGGCTCGTCGAGTGCAACTTCTGTCCTTCCACACACATAGTTAAGTGTGCATGTGTGTGTATGTGCTACGTTCGTGAGGTCTGGTTGCAGGGGGTGGAAAAAGCGAGTGGCGGCAGTCGTACACAGGCGCTTGCGCGTTTTCCACCCCGCGCGCTCAAGGGGTTCGGGCGAGGGGTCGAATCTTGTACGAGGATACGGTGAATTTGCGGAGTCAGTAGTATCCGCGTCGCGACGACTCGTCGCTCGCGTTTGCAAGGCACGGGTTAAATCACGCGTGACGACGAGGGTGCAGCACGCTAAATTTGTTTTGTCTTATTAAAACAGAAAAAAATATATATATATATATAATAACGAGTGACACGTCAATAACAACGAGAAAAGTTTCTCCAATTTTTGGAAAAGTGACGGGCTTAAGTGATACAGTGTTAGGAATTAAAAATGACATTGTTGGAAAGCTTTAGACTTGATCGTGGATTTAAGTCATTCATCGGTTGAGCGAATTTTGAAAAATCAATATTTTTTTCGCGGTATTTTGCTATCACCTTAATGTATTTTTTGGGCGAGAAGCATGGGCTGGAAATATCAGATTTCCATGCTCAAGTCTCCACGTTCATGATCTTGATAGTGGAGCTTTGAAAAAAGGATTGATTTATTGTCGTCGTTGAAAATCGATGAGAATCGGTATTGAGGATTAAAATAATCATCTATGGTGATTGTGCAGAGAATCTGGCACGGGGAAGAAATATTGAACTGTAAATGTGGGGAGTACTGATAGTGCAAGAGTCGAACTAGTTCATATCCATGATCAGATTTAACCATGTGTGCGATAAAACAAACGATTCAAAGCGCAAATAATCGAGTGCGAGGTGAGCAACGAATGGCCGGACTGCCCGCCACCGGCTTTTGACATTTTACCTGCGAGCTATCATTTTTTGTGTCTGTGTGTGCGTGTTCGTGTGTGTGTGAGTGAGGAACAGCAACGCAGCAGCTCTCGACTGGATTGTTAGGTGAGTTTCGGTGATCGGCAGCAAACAATTGATTGAATTTAATCGAGAATTCAAAATGAACCGAAAGCACGTACGTGTAACGTCTTCGTATAGCATTCCTTAATTTTTTATCATGTTTTGCGAGCAAAATACTCTGGACAACAAAATGCCCCATGTAATCAAGACAAATCATCATTATTATTATCTTTACATATTTTTGGTTAATTCAAAGAATTGTTTTAATTTTATCGTACAGTTATTATGATTTTTATAATTATGTCCCAGCAATGAGAAATTTGAATTTTCTTTGCCGAAGTCACTGTTTAGGTTTCTAAGTGTAAGCAACGCAGTAATTGTGGAAATTACATCATAGTTCATAAAAACAACTCTTCTCACTCGCTGGAGAAAAAGAATCTTTTTAATGACGACAGATCATATACACGTAATTACTTTCGTTACTGAAGTTGTAACGCTGTAATGAGATTCCGCAACTGCTCAGACCCTTCAGCATGCCCTACACCCGCAGTCCTTTCATTCTTTGAATATGTGGGCGAAATGTTCTGTGGAAAATGTGGGGGAATACAGAATGTGAAGGAATATGATCTCTGGGATGCAGAAGAGAAATGAGATACTTTCTGGTTGAACATATTTTTAAAGCCAAAGGGATACTGTTTATTTTGAAAATCACGTTTTCCTTGATTTTTCAAGGTAAAGGAAAGGGTCAAAAATAGCGATATATTACTTTAATAATTATAACTTATTTTACAAAATAATAGAAATAAATATTCGACTCGGGTATAAAATTGTGTGGAATAATAGTAACAAGATCACAAAGAGAAATGAGAGAAATGAGATACTTTCGGGTTGAACATATTTTTAAAGCCAAAGGGATACTGTTTATTTTGAAAATCACGTTTTCCTTGATTTTTCAAGGTAAAGGAAACGGTAAAAAAATAGCGATATACTACTTTAATAATTATAACTTATTTTACAAAATAATAGAAATAAATATTCGACTCACGTATAAAATTGTGTGGAATAATAGTAACAACCTCACAAAGCGCTTAAACGCTTTGAGGCGCAAAACAGTCTGAATTATTGTTCTGAAGTAAACAGAAGGTTAACCCAAAACTTGATTACATCGTTTTAGTGTGTGTGCAAAGCTCGAGTAATTTCCAAAACAATGCTCCTTTTGTAACTGTAATATGAAAAGTAGTATGTGGAGAAATATTATTTTTGGAATTTCATCGAGGAAACAAGATATTTCCTTGACCCCGAATTTATTAAAATTAATGAAATATTTTATGACTTCCAAATCCTCATTTTTTCAAAACATCTTTGTTGAAAATCATTTATTTCCAAACGAAAAAAATTCAAGAAAAATTGGAACCAAGGATATTTGGATATTTGAACCATCGTTGCAAATCTATTTACAGTTGACACAAGGTTCTAACAAGGTTCATTCCCATAATTTTATTACATGTGAAATTCTCAATCAATTTCCGGTACAATATCCGGCTTGTATCGTTTTGCAATAATTGTATTTTCCGATCCCCCTTAGTTCGCTATTCCTTGATTGTAATTAATTGTATTAAGCCCTCGTTAAACGACTCCCCCTTAGATCTCAGCGACTGAGAGGTGGACGATGAACGAAAACTGCAGTAAAACCGGAAAAAATGCAGAATACCAGCTCTTATTATTTTTCTTCAGTACAAATTCATAAATTTCATCAACGATTCGACCCAGAGTTGACATCTAGATCTGTCAATTCATCTTTTTTTTTTTACATCGAGTCTAATAGGAGCAACAAAATCATTATACACAATTGAATAATAATTACGAACTTTTCAATCAATTCGCCCTCATTAAATGATTTTTCTTTACCTCAGCAAATACGAGAATTGCCTCAAACAAAAAATGGATAAAACACACACAATATTCCCTCTCGCTGATTCAGCGTTTGTTTATCTCCAGTACAAATTCGTAAATTGAATCGACGAAAGGTAATTGCAAACATAAATACAACAGGAAATAATTTAAAAAAAGGCGTAATCCCCTATAACCGCAGTTTGCTCTTTGCCACAGTGCACTTTTCCAGCTGTGCATATAATACGTCAATATAACACAGAGCCCAACAAGTTCACCGATGCGACGATAGAAGGCAAATTAGCTGCAAAATTAAAACGCAATGCATGCAATTGGATACCCACACCGAGGAGTATGGACCAGCGGATTGGGTGGTCATCCGGCAATTACGGGCCGCGTACGTGTCCCTGACACAACTGTGTGCGAATAGATATTTTTCGGCGGGCATTCGTGCGAGAGATAGTGTGTACAAGGGCCCGTTCGCATTTTGGTGACTACCGGAATGTCGATCGAATCGTGGCCTATGTTCGTGGATTACGGAAATCGTTTTCAACCAAAACCAGGGGTATTTTCGGCTGGTTGCTGTTCCCTCCCTCCTCACGGTACATTGTGCGGCTCCTGGTGGCGACACCCGTCGACCAACCCGCAGCCACGCACCTACGTTTTACGCTCCGATACCCAAGATCCTCGTGGACCATTCCCTCACTCTTGCGCTCCACGGGGACCAATTACCAATCAATACTATACACGGAAACAATAGCGCGCGTATACCGTGGAGAAAATGCGAGGGTGAGATGAAGAGACACTCGAGGGAATAGCGCAAGCATGTTTCCAATAATTAAGTGAAGCCATAACTGCGGTTCCGTGTACCGGGAAACTACGTGCAACCGTTGCATAATCAACAGTGCGTGCGATAGATCATTGCCAAGTCTTACCCACTGAAAATAGCATCCGATAGACTAAAGTCAAGATGCTTGCGATCGAAATGCTTGGGACACTGACGAGATCATTGTGACACCTGTTGAAATATTTGACAACATATTTTCACATTCCAATCGAAAGAATGTCAAAAAAGAATTAACGAATCATGAAAGACGATGATAATCCTGTATGATAAATGAATGGCTAGCCAATAAATGTAGTTAATGTTGCTTATCAACGATTCCCGCTGTTAAAATCGTTAATGTACACTCCCACCGGTCTCAAGTGGGCTTATCAAGCCTTGCACAGTCACCGACCTTTACGACCACCGTTTCGTTTATGAGAAACGCTTCGTCGATGCGCCACCTGGCGGCGGTTAACCTCAACCAACAGCACTAAAGACAGAAGCCATCTGATTAAGCAGTCGTACGAGGTACAGAATGAGCCCTTTGGCGTAGTTGCACCTGACAGTCTAGCGTAAGAAAGCAATCCCAGCTTTAATTGTGCACGAGCTTTGATCGGTTCGATCTTAGATGAATTACAATCACGTCTCCCTGCAGAGACATCTGACTCCGACGAGGTACAAGTCCGCCGTGAAAATGCATTAACAGAGATACAAAACGTGAAAGACCGTCGCCTCTTTAATAGCAACTACGTGCAGACCTTCATCAGGTCACAATCACGTCTTCCCGGGGCAACGTCTCACTCTGACGGCGGAAACAGTAAACCTGGCCGACATATCTATATAGGTACACGATGTAAGGTACCAATTTCTTCGGTTTTTCTCTTCGAAGATAAGAATCGTCGCATCTTTCTGTGAGTTCTAACCTCAAACTCTAATCTTTAATGATGCCGATCTCAAATACGTCACAATTATACGTCCATGCAGCGGATATTGGACTGACGAGTCAATTAGTCAAGCGCACTAATGCGTATATATGGGAGTACACGGGGTGTATTGTGTGGATTTCTCCCGTTTTTTCATCGAAAGGTGGAAACCGTGAAAGACCGTCGCCTCTTTAATAGCAACTTCGTGCAGACCTTCATCAGGTCACAATCACGTCTTCCCGGGGCAACGTCTCACTCTGACGGCGGAAACAGTAAACCTGGCCGACATATCTATATAGGTACACGATGTAAGGTACCAATTTCTTCGGTTTTTCTCTTCGAAGATAAGAATCGTCGCATCTTTCTGTGAATTCTAACCTCAAACTCTAATCGTTAATGATGCCGATCTTAAATACGTCACAATTATCCGTCCATGCAGCGGATATTGGACTGACGAGTCAATTAGTCAAGCGCACTAATGCGTATATATGGAGGTACACGGGGTGTATTGTGCGGATTTCTCCCGTTTTTTCATCGAAAGGTGGAAAACGATCGCTTCTTTCTGTACGCGATAGCAGCCACCTTCGACAAAAGGTTCGGAAGGTCGTTTGGTAACTCTATGCCGAAGGTGTACGGCGATTGAATGGAAATCCAGCGAGGCGATGGCGGATCGAGAGCATCGTCGTGTTTCGTCACCGAGCAGAGCAACAAACGTAGTAGTCCGTTCTCTCGCAGCTGAACGCATCCTGCATCACAGCGTGTCACTGCGGCCGCGTTCGTGACACGTCAACGGCTTTTGACCGCCAATTTGTGTCAGAACTGGGCAACTGCTGCTGCCGTTGGCGGCCAGTGTACCAGTACACCGTGCAGAGTGCACAATGACGGTCACCCTTTGTAGAGCTTTTGCGGTTTAATACTCACATAGTTTCCACGCACTGTGTATCCCATACACGCCACTCGGACACCGGTTAAATTTAATTTCAGCCGTGTTCCGTTGCCCACTTTTCCCCCAATTTCGCGGAAATGTCACCGTTACTCCGGGCCTGTTGACTCGATAAATATTTCGCTGATTTGATTCCCAATGAACGATCAAATGATGGAATACCGTGATCAACGCTTTGTATGAGATCGTGTGTGATATGATGGCATGTGCTTCTCCACAATAACAATAGAAATGCCACGAAATACATCAACTGAAAAAAATGGACAAACGTCAAGTGAAACATCCACAATACATAAAAATTTAATAACAGTTATGACCATTGTTTCGCAACATATTTGAACTGAACAAGAGACATTACTACTGTTTACCAATATGTCTGAATTCAATAACAGCCATGACGATTAATATTTCGAAAATCGCCGAAGTAGGATAGGCGTTTGATAGAATTTCTAACGTAATATGGATCGTGAAATGGAGTGATCTATGTGAAGTGATGTGAACGCCCAACATGATTACACGTCTGGTAAGGAACCCACAGCGGCCAGAAAAATGATATACGAATGTGTCCGTCACTTCTCAAACGCTTCCACGTCATAATTCACTGATCCCTCGGATTCGAACATGTGGTCAATGTATGGCAAGCTCAATTAACGATCCTAACCGTGAATTTCCAGACATTCAAATTACATGATTACATGTCTGGTAAGGAACCCACAGCGGCCAGAAAAATGACATACGAATGTGTCCGTCACTTCTCAAACGCTTCCACGGTCCTAATTCACTGATCCCTGGGATTCGAACATGTGGTCAATGTGGGGCAAGCTCAATTAATGATCCTAACCGTGAATTTCCAGACATTCAAATTACGCTGACTATAGTTATAGCATTGGTCAACGATTTCGACATTATATCAATCTTGTGGCTTCACTGCAAGCCGCGTAATCGGATCGTCATTTATGAAACGCATTGGACAATCCGGATTATACGTTTAACGGTGGACTACAAGTGTATATGCAATGGCACAAAGGCACGACGCTCACGAATCTGCCCATACAACGATACCACCAACTCCGAACAGGTTAATCTAATTTAACGGAGCCAGGATTTGGGAAACAGTGGAAACGCGACAGTGGCGATGGTAGCAAAACCACGAGAACCAGAACCGGTAACAATTCGAATAGCGCAAGCTTCTATTCTGCATGACCAAAAGACGAGGTTCCATGGTACGGCCACACAGCGATGGGTGTATAGAGAAACGGTAGGACAGATTCGATCGTATATCTCCGGGTGAGCAGGACTGTCAAGGATAAACTTTACTGGATGGCGTTGGTGTTTGGGAAACTATTCTGTGGCTGGATCTGGTAGAATGTGTTCATGCGTGAGTGTACGCTTGCAACAAGGTCCGTAAATCGTACAACCGAACAAGGAAGTTTTTCATATGCCTCTGACGTGTGTACACGGTTCGTGATAACTTATATATACACATGCAAAACTTACCTACGTATAAGCTATATTTTACGTTGAACAATTTTTACTTTTATCTTCCTTGCGTATTTCAGCCCGGTAAGAAAACAGTGAAACGTGTCCACTGATGTGTTTCCGATGTGCGTAAAAATGTAACTGTCCCAACATGTTGATTTTTCTTCACGTCTCATGAATAAAAATTTTTATTGTTGTTGGAACTGCGGAATAAGCTGAACTGGCCTTCTGCCAATAAAAATTGGCCCGAGCTTTCGAGGCTGTTGATCAAATTGCCTGGCGACTGGAAAGATTTTTACCTTCGCATTGGTAAGAAAAAGCACTTCCATCCGAAAAGATTTACACTTTACCTGGGATATAAGGAAGTACAATGTGCAAAGTGGTTTTTCAGGGCGCAGATCGAATGGAAATTTATTATTCCTCGGACTGAATTACCTGGAAACGGATGATGATTTCTGAAATTACAAGTGATTCGCCATTTTTATTGAGCTAAAAAATCGATTGTGCCGCACGACTACTAATGAGGATTAAAATCATTCAGATCCCATTTATTTTTATTGAATATTAACTCTGAAATTTCTGTATTCAATGAAAATAATGACGTAAGCAGTAAATTCTACATTCCCCCTTAATTATTTTTCATACGACACAAAACCTCCTCTATTAACGACACAAAATACTCATTCTTACAAAATACACCTGGCAAAAGGTGTAAATTAATCCAGAAGCAATGCGGAAATTTATACACTGTGAATTATATTTATTTCCATTCTCCGACTTTTTATCTCGTTTGAGCTCGACTAATAACGCGAAGATGATGTTTTTCGACTCTGCACAGTTCAGACCGTAATTAATGTCAGATATAGCGTCGAGAGCGACAAAGAGACGGAAATATATAGTACAGAAAAAAAAGTGTCCGAGTTATTTCTCGTTTTTAAAATCAGGTCAATGGACACGTTTTAAAACTGTATAATTTCTCCATCACAGCGGGTTTCCCCGTTGATTAACATTAACGTTAAATAAACGAGGGCATTATCGTGTTATCGCGGTGCTACCGGTTAAATAAAAGGTTTTTAATGTGTTTCGGCGATTTAAAGCAGTGTTAATTGAGGCAAAAAAGGTAAAAGCTGAGCTTTCTCTCTCTCTCGCTCGCTTCGGTTCGCTTTATCTTGCGCAGCCTACCTACCCTGTCTTCTCGCAGAATAACTTGACATTAATTAAGCGCGCGTAACCACTCAGTCTTGTCCTGGTTAGAACGGTCGCCGCCTAGCGCCAACTGCAGCTCCACTGGCTAACCATACCGTGAGCCTTTCAAGCGCCCTCCCGCGGTTAAATCCAGTAAATGATATTTTCGTACAAACCGAGGACTCAATTAAATCGCCGTCCGACTTTCTTTTCCCGTTAAAATGTTACATTTTTCCGTCCACTCGACAGTGGCCAACCAGGATGATCCTTATAAATAAAATTAAGAGGAAAGCTTCGCATTGAAGTTTGCTCTCCGTTTCTTCAGCGCAACTCGACAACCGGTATAATAGACAAGTCGAGTCAATTATTTCATTTTTACCCTGTACGAAGATCGAGGACACGGCGAATGCTCGAGGCGACACAAATTCTCGAAGTTGAATCTACGATAAATCCCGGCCAACTAACCTAGTACTTCAAAATCTTCCAAAACTAGAACAAGGCTCAATTATTTCGTACAATCTCACAAATAATTATAATAATTTTAATCCGTTATCCACACTTTGTTCAAAAAAACACATTTCCGAACCTGGAAGAATAAAAAGTCCGGGAAAATTGGCTGACCGAATAAGAAGTGAAATAAAAAAAATGTGCAGGGTTACTAATTTTTGGCCATTGAATAGAAGGACTCGTGATTGCTATCACCGTTTAATTAAATTTCAGGCAGTAATAATGACGTTGTACATTCTATCGGTGAATATACGAGCTGAAATATCAATTTCGCGTATCAATTCGAGGGTCGATCTCGGCGGTGCGGGAGTTGCCTTATCTCGGGGTTAGCAGGAGACTATTAAACAGCGTAGCCTGTACTGCATATATGCAGTATATATTGGACAATATATATAACATACGAGAGCTAGAGAGAGAGAGAGGAGGAGGGGGAGGGGGAGGAGGGGGTGGGCAGGCTGTCGGTGGGCGCTCAGGCGTTCGTATGCATCAGAGCTGCATGCACGCAATGCACCATATACCACGGGTTGGATGCGCGCTCGCTCTGGGCCATTATTTACCTTCAAACAGTACACGCACGCGGAATAATATATAACGCACGCGGTGGCTCAGAGTCTTGCTTCCGTATCGGGCCATGATTTAGGTGGCCGCACGCTCTGTTCCGTTATGTTCTCTCTGTCCTCTCTGGGCTCTCTCTCTCTTGCCTCTCCTCTCGCTCTCATCTACATACGTAATGTCTCTGTGCGACCGTAGCTGGTTCTCTCGGCAGAACTGAGGGTGCTCGATTGTTCAAAGCTGCAATTCCAAAAGGAAGAGACTCCGCAACGCGCGTTGCATGAGGAGTGCAGTACCGGCCGCCGTGCGATAGGTTAAAATGATCCTTTGTCGATACAGAATGACTTGCGGTGCGCACAATGCACCAGAGTCACGTTCAATTGCCACTGCAACTTGATGCGAAATACTGAGGTACATTATCTCTCGCCACCACACGAAGGTACCTTCGCCTTCAACCCTTGGATCAGTTAACGCGAGGGAGGCTTTTGAATGATTGGATCTCAAAATCAAGAACACTAGAAAATTCCAACAGAATTCAAACATACAAACATACACACACACAAATGTGGACATGCGGACATTATTTCTAAACCACTTTTGTCGATATTTTGGACCATTCTGAGTGACATGAAAATCTAGAGAAAAAAAAGTATGTTTTCACGAAAACAAAGCTTCCTTTCATCATAAAGGATAACAAATAAACATGATTAAATGCTTTATGATATTGTAACGGCTCAGTTTGAACGAGGATCCTTCATTGTTCGCAGCTGCAATTCCAAAAGGAAGAGACTCCGCAACGCGCGTTGCATGAGGAGTGCAGTACCGACCGCCGTGCGATAGGTTAAAATGATCCTTTGTCGATACAGAATGACTTGCGGATTTCACAAAGCACCAGAGTCACGTTCAACTGCCACTGCAACTGGACGCGAAATACTGAGCTCGGTTATATCGCCACCACACGGAGGTACCTCACGTTCGACCCTCGCCAACCTACATCCCTTTGTCTCCGCTAAAACTCCCGGAATTTACAGGTCGCCCCGGCGAACGAACTCGGACAGGTTTTTAGTGGTTTCCTTAACGTCCCTGCTCCACACGAATGCGGGTGTTCCTCCTCGGCCCGCATTTCGTTTATGGTTTCCTGTTAATCCGTCACTTTGTGCTTGATCTGTCTTTATCACAGGATGTAGCGCGTTAAAGAGCTTTCTCACTTCTACTGCTCTTGTTTCGTAATTAAAGATTTGTGTGGTTAACCGTCAAGTGAATCAATGATAAACATGGATCATTTTTAAATGGTAAATGTCGTTTGCTTCAAGCATCTTCAAGAAAATTCGACAT
Source organism: Clistopyga incitator (assembly GCA_947507545.1). Taxonomy (NCBI): domain Eukaryota; kingdom Metazoa; phylum Arthropoda; class Insecta; order Hymenoptera; family Ichneumonidae; genus Clistopyga; species Clistopyga incitator. Next base: position 4,457,283 of record OX382174.1, on the reverse strand, counting down.
AAGATACACATTTTTATTGCAAAATGCTCGTAAAACAGAAATGACAATGGCTTAGCCATAAATTGGGATATGTTTACCGTTTTGTTATTTGATAAACTGTTGTGACGGACTCTTATTCAAGTCCTCAATTTAATGGATTACTTTTATTACGGTGACTATATTTCATTTCCAATTGTTCCCGAAGTTTATCGTTCAGCTCCACATTCCGCTGGTATATGGTGACGACGGAGCGCGGAAGCCACGTAAGTTGAGGTTCGCCACTTACCTACGCGTTCTTCGATCTGGCTCGCAACGCACGCAATTTCTCTGGGGTTGTTCCTCTCGTACAGAGGGAGATCGTCGACCCTCTTCATGTTTCAGACGTACGCCGAGTAACTCGAGAATAAAAGTTATCCCAGGGCTTCATTTGATTTTCCGATTCATGCTCGTAGTACCAGCCGAGGGAAAACCCTCGGCTCTTTCTGCTCTACGATTGAGAATTCTTCGGAGCTGTAAGAATAAACATCGCGAGAGAAGACGTAGCATTCATTCGCCGTGCAATTCATTTTGATTTCCTCCCTGACGTATTTCAATAAAATATGAGAAATGAAAAAGAAGACGCACCCTTCTGCGCACTCGAAGTCTCATGGAAATCCAATAATTGATTCCGCTCAGAGGCAACAACTGTTTTCATTATTGTAACCGATATTCCTAAGCAACTGTACAATAAACGTCAACTTTTTTACGATAATTTCATCCGAATGTACTTTCTTCCGAAATTTGCAATATTGAGGTTTAGGTTTTTTTATGTGATATGTGATAAAAAATAAAAAATCGCACCTTTTTTGCTTGCGGTGGACATGTCCCTTAAATGGTTCTGTCAGATGCATGCGAAATGGAATTTTATTATCAACACCTCTCCGAGATAAACTGCACGTAAATTAAAAAATCGTTGCACAATGAAAACGATTACTTTGTGTCCCGATGAAAAAAAAAAAAAAAGCGCGCAAAAAATCGAAGCACCTTTTGAATCTCTTCCACGCGAACTCGGTAAAACGATTTTCTTTTTGAGCGATCGACGTGTCCGACAATTGGAAATAGCCGAACACACACGCACATTTGTCGCCAGCTGGCGACTGGCTGCTGACACGACTCACCGAGTGTCCACCATTCGCTCGACATTGCCGAATCGGCTCACGAACTCGTTATCAAGCACTTCTATTAACAAATTACGAAGTCATGTGGCGCTTGGGACTCGATGCTCCGACGCTCGACTCGCGGCACCTCTCCCAACCAAATAACCCCGTGATAACACACAGTTTGGCTGGGTTTTGGTACAACACCGAAACAGCAGAGAGTAGCCAGTGGAACGAGACCGGTGCGATATAAATTCTGGATGCGAGTAGTGAAAAGCGATGTATGCAGTTGACTATTTTCCTGCTGTGTGTCGATTTAACAAATTGTTCAACCATCAACGGCGCGCCGTGCCGTTCACTCCCATTCTCGGGCCAATGCACCGTGAACTGCATAATAAAACTCGCAGGCCTATTAAATACCACTTTAACGTTAGGCCAAATGTTATTATTTTTAGACGACGAGTGTTGGAGTAATGCTTTTTTATCGGTTTTTCGTTACCTCTATTTTGTCACTAATTCACTCACATATTAACTAATGAAAATGGGGCTCTCATGCATTGATGGAATGCTATAAAAAAAATACTCTGTAATTCTAGAAAAATGTTGCTGATGAATTTCGTCAGCTACATTTGTATTTCAGAGAAAAGGAAACCGCAATTTTGGATCAACGTTTTTAGAGTTGTTTTTTTTTTTCCCCGAAATTCCATTTTTAATACCCTTTTATTCGGTTGAGTGTTCGAGCTTAACAATAAATGATTAACTTCAACGAAAAAGAGGTTTAGGGTACTGTTAATTCGACGAGGATTAACAGAAAAGTGTTTGAGTGCATACAAATAATGATATTCAACCGGAAGTCCTTGCAGAGTCTTACCTTTTTATCGATGACGTCTGAAAAATTATGATGCCCCCATATCATCCACACTTTTTTAATACCCTCGGGAAAAAAAAATGTATATCTTGAGGATTCAGTTGAGAAAATTGGCTCCCGGAATTAGGTTATTCATATGGTTGATGGTATTGATCCTAAAGAAAAATGGTGAATGAAGAAAATTGGAGGCGTAAATAGTTTAATGCCGCCGTCAAGAGCATCGTCGTTAACCGCACGAATAGGCGAACATAGCCATCACCATAAACCTAATCCATCCGCAGGATCGGCCATTCAGAGATCCTCGTATAGGTGCGGTCAGTGACTCATACGGAAAGTCCAGCATGAAGCATTTTGATAGCGGACAGCGAGGTATGAGCTGCGTGCAATACCCTTCTGGCTTCTGGGTATACCTTGTGGATAGAATCCGGGCAGACGAGCAGGTTCGTCGAGAGATATGAACCATACCATCGACCCCTCGCATTGCTCAGACCAGCGTTTATCTCGGCTCATAAACGGTCGATTTCACGGGCAATTTCGCAAATTGGAAACCGGGGGAGAAGGAGACGGAGAACCTAAAACTGCGATACCTTCTTGTCCTTGATCAGTGGCTCCATGATCACGCCCCACATAAATAAACCACTGGGTCGCTGAAGAGACCACCATAAAAACTCAAGATTCCCAAATATAATTGGCAGATTTACATATTTATTTTCATTATGCAAATCGTCGGGGTTAATGCAACAGATAAAACCCGAATGCATATGGAATATTTATATTTTCATGTGGAAGTAAACTCTGGAAAAAAAAAAAAAAAATACGGTATGCGGGAGAAAACCATAATCTTGTACAAAGAAAGGCTGATTTACGACATTTCATAAACTCGCTATTCTCCACATAGAAAAAAAAAAAAAAAAAATCACATACACATCGTAGAAAAATCACAACAAAAATGCACGGGTATTCTACGTAAAGATACAAATAAAGTCCTATAATTGTCATTAATTTAAGAAAGAGTCCAGTGGTGTATTAATTTTTTCAATATATCCCATATCCAATTACTCGCGAAATAAATAATCAATTGGTGTGAGTCCTTGGATACAGGGTCGTTAAAAATTTTCAACGAAGCTTGCAGCCAGAGGAAAGCTGGAGCGATGATTCATGGGGGCGATAGGCATTCGTAAAAATTAAGAGCGACACCGTAGCGAAGCGTGGGCGTCGGGTTGCGGGCAGGCCCTTCAGTCTACTTGCAGCATGCATTTAAAATGCTTAGTATCGATTTGTCGAAGGGGTACGGAGGTCTCGAGAGGAGGGCATTCATTTTGTATTCACCCTAACACGTTTTCACTCTGCGGCTCTTACTCTATGGGGTTGGGTCACAGTCACATATTGGAATATACCGCGGTATACATTGAAGTGGAGGTCTGAGAGAGGGAAGACGAGAAAGAACTGCCGCTTCCATTATATTTCGTTCCCTCGTCGATTCAACCTTAACTCTTCCGGAACGCGCAGACTGGAGTGCAACTCAACCCTCTTTTGCTCTCACTCGTTTTTTTTTTTTTTTTCTCTCCGTTTCTTTCTCTTTTTTCTCCAAGCTATCACCCTCTCCTCCGTATACTCGGTAGTATCGATTACGCGCTTGTATCCCAGCGAAATTCTTTCAGCTAAACAACTCACAGTTAACGAAGTTGAGCTTGTATTTTAGAAGTAGCTTTCGAGGGTATGCGCGATGAAAAGAGTCAAGGGTACAGTTATAGATCAAAAGACGCATCGTTGTGTACAGAGAAGTTCATACATCCAATCCTCTCCCGGCTCTGCTTCAACTTTTAATCAGCTTAATCACGACTCGAGATGAGAAAGTTAAGGGGCGTGCGTTGAAATGCTTAAACTTTTTACATCTATCGAAGTGCGAGGCTGTATAACTTGACTGTATTTTAATCTTAGGCTTGCCTTGAAGTCTCGAGTTAAATTCAGTCAAGTGGTATACAACAAAAGTGTTTGCATTCGAAATCGCTAATAAGTCTGTTGATTTTCGTGCTCGATTAAATATTCAATCCGGGAATAAAGTTATTCTCGCGTTGCGCGAATGTCGGATAATTTTGAAGGGTTTCCGTCGATCGCGGTGCAATTAAAATGTCTGGATCTCGAGAAAATTTCGTACTTCACGTGCCGTTTGAATTTTGTTTAGATTTCAAAGCCTTAAAACGTCCATTGAGCGTAGAATAAAATGTTGTGTCATTGAATGCCGCGATGATAGAAATTTATTTGATGCAAATGCAGTTTCTATTCCACTCAAATAAACTCATCCTTCTCATTTATCTGTTGAGATACTTTATCGGGCCAGAATTATTATCCTACCTGTTTACGAACGTAATTAAGCCCTCGCCATTCAGCGTTGTACTCTCGGCATAATTACGAATTAACAATTATAGAACACGAGAGATCCACTTGGGCGATAACGTACGGACTTTCGAGGCTCCGACTCCGCGTAGTGCAGTGCCATATTGAGCTATGGTACACGCTATGCATGGGGGCTAATTCTCCGGTCTGTTCCATTCTCTGGCCTCTCTGTACGTCCGGTAATACCGCGGTACCGTTTCGATTCAACATGTAAACGAGCTCGAACTCCTTGTGCAAACGGTATTTCAACCCTCGCCGACAAATGCCGTGGACGAGTGGACGACAAAGAGGATTGAGGAGAATAAGGAACACAGGGAGGACGTAGGTATAGGATATTGTAGGGCCAGTGGAGCTTCGGAGGTACGGACCGAATCACAGAGCAGAGCATAGAGCGTTGGTCGGCCTGTCGAAGAGCAAGGGCGAGAAAAGGATATATATGCCCACGGAAGCCGAAGGGTCACACCCCGTCGAAGGGTAGAACCCCCATTGCCAACCGGTGCTCAAACGGACGCTTATCTTCACCCTCTCTGTCTGAAAGCTCTTCTCTATTAATGCACCGGGGACACCCGAAACTATGCTAATCGATACATTATTTATCAGGCGAAAATTTGGTCCTGAACCTTTCGCTGCAACAAGTCACTCGAGCCCTTCATGTGTAATGCAAGCTCGGAGAAGCTAAACATGCACACACGAGCTTCATGAATTATCAAAGTTCTGTAATATTAAATTTCATTCGGAACATAATGCACATTTGCCTCGCTGGCGGGTAAGTGGGCGCAATGAGCTTTGAAAGAGGATTGAGGAGAATAAGGAACATAAGGAGGACGTAGGTATGGGATATTGTAGGGCCAGTGGAGCTTCGGAGGTACGGACCGAATCACAGAGCAGAGCATAGAGCGTTGGTCGGCCTGTCGAAGAGCAAGGGCGAGAAAAGGATATATATGCCCACGGAAGCCGGAGGGTCACACCCCGTCGAAGGGTAGAGCCCCCATTGCCAACCGGTGCTCAAACGGACGCTTATCTTCATCCTCTCTATCTGAAAGCTCTTCTCTCTTCGCCCTATTAATGCACCGGGGACACCCGAAACTATGCTAATCGATACATTATTTATCAGGCGAAAATTTGGTCGAACCTTTCGCTGCAACAAGTCACTCGAGCCCTTCATGTGTAATGCAAGCTCGGAGAAGCTAAACATGCACACATGGGCTGCATGAATTATCAAAGTTCTGTAATATTAAATTTCATTCGGAACATAATGCACATTTGCCTCGCTGGCGGGTAAGTGGGCGCAATGAGCTTTCGGATCTCTCGAATCGTATTTGTTTATAGGGCCCACATGTGACGTTTGGTGTATTGGGTTAGGGGAAAAGCAAGTGAAGCTTGGTAATAATTTGTGGAAATTAGTTTGTGTTTCAGCCAGTTATTCGGGTTGTTCCTTGTTTTTTCCTGGAGTGCGGAAGAATTTTTAGTTCAGTACTTCCTCTGGAATCTGCACTGTTCGGGACGCAGGACTGAAAAATGATTTTCGGTTGACTGCATTCATTTTCCTTACTCAATGAAAATTAGCATGCAGCCTCGTGTTGCATGATCATCGTTATCATAATTTTCTGTGTCACTCAAAGCTTTCATGGCAAAAGCAGCGTGGCTTAAAATCATTCGGATTGGAAAAGGCATAAAGGGATTTGAGAAAAGGGAGCTCGGAGGGCTCGTGAATGACTTTCATGGATACATACGACGAAATGAGAATCTTGACAAACGAGAAAAAAAAAAAAAAAAATGTTTGTGGGATACACATACGAGTTTACGGCAGCCGAATGAGAAAATGAGGAAAAGGGTCACGGACAAAGAGACGACTAAAGTGAGTGGAGCGTGGAATATAAAAAGGAGGATAAAAAACATGCGAGTCAGACATAAATTATTATGGAGGGTAATGTTTCAGAGAACGTGAGTGTTACATACACTATCTCCCTCAGCTCTTATAATAAAGATCCTCAAGAGCTTTTTTGCTCCACTGCCAGACGATAGCACATTCGCGTACTTGGTAAAAGCCTATGGGACGAAAAAGCATTTATGTTTTGCTTCGAATCAGTCTTCACCAACCACTCAAAGAAAATCTGTGTTAATGGCAATAGAATAAAAAGGATGGAGTCCAAAAATTCATTTCAATTTTCTGAAATTCAAATCAATATCAGATACGCCACATTATTCGTTAAAAAAAAGTAATCCCTTCAAGTTTGAAGTACGACTAATTCACCAAAAAAAATACCGTTCCATTATTCTTCCACACTTCATTGTTTCCTCAAGATTTAAATAACAAATAAAAAAATATCAGAGACGTTCAAACGAAAAATGCCCCCATATTTAGAATCATGGTGCGTAACTCGAAAACGGCCAAAAACGTCCATTTACCCAGCAGGGACAAAAAGTGACATTTTATACCGGTTTGGACCAACGATTATCAATTATTTGAGTGAAAAGCTTATCTGTACAGCATTTTGTATGAAGGCAGTTTGAGTGTCGCGGTATGTCCGGTGACAGCAATTACACGTGAGCACCACGGTGGCCACTTTAACACGGAGATACAGTGAACGAGGTGAAAGCACAGAACGCGCATGTATTTGTCCATAGGTTGTGTTTTTCGCATCGATTTTCGAGTGTCATCGAGGCGAGCATTGATGGCTCGGTCCGCTTGTGCTGTAGGGTCGCGATGTCAAAGTACCCTTTGATGCTAGGGGATTGTCGTTGGCGAGAGTAAGAGAGAGAGAGAGAGAGCCAGTTGAGTTTGGAGATAACACGCGCACTGTCGATTTCTCGCTCTCACAGATAGGAGGTATGTTGCTGCAATGCGATCCTCTCGATACTATCGAGGAGCTGAGCAGAACGCACCGTTGGACTTTGGCAATGTGGATGCCATTGCCGGATATGAGAAGAGCATTTCATCAGGAATACGCGTCGAGAGAATGAGAATTTCCAGGGACACTGAAAAAACGCAATAAACCGATCGCTGTAATGCGTTCAATTAAAACGTCAAATGAGCAGGAGGGAAAAAGAAAATTGTTGTGATTTTTTGCCAACCGTATTTTAATGAAGCAACAGGCTGTCCACGTGGGCCATAAGCGTTAATGGCGGTCGTATAGCGTCGAAACTCATCTGCCCTGTTGGTACTCCACTGACAAGTAAATATTCCCGCGCAAGTTAATTATAACGGATGGCAAGAGGGTATAAAAGCACAGCGTGCGTGCAAAACAGCAGGGGTGATACGGGGTGGAGCTCTAAACCGGGAGAGAAAGTGTGAAAGCAGGGGTGCATTCGAAAATCCATCCCGGAGGGAACGCATTTGCTCGCCGTGTTGTTTCGTCCACCTCCGATGCGTCAAACGCATCCGAAATAACGCCCGGCTCGCTTCTTTGATAACATTTATTCGTGTCATCCAATTGATCGTAGCGTTATTTCAAATATCAACGTAATTTGTTTAGCGTCGGTAATGCAACGACAGCTGCACTCAAATATAGCAATGCGACACCGGATGACCTATTGCGATCCTCCGCAACGATGACTTCCGTTTCACGGGATACACGATTTTACTGAGCCAGCGAATCGTTTGCTGAAACAGCGATAGTATTGGGTTATTTGTTAGCTTAGGAAAAAATTCGATGGCCCAACAAAGGGATCTGTTAGCTCGGTGAAAAGATTTGTTGAGCTTACAATTTTCTTAGTTAGGCTAGCAAATATTCGTGTCATCCAATTGATTGTAGCGTTATTTCAAATATCAACGTAATTTGTTTAGCGTCGGTAATGCAACGACAGCTGCACTCAAATGTAGCAATGCGACACCCGATGACCTATTGCGATCCTCCGCAACGATGACTTCCGTTTCACGGGATACACGATTTTACTGAGCCAGCGAATTGTTTGCTGAAACAGTGACAGTATTGGGATATTTGTTAGCTTAGGAAAACATTTGGTGGCCCAACAAAAGGATGGAAACTCTAAGGAAAGGATGGCCCGCAATGATGACTTCCGTTTCACGGGATACACGATTTTACTGAGCCAGCGAATTGTTTGCTGAAACAGTGACAGTATTGGGTTATTTGTTAGATTAGGAAAAAATTTGGTGGCCCAACAAAAGGATCTGTTAGCTCGGTGAAAAGATTTGTTGAGCTTACAATTTTCTTAATTAGGCTAGCAAATAACTGTCGCTACTTCAGCAAAACATTTGGTGACCTAGAAAAATCGGTTTCTCCGTGTACAATTGGAGAAATTTAAATGCAAAGCAGTGATGTTGGAGTCATGTCGAGAAGGCTGGAAAGTTCAGTGAAAGTTTTTTGGAATTCCCGGAAGGAACTCGGAGCTATGGCGAATGAAATGCTTCGGGAAAGATGAATATGCAAGGGCAGGTTCTGCTGAGGTAATGGACAAACTTTGGATCAACTGCAAGTACCCACGTCGAATTGTTACTTTGGAAGATTAGCCAAGAGATGTTCAATGTTTCCTTTGATTCCAATTCTGCTTTTTCGCAGGCTGAACGTTCATTATGATCCACTCACTTACGCATACAAGACTTTTCTTACAACCAGTTAAATTGTAATTCACAGTAGTGATGAGCAAGCCAATAATATGTCAGATTAGTGAAGTACTTGAGTGAATTCTAGACTCCAAACAAGATTTCGTGTTTTCCAAGTCGCAACAAAAACTTGGAATCACACGAAAACAAATGCTTTCAAAATTAGCTTTGAATTGGGACGTTGTAAGGCTAGTCTAGACGTGGGAAATCATTCCAATGGACATCAACTTTTCCCTCCGTCGTCAGCTCGGTGTATAGAACCTTCGTCGCCACATCTTTGTTCAAACTAAGGACATAAGTGGAGTCTTGCAGGCCAACTACTTGAAAACACTAGAAAAATAGGGCAGACAGCATCAGCGCTGTTTTAATCGTCTATTGAGACATCCTTGGCTGAGAATCGTCAAGACGTGCTGAATTAGAAGTCACATATGCCACATTGTACCTTCCACATTTTATCAATATAATATGTGCTATTTTGACGAATACGTTTCTTGTACAATGATTTCGACGTTTGCTTTTTCATTACGACCAAAGGTCCTCGACAAGGATGACTTTCGTTACAGTCGGACAAATTGCAATGCGAGTTAAAGATGCCAGAATCTTGTAAGAAAGGCTGTTTTCGTCCAAACTTTGTTCAAACTTTTCGGAGGAACTTCGTAGCCCACGAAGAAAGAAATGCTTTAAAAAGTAGAAGATCCAAGGTCGGAGACTCTTGAAGGAACGAACGAACTTTGGATTAACTCAAGCGTTGAATTGTACACATTCGAGGTCGAGCTAGGAAGAAAAATATTCCAGGTTATTTCAACTTTGCTATTCTCAGCTCTCAAAACACTTAACCATAATCGAACAATTTAATCAACAACAAAACAAGGAACACCCCGCATTCGCTAGTTAATTTCCAGCGAATAATAGTTTCCTTTCTAGTCATCTCTTAGCTTCCATACCTAATCCATTATTACTGATTACTTACCGTCTATGTAAATAAGGCGCCATTAGTGCGGAAAATTAATTTAAACATACAGCAGACCCAGCGGCGAGGAAGGCGTTCAGAAACTGTTTGTCCTTCTAGTCTAAGTTCGAATCACCTCTCTCGAAGACAGTCGGACCAAACGGCGGTATCGATTTTCGATTGCGCTTCAGTTTAAAGTCTAATAGATGTCGCAAACCCAATTTAGGCTTTTTTTTTCTTCTTCTTTCAATGGAAACTTCTTAGAGCAGTAATGTCTGCCTCGTATATATAGAGTTGAGTACACTAGCCGATAACGCTTCCAGTATTGGCAATCCACTTCTGGCCAGCGCCAGACCAGTACCAAAAGCTTGGCAACCAACATTGGCTCCGGATTGGACTATTCCTTAACACTCCACTGGCTCACCTCGAAAATTGAACTCGAACGGCTATAAGGTCTCTTTCCATTCAATGCCCTATAAGAGCATTTCAACTGGAAGTCCTATTTATAGGAAGGGCAGGTATTCAACCCGGTTGCATCTGTAACCCCGAATCATCGTTGAAGCTGGCCTAGTTCAACCATTTGCCTGACTAATTTATAACTCACGTATGTCCATTTTCATTCATCTGGAACTGCATGAAACGTTGAAGAACAGTAATGTCTGCCTTATATATACAAGGTTGAGTTTACCAGCCGATAACGCTTTCAGTATTGGCACTCCACGTTGTACCAATACCGGACTAGTACCGAAAGCTTGGCAACCGAAATTGGCTCCGGACTGGACTATTCTTGAACACCCCACTGGCTCACCCCGAAAATTGTGGAACCAATTCGATGAAACGGCTACAGGAACTCTTTCCACTCAACGCCCTATAAGAGCATCTCGACTGGAAATCCTATTTACAGCAAGGGCGGGTATTCAACACAGTGGCCTTCATAACCATGAATCATCATTAAAGCTGGCCTACTTCAACCATCTGCCGCTACTAGTTGATGACGAGGATTCTGCACATTCGCATGTTGGGAGTCTCTGTGACCCGTAGAATCTCCCTTTTCCATTTTGCTGGAATGTTATGAAACGGCAATGGCGGCACTAGAGTTTCTCCCGTTGCAGGTGAGCAGTCAGAATTTCGAGATTCACCTGCACGCGGAGAGTGGAGCGTGTTGGCTACCTTGGTTCGTGAAAGCACCGACGGGACTGGCATCAGGCAGTCATACGGTTTGAGATTTGTGCTCAAAGTACCTGTTTAATAATGACTCACCCCACACGTGCCTCATGGGGATGACGAGCGCAGTTGAATACAAGAACAACTGACTAATTTCACTCACTCGCTGCGTCTCGCCATCTCATCCATGCTGCACGACCCCAACAACCACGCGAATATTTCGTCGCCCGCCTTAGATTAAGCCAATTTAGAATTCAAAGTCCCAGCCATGGAAACGTACTAATTGATATACGTCGCGACTCCATACATTGATAAAACTTTCGAGAGTTATGAACCCAGCGGAAAGTGGGTTGGCTAAGAAGGAGTCGCCTAGTTGCAGTAGTTCAAACACTCCTGGTCATCAATTTTCCCGTTGATGGATGGAGCTAGGGCTCAGCCGTTTTGGATTTCGTAGCGTGCACGGAGTTCCACTTGGACTCGACTTGGCTAAAACTTTGCCCGTTTATACTCCGTTCAGTGGAGGCCAGAAAGATTTGCTTTTGTTCAGGTCGTCGCGGTGGTCGTATTACAGTGGCAGAGTTGAATGATAAAATTTCAGACGGTTAGATGCAGAGATGCACTTCAACCGGGCGGACATTTTCCTTCATACCCTCTTGATCCTTCTTCTTGCTGTTCGCTCTCTTCCCGTTCGTGCAGCTACCCGAATATAGCGGCGTTTAAATGAAGTTCGCGTGACACTACCCGCCTTTTCCACTTGACTCACAATCTCTCTCTCTCCCTTTCTCTCATTGTAGAGAGCAATCGCAGTGAGCGCAGGAGAAACTGAGACGGATGGAGACCGTGGTTGGCCTGCATGCTCGCTTTAAAGAGATCTGGTAACACGGGTCGACAGTTATAATCTCCTCGGTGCACACGAATTCGGACTAGACACCGGAGTATTCCGAGCCAGGGAAGCGTAGGACGAGTTGCCAGAGAAGCGAGAAGAGACCAGGACAGAACAGGCCAGTGAGCATTCCACGACCCCATGCCGCATACGGAATTCACGAGGTCTTCTCTTTCCGCTTCCACCTTCCACCCTCACTCAGCCTACCAGTGTTGCACCCCTGCGACACTGTATCTCTACCGTGTTGTCTTGCTCACTCATTCCCGTGGAGTCTGCTCGCTGCCGTGGCCCTAGGCAACCGTGACAAATGCCCTCTTCTTGTAATGCTTGGCGACTGAATTAAGATATATACTTATGATTATGTTGGTACTGCGCTTACGAGGGCCGTAATGGCCTGCCGGAGTACCAAGGAGACCTTCGGGGTCTGCCGCACATCCTTCATTCGAACGTACCTTTATTGCTGGTTTACCCACCGGATAGAGAAAACAAGGTCTAAGTACATTAGTGCCGGGCATGAAGTGGATTATGAATTCATGGATGAAGGCCACCGAGTTGCTTACCAACACACAATAGTTATTTGGGTTGTATCTCATTTATATTAATAAGTTTGGCCCGGTAACCAACACGTTTTCAAATATACATATGACAACCTTCGCAGGCCAGCACCTAAAAGGTGTTTGAACGAACGGAAGTTAGTTTTGCTTGCTTCACCATCGACAAATGGAAAGTGTCATTACCCATTTTTTCAATACTTGAGAATCAACATTAAGGTAAACGTACCAATGGCGGGTCGTTTAAGGCAATGTCTGTTTTGTATACCAATTTTCGCATCCATATATTTATTATTTTAGCAAATGGTGGTAAAAAATCGTAAGCTTAGAGTTTCTAGTTTCCGAAAAGCATACAATAAAAATATTTTTGATTGTGTGAAAAACAGTTATTAATTAAAACGCTGAAAAATGTAGAATGTACCAATGCTGGGACGGGTATTTTTCTACATGTCCCGATCTCGGGACGTGAAATGTGCGTATCGGTGGACACATAAGAGTATTTGTAAGAGTTATTTTTTATATTTTCTTAATTGAATTCTTGATATATACAAATATTTATATAGAGTCCCTCAATTGGGACCTGTCCCGCCATTGGTACGTTTACCTTACCTTCGAACGAATTACACATTATATCGTTAGCGCTACAAATTCAATGGAAATGATATCGAAAAGGGTATTCTGAAGTTAGCGATAGCTACTCATGTTCAATTCTGTATTTATAGCATCCTCTTTGCGCTAGGGATTTATGGGGTCGATTAATTAGATCCCAAGCATATTCTCCCTATTCCGAAACTTCTCACTTCCACTCGAACTTTCGATTCATTCATTACGAGAGACTTCAAGTACCATGGCGTCGAGGGCAAAGTAGCGATAAGGTATCTCTTTGCGACGGTGCAATGGGAAGCGCACCGGAGAAAGAGAAATCGAGGATTTGCGAATCCCCAAGACTATGCGCGCCTTCAGCTAACGTGATATCTCTCTTTAATCGATATAGCAGCGCAGTATCTATACCGCCCTTACTCTCTCGTTCCTTGCTCTCGAGGACCGAGTTTTACGAGCGTTTCACGCGACACTGCACGCCTTGGATTATACACACTCGTGCAAAAGGAACACCCTTTCCGACTATTATACTCTCCCTCTCTCGCTCTCTTCTTCACTCTTTCCCTATCAGCCTCTTTCTCCCTTTCTCGTCCTCTTTGCCTCTCTCTTTCTTTCATACTACACTCCCCAGTACTGGTATCTTTTCGCAGGGGGTGTACGCGTTCCTCGAGTCGGGCCGACCTTTGCAAGGGAAATCGGATAACGACAGTAATAAAGAGGTAAAGAGAAAAGAGAGCCTGTCTCAGCTCCCAAAGCTCTCGCTCTCACTCTCGTGTTTAAAGATACGTAATCTCTAAATTGCTTTTACGGATCCTTTGGCGGTGGTATTACGAAGGAAAGAGCAAGAGGGTTGAAGCTCCCGTTGGCATTCAAAAGGATTATTATGTAGGGAGAAGAGGGCTGAGGGAGGGTTATATAAAAAAGTAATCCAATGATCCAATATCTGTTCTCTCGTTCGTTACTCGTACCCAGGTACCAAATATATACTTTAGAAAGAAAAAAAAAATAAACGTTAAATGAATTTTCGTGAAATTCGTGGGGCACGAAATAAAATCTCGGATTAATCATAATTCTGTTGTTTTATTCGCCCATTCCGTTCAACTTCAAGGGCTCGTCACTCGGATGGTAATTGTTGGTAATGCCAGTAAGAGGACCTCCGCATTTGTGGCAAATCGGGTCAGAACGGATTTTCGGACGTGGACAGTCGCAGAAAGCTTTGGCAAGGGAGGGACCACCGAAAATCGTATAATTCACGATGTGATGAATTTTTTTTTCACAAGTTTTTTTATGGGGGTAACTATTAAAGTGTTTTTCATTTTTTTCGGCGTGGAATTGGCACGAAAGATTTTGTTAAATTAATTTTCGTGTCCATTTCACCGGTTCGATATTAGGATTTTTTTATCGAGCACTCCTCGAATCCGGATTTGTAATTAAAGTGTACAAATATCGAACACTGCACTTGAGGAAAAGGCAAAAAAAGAAATGCACTTTCGTAAAATTCTCAGGCACGAAAAACAATCACGAGCTGATCACAATTCTGTGTGTGTGTGTGCTTTTTTTTCTCTTCCAATTCGTTCAATTTCAAAGGATCGTCACTGGAATCCTAATTGTTATTAATACACCGAAGTGGAGCATGGCAATTGGTGGAATATCAGGTCGGAGAGGATTTTCGAAAGTGGTGGACATTCGCCGAATCCTTCCACAAAACGGTGAACATCGGGACTCGTATAATTTAGCCGCGAGCTTTTTTTTTTTTTCTTCCCTCTATTCAAGGGATTGCTCGAAAGCTCAGCACCTAAGCTGGGTCAGCAGCTATCCTCTTATCCGGTGGAAAAATAATAGCCGAATTATCAGAGTTTCGTAAAATTGGAAGTGGCAAAGGGAGGAAATGTAGAAAAATCGTTTTGGCTTTTGTTCGTTTTGTTTTTCAACGGTGGATAGTGCACGATTGCATCCACGGACAAAGTCCAGTTTGCAAACTGCCGAACCTCGAAACCCGCACGTACGTTCAAGGTATGCATATGTATCTACAGATATGAAGCTATGAGTGGCAAGATAAATCGACACGTGAACGAGCCATTGATTTTCCTCGTTCCACTGTCCCATCCTTTCTCTTTCTCTTTATCTCTCTCTCCCCTCACGTTTCCTCTTTTCTCTTTCGCATGCATTGGAGGATTCGCTAAATTTCCTTCGATCCCGCACGTACGTGGGATATCGAGAAACCTCGCCCCGATACCGCAATGCTCATAGCGCTTACCGTGCGCTCGATTGAAATATCGCTCTCGATGGATTCGCGTGTGCAGTAGCTGAAGCACGAATAGCACAACTACAATGTACTGTGTACACCTGACCTCGGTCTCGGAATACATTGGAATATTCATATTTTTGCGACTCTCCCCACCACCCACACTTTTCCCACGCCTGAACCTTATCAATGTTGTCGAATTGCATTGGACTGTCAATGGCTTTATAAATAAATATTGAAATGAGAATTTTTAATAAAATAAATGAATAAACAATGTATTTATTTACTCCACAATAAAATGAATACATCGTACAGCTTTATTGGGATGTGATTCGACGTTAACCGCAATCCAGATAGTGATTCACTTCTAATAAATGTTAATGGGTTTTGTGTGTGCAGTCGACGAAAATTTCCCACAACAAAAAATGAATTCGTCTATTTTTTATGTTAATCTTGATTCGAACGACTGTGTTCAACGATTTTATTTTCGCTACAATGTCTTTGATTATCTTCTCTAGCTAATTTACCGTCGTGTCTATGTAAAAAAGTCAATAGCAGGACAGAATAGCGAGGCTTAAGACACTTCGTAACGGAGTTCGATTCGCCGTGAGGTAATCAGGATCGTCGGCTAATTGCGTTACAAAATTAGTATGAGTCTGGGAGTGAGTTAGCTGGGAACGGAGGGCGGCAAGTTCGGAATAGGGTGCAGGAAAAGTCGCCGGGTACACGGTAATTAAGGCGCGGAGAAGTGAGAACGGCGAGTTGTTACACGAGGGACCAGCGGGGCCGAGAGTTTGCCCCTCGGGGGCAAACACTTGGCGTCAACATAGCTGCGACAAAAAAGGGCGGGTGGGGGCGAATGGTAAAGGGTGGGTGGTGGAAAAGAGTGTAAACGATAAAAGCGCCTCGCTGCTTTTCCTCCCCGTCGCTGTATACCTATATCCCTGAGCTTTTTCCGTCGCCTCCCTTCAAGATATTTTTCCTAATCACGCCTAATCTTGATTGCGGCATTATTTCCTCCAGCGCGGCTCGGCTCCCCCGACGGGAATTCTGAATGTCGCCAAACGAAGTCCCCGAAAGACGAGGGGGTTAATTGTAAAAAATTGCTTCCGTCTTATTCACGATTGCGAGTGAATTCTATGAGGAGCTATTTAACCCTCGCTATTATTGCCCATCTGAGCTTTCCAATATCGATAATACACCAAGCTTTTACCCCGTAAACTTTCGGACACTCTTTCCGCCTTGTTCACTCCAAGGACTTCCGCTTCAATCACCTGCAAGCTCTTCGGAAAGTCCCTCCTAAGTCCTCTCATTTCTCTTCTCCTAACCACACCTCGTTTCTTGAAACTCACCCGAAAACTATTCGATGCTGTATATATACATATATATATATATATGTGTGTATGCGTGTATATACATAAACTGTAAGTGCACGAATGCACTTCCGCAAACTCGATATACGACCCTCCATCAAGAGGGTTAGAGTGGTAATTAGAAATTTTTGACTTGCTCTGCTTTCACTCCAAAGTCTGTTGCGCATTTCGATGAAATTTCACGTGGATGCTCTAAGCTCTCCGGTGGTGTTAAAGGTGTTTGGGCCACTGGCTCGAGATCGGCAGAGCTGTAAGAATGTCTTCGAGCTTTTACGGAAGTTTGGACACGGAAGTGTACACAGACGTCGCTAAAGTCTAAGTCTATACACCGGAAGGCCCTAACAGTGATGAAATTTTCCTCTCGGTCTCCCTTGTCCCGCGACACCGGCTTCAATCCGCGCGACAAGTTGTCATCACCTTCGCACTCTCGCCTTTCCATTCGCGCTGTTGATGAATATAACGTAAAGTACTTTGGGCGAGGAAAAACGTGGATGTAATTTCCTCGGGACGCAAAGTAAAAGCTCTTCGCTTGCGAAAGACGCTGGCTGGACGTCGCAGGTCATTTCGACGATGTGGTACACGTCTGTGTCACGCTTTCATGGCCTCGTGAATGGAAAAGATTTCTAAGAGACCTCACGCGGCTTTGGGACGACGAGGTGCGCGGATTTATACCGCGCGTAATTCACCTTCGCGCTATTATTTCGCTTTTTATACACGCAAAGCTTTAGCTCGCGTTTTGGAAACCAGGGTTCACGGGATTTTCATTTTCGAATGTCGAAAACGAGGTTGAGTATCAAGGGATGTTCATCTACCAAGCTCGGAAATTTAAAGCCTCTGCAATTTAAAAAGTCCTTATTAATGGAGCTTAAAAAATCACAAAAATCGATTTCATGAAAAAACCTGGCACTTGTGTATTTTTATTTATTTTTTTATAATCACGTTTTTCAACGATTCTACGCGCGAAGATTTTCTTTTTGATTACATTTGCATACACCCCCATTATGAATTTAATACAGAATGTACTAAAAAAAAAAAAAACGGATTGAAACGGGGGCGCCACAAAGCCAACTCTCCTCTTGAAAAAAAAAAAGTAAAAAACGCCGGCTATAGGAGGACTCGCTTTGATGATATGACAGTAGTAGATACGGAGCTTAAATACCCAGAAAAATGGCAAACTTTTGGGAGACACGTCGTGGAGCTTTCGGTCGTTGAAATTTACGGATTTCGAGCGAACTCTTCTTACTACCGGAACTTTCGATTTATCATTTCATACAGATGAGCCTTCTCGTCTACGTCTGCCAAGGGATACAATAAAGACGAATTTACCATAAAAGTTTTTATAGAAGACCGTGGAAACATTGGGAAAGCAAATTCGAACGAAGATTTTTACGGAGAAGGAATTTTAGCGGGGAAAGAGAAGAAAACGGAGTACGCGCGTGGGTCTGGGCTAAGAGTCGTCTCGGAAATAGATGAGCGAGTAGATACGGCTCTTACGGCTCCGAGATCTTTCGTACTATTCGCGTAGGAACGGCAGCCAAAGCACTGGCTCTTCTCGCTGCTGGTTTTACCGGCGTAAAAGGTTTACAGGCTGTAAAAATCCAGAAGCCTCCGTTTCTCTGGCCCCGAGCATCATGCACGTACAGAAATATCTCGCCCGTAAAGGTATGCAGCTATGGGTTCCTCTTCTCTTCTCAGTTGGATAGTAAATAAAAGAAAAATATGCACATCCCATTTTTATTCGTATCGTTGAAGTTCCCGGCGTGTATACCACGTTGAGTTTAAATTTGCACTCCAGACTCTTCCGCACATTGGCTGTTGAAAAAAAAAAAATACTAAAAAAAAACAGGAAACTGAAACTTATCCACCTGAAGAGTACGTCCTTCATTTGCATTTTTACGTACCACGATGCACTTATCTCATCCATCAACGACGCTCAACAAAGTTGAATTCGTGTCGATAAATTGTTACTGGCATCTATGGAGCATTCTCTGTCAATTCAACCGCGTTTTTTTTTTTTTTTTCTACTATCTCAGATCTCATAAATAATCATATCAAGGTACCACTGAAAAGCACTGCGGATTTTTTCAATCTTCAGAATTTAATAGTGACGAATGGATGTTTCTGTCAATTGAAAATATCTCGGAAACTCGAAGTTACTGAAATAAAATGCCTGGGCATAAGAGTTGCAGTTTTGTGTTAGCTATTGAATGGAATATTTTTAATTATTACGACTTCAATTTTTGTGACATTGATTTTTCATTCAAGCCGGAAATTTTTTCGGAAATAAAGATTTATTTATCGAAAAAATTACTGAGTATTCCTGCATGTCTGTCGATGACTCGACAATCATTTTAAATATCGCGTTCATAAGCTAAGCTTTTACGTGGAAATATTAATTTTCACTAACTTTAAGTTTCCGAGATAAGTTTACATTTTTATTATGGGACAGATTCTGAGATACTTGAAAAAAAAAAAAAAAAAAAACGTGGCCGAATTGACAGAAAATATGTGATATGTGAGTGGCCGAGAACGTGAAACACTTTGGCAGAAATGGTGTGACTACAGCTTCGAAGAAATGGGGGAAAATTGCGCAGGTCTCTATGGGATCGGGAAGAGAAAGAGAGGCCGAAGTTGTGATCCAATGGAACGTGTCATGCCCGCGCTTTTCCTGAATGACTGCCGTCCTCTCGATCTTCCACAGCTGCTTCTGTGCCACAGAAGACTCCGGAATTATTCGCACATGGCAATAAAGGCAAACGACCGTGGTTACGGAGAGCGGTAGACACTGGGTATTGATCCCAGTGGCCACGTGTGTCTTCTTTCACCGCAGAAGAAAAATACGAGTCTCCGAACGCAAATGGAGATACTTACATGAATGGTCGCCAGCGGAGTATCGTACGAAATTTTTATTTCCGGAAATCCGGTCACCGATTTATTAGTTGTTCGCTTCTGGAATGAAAATATCTTCCTGGTCTGATCGGTACATAATTTATTGACACAATTCATAACGTATAACGTATTTAACCGACACGAACTTAATGGAAAAAATGAGTTTACTTTTAGTCGTAAATTGAGTTTAGATACTTTCCATCATTTTTTAATTTCATTTCTGACGTTCTTTACATAACTTTCAAACCCAAATTATTCCAAGGACTGTCCCTCTGATCCTAAAAAAAACATCTGTTTCTTTTTGAACCAGGCTCGGACTATTTTTTTTCTATAAAACCCTTTTTCAGGTCGAGATTATTGCAAGACTCCCTAAAAATGAAGCTCCCTCTTCTCCTCGTGCAGTAGTTTTATTTTTCTATGGAACGTAGGAGATAAATTTGTGACCCTCTTTAAAACCCAGATTCCGGACATTCTTGACACATTTTTACCCCTTTTGATTCGAAGGGTTTAGAAATTCGACCAATTCGTTAATTTGACGCAGCAATTAGACTGAAATACTTGATTTAACTATACAAATATTGTCAATGGAATGAAAATCTTACGCTGAAAGTAACGTCAAGCCGACTTACTGCAATTTATTCACTCGACGGAAAAGCCATTTCGGTGAAAAAATAAAATGGAGCGTCGGGCTCATAGTAATTCGTGAGCGGCGGAACAAATACTCTCATTAGAACGAAATAATGTGCGTCAACTTCCCGCACCGTAAAGTATTCGGGACGAGTGAAAATATAATTTCCCTGGTGTGCTATCCGTCGGTGGAGGGTACGCGTGCCCGAACGAGTGCCTTCTCCGGCTTTCTCTCTATATCTCTGCGGTGCCGAGTGAAATATCTCCGGGGATAAGCGAGAGAACGAGGTGGAAAACCAGCTGCCGGACTCGGTGAAATCCTCTTCGGCAAAATTCACCAGCGTCGTACCCTCTCGAGTTGAGAGGGAATGAAAGAAGCGATAAAAAATAAAATAAAAGAGTGAGATCTTGCGTTGGCATTGAGAATCAATTATTTCCATCGGAAAACCCACATTTTCCGGCCAATTTTCTCATCGCTCATACAAGGCCTGTTTTTATTTTACGGAGTCCTCTCGAGAGCGATATCTTTGAGTGCGAAATCCCTGACTACCCAACCACGGAATTGGCTTATTTTTTAATTTTTTTTCGAAGCTTCAAAGCTGCAACAAAATACTGCAATTCTGTTGCATGTTATTCCAGTGGATGCTGCTTCTCAACGCCATCTGACACGCCGACTAACGACCACTAAGTTCAGATTAGTTCGCCAATTATCAGGGAACATTTCCCCGTCGATTTGGACCACCTATTTGGACCCAAACGATAATCCATCTATTTTCTTGGTTTCCATTCTTACAACTGTCCCCTTCTAATGGCGCTTTTTAAACATGCCTTTCTTTTTTTTTTTTAATTGAAATGAAGGAAAATAATGAGAAAATGTGGTCCTACGTAAACAGTGAAAATCGATTATCTTCTTTGGAAAAGTCACACGTTCCAGCGGATTTCCTCGTCACTTGTACACCTGTCTGCACGTACAGAGCGCTGCTGAGAGTGATAGCTACGAGTGCGAGATCCCTGAGTGGAAAACGGGCGCCGATGAGTCGTCGAGGATGCGACGAAGAAGGGAAACGCAGGGTTGACAATGAAATCAATTAGAAACTGAATATGCTTCGTCGGAGTGTCGCCGTGAGGATCGGGAGACTCGTGGGAGCGACAGCCTCCATCCTCGTCCCTTCAGACTCGTTACTTTCATCGCGCTAGTGGCACCCGGGCAACATCGTTCCGCTGACTGATTACACGAACGCGCGCGACGATAATTACACGTCCGATAACCGCCCAGCAGCGCGGGCTCGTTCCTTCGCCTCGCGAAAGAGGACCATAGCACCGAGGCATTGAGGCAACAGAAGCTGCAGAGCTGCTTCGCGCTCTCTCTCGCAACGAGCGGAAATTTTACACTCCTCTGTTCGGAGTGTGTAGTCACGGAGAGAGGAGACTGCGCGAGGCCGCTGAGAGCAAGAAATGTAATTACTCAATCGTCGCAGTCGAGCGAGGAAGCGACGAACCGAAAAGATGCCTGAATTCGATGAACAATGAATATTTTAATTGATGTACCTTTTTAATCGAGGCGGAGAAACGTATTGTTGGCCTTTAAATGTTTAATGGATGCATCCATGGATGGGATTTATTCTCTCTTTTTTTCTTTTAATTTCCCAGAAAAAAAATGGCCTAAGTAAATTGAATTTTTACAAATTCGTTGCATCGTGGATTTTTCTTACGCTATTTTGGCAGTTGACGAGTCATTTTTTATTCATTCGCGTGTCAGAAATGGTGAAAATAGTTCATTTATCAT
Source organism: Clistopyga incitator (assembly GCA_947507545.1). NCBI lineage: Eukaryota > Metazoa > Arthropoda > Insecta > Hymenoptera > Ichneumonidae > Clistopyga > Clistopyga incitator. The sequence continues at coordinate 4,435,272 of OX382174.1, read as the reverse complement.
CTTTAACGATTTTTTTATCAGCGTAACATAAATTAACAGTTCCTGTACGATTAATAATTCGAGTGCAGCTGCAAGATAGTAAACTGCTTGAGAACAGCGAGCGGGAAATGTAAATACTTAATCGTCGTAGTCGAGTGAAGCATAGCGACGGAATAAAAAAATGACCCTAGTCCATGAACAATGAATGTTTTAATAGCTGTCTCTCTTTATTCGATGCAGAGAAATTTATTGCAACTGACAAATTGCTCCAACGATAAATGGCATTTATTTCTTTATCGCAATCTCGCATATTATAAATTACGCTGATGGACAGACGCTCGTTCAATTCATCATTGACTTTGCCACCGGTAGCTTATTTACTTTTTGGATAATTTTCAAGCTCGCAGTATGAAAGTAAATATTCAACGTGTGTCACGTCACGGATTGTGGAAACAATGACATTTTTTCATTTGCCAATATTATCGGTGTATCGACATAAATTCCTTCTCTTACGTCACATCACAGCTCCGTTATTATTTATTGTTCATTTAATCATAATAATGACTGAAAATTATGCCCAAAGCGCGGATATTGAATTTGTTATGTAAATATAATATAAATTGGAAATGTAGGGTCCATTGAAGACTTATTTAAAAGTGATGTTTAACATTCCTTTATAGATATTAAATTTCAACTGTACGGCATAAAAACGACCAATAATCGGAAATATTCATTGTTGAAATATTTTTAATAATGTCGGATGTAAAATTGATATAATAAAAATTTGGCATTGATTTTCACTGGAATACAAAATAACCATCATTTTTCAGTACACATTATTGTTTCCCATATTTTTTTATAAATAACATAATTTTGGAAAATCCACGTTCACTTTTTTGTGTAGATTAATTGGCAAGCACATTATTCACGCTCGTTGTTGAAATAAATATCACGCACAGGTTAATGAAACATAATATTTTCCTCTGAGCGAATTCCGGATGTAAACGTGATATAATAAAAATTTGGCATTGATTTTCACTGGAATACAAAATAACCATCATTTTTCAGTACACATTATTGTTTCCCATATTTTTTTATAAATAACATAATTTTGGAGAATCCACGTTCACGTTTTTGTGTAGATTAATTGGCAAGCACATTATTCACGCTCGTTGTTGAAATAAATATCACGCACAGGTTAATGAAAAATAATATTATCCTCTGAGCGAATTCGATGCAATGCCATTTCTTTAAGCCTCCAAATGTGCCGACAGCTTGATCATTTCAATGATTAATCCTGCCTCATCCATTGCTGCTTCATCACATTTCATATGATACCCCATCTGATTAAGTGCAATGATAATTCCACTGCAATGAATATACAACAAGCCGTAATAAGCTTCAGTTTTGGCTTTATTTGGGAGACGAGCTGCGTCACTAATCTCGTTAAATTTCAATAACCGATGATACATTTCCGCTTGGTTACTCCGCATCATCGCGCATACGTAACTGCAACGATGAGTACGGCCTCTCCCTTGACAATTAGTATCGAATTAATTTGTCGGAATTCCTTCATATTAATCGAAACGCGTGAAACGAAAGAACGACTCGATAATCGAAAATATCGATAAATATTAATGTTCAAATATCTTTAGTGGTGCAACCAGACGTGACCTCGGTATTATTAAAATCCCCAGTCGATTCTCACGACAATATAAAATACCGTATCACAAAATAATCATAAAAAATAATAATCACAATAATCAAAGCAATCAATGACTTTCCATATTTTCCGTATAAATAAGATCGGAATAATTATTGACAAGCCACGTTCCGATTTCGACATTTATTACCGTCGCTCATTGTGCAAATAATTATTATCCACAGGCTATCAAACCGTAATATACGGGCGAATCTGTGTTAAACGGTATTTTTATACCCAACAAATGTAGCGACATTTTGATAATTTCAATGATTAATCCTGTGTCATCCATCGCAGTTTCATCATACGATACTCCATCTAATTAAGTGCAACGATAATTTCACCAAAATGAATGTACATTATAAATAAGATCGGAATAATTATTGACAAGCCACGTTCCGATTTCGACATTTATTACCGTCGCTCATTGTACAAATAATTATTATCCACAGGCTATCAAACCGTAATATACGGGCGAATCTGTGTTAAACGGTTTTTTTATACCCAACAAATGTACCGACATTTTGATAATTTCGATGATTAATCCTGTGTCATCCATCGCTGTTTCATCATACGATACTCCATCTAATTAAGTGCAACGATAATTTCACCAAAATGAATATACACCGACGCTTGATAAGCTTCGGTTTTGGCTTTATTTGGAAAACGACCTGCGCGACGTAGTAATTTCATTAAATTTCAATAACCGATGATATATTTACGGTTGTTTAATCCGCATCGTCGCGCGTCGCGTTACTGCACCGGGTACGAGGAGCACGGTCTTTCCCTTGAGGAATTACAGCGGATTAATTCGTCGGGGTTACGACATATTGATCGGAATACCTAAATGAAAAATTATCGTCGTTACACCGATATCATTGGAGCAGACGTTGCACGTCGTCGTCGAATGAGTTGAGTATAATTGTCGCGGACACCCGACACCCATCAACGGTCCCATTAATTATTCCATGTGCGGGGGTGGGGTCGGCCAATGCGGCAATAGCGCGTCAGTCGCATCAGAACTATTAGCAGCAGCCGCGGCGGCGGCGGCGGCAGCTTCGATGGCAACACGGAGGATTGGGTCCTCGTCGATCTTGGCACCAATCGAAGTTTGCGGTCTCGTTGCTCTCTCCCTCTCTCACACTCGCAAACTATACGCCACATCGCGTGTATACGTATTTCCCATTGCCACGAGAGGGAAAGACGAACGTGTAATTAATCAATAGCCTGGTCTAATTGATGCCTGCGACCGATTAATAACCGTGCGAGCTCGCATCACTCGTCGGCACGCGAATCCTCATACGACACCTGTACAACGGATCCTCGAAGTCATCGGTTAACACGAGACAACATAATCCGCTTTCCGGCACGCACAATTAATGCGGCAATTGGAATTGTTGAATTTCGGTGATTAATTGAACACAAATGGCCGAAAGTGGAATTTTATTTTTGTGGTTTCAATGGAAAGAACCAATAGCCTGGTTCAATTGATGCCTGTAATCGATTAATAATCGGGCAGGCTTGCATCACTCGTCGGCATGCGAATCCTCTTAGTTATCAGTTAAGGCGGTACAACATAATCGGCTTGCAGACATGCACAATTAATGCGGCAATTGGAATTGTTGAATTTCGGTGATTAATTGAACACAAATTGCCAAAAGTGAATAAGAAAATTGGTTTACGTTGACTGCGGGTTAATCCAGTTCGCTCCAGCCACTATTTATATTTGCCTTTGAAGTTAATTGCACTCCTGTGTCTACATCACAGACGTCAGTAAATAGACGATGGATTCTAATTAATAGATTTTGGCGGTAATCGTGGTGTAACGACTTGAAATTGCGGCTGTAACACAAAATAACACAAGAACAAGGGAACACCCGAACGAAGAATTCTTCAAATTTTGAGAAAATACGTCAATGCAAGTGAGCCAAAATACCTCGATTAAATAATACATAACTCGTATTACTCGCACGTATGTTCATGCAGGAATGCAATTTATTTCAAAGATCAAATTACGAGGAGGTATTTAGCAAGACACGTCACCGGAAACTAACTGGACTGACCGGTTAGAGGCCCGACATACACACACACCCTGAAGAGAAATCCGAGAGCAGTGCAGTTAGATCGCAGTACAATAGTCTAGCAGCCACCGCCACAGGAATACCTGCAAAGGTCATATAGAAGCGGAAACTGTAACAGGCTGTGGCAGCGGCGCGGTATGTGCCCGTTGCTCGACGAACTGGACTAATTATCTTGAAACAGTCCCGCGGCCGTGTTTGGTAAACTTAACCACGCATTTACGCGCCCGGTTGGTTCATGCACGATTCCTATATAGATACAACAATATAGCCACTGGTGTTTCACCGGTTAGTCGTGCCACTCTAACTGTACAGCGTAAGGGTTACTCTTCCTCTGCCTCCGATGCTTTCCGTGTTCTCTCCAGGATTTCGTGCCGCAGCGAGATTAGAGATACGCAGCTTCAAACCAACTACACCGAAACAGCCCCACCGCCGCCAGAAGTAAAACACGTACGGAACGTGACACACCGGAACCTACATGTTACGACAACTCTGCCTTTCAACCTAAACCCGGCGACACTGTAATAACAGGAGTACATGTTTTCCCGTGCTATGTGTCTTTCAAAGCCCGGTGAAAATTTATAGCTTCCGAACGCCGTTCCTTGTTCATTTCAACCTCTGACCTGAAATGGACATGTCAGGAACGTATTCGCATAAAACGTAAAACGAGAACGGTGAATCTACGGCGTCGACATATTTATGAACATGTGAAAAACTTAGGTCAACTTCAACGTCACTCCCTCCATTAGAGATACGCGGTTTCAAGGCGACTAGAATAAAACGTAAAACGAGAACTGTGAATTTACGGCACCAACTCATCTATAAATATGTCAGAAGTGATATAAAAAGCTTATGTCATTTTCGTGACTCGCTCCCTCAGAGATACGTAGCTTCAAACCGACTAGAACAAAACAAGCCCACCGCTAGAAGTGAAGCACGTGCGGAACGTGACACATTGGAACCTACATGTTACAATCCTGACTGACTTTAAGGCAAAACCCGGCGACATGGTAATAACAGGAGTACATGTTTTCCCGTGCTATGTGTCTTTCAAAGCCCGGTGAAAATTTATAGTTTCCGAACGCCGTTCCTTGTTCATTTCAACCTCTGACCTGAAATGAACATGTCAGGAACGTATTCGCATAAAACGTACAACGAGAACGGTGAATCTACGGCGTCGACATATTTATGAACATGTGAAAAACTTAGGTCAACTTCAACGTCACTCCCTCCATTAGAGATACGCGGTTTCAAGGCGACTAGAATAAAACGTAAAACGAGAACTGTGAATTTACGGCACCAACTCATCTATAAATATGTCAGAAGTGATATAAAAAGCTTATGTCATTTTCGTGACTCGCTCCCTCAGAGATACGTAGCTTCAAACCGACTAGAACAAAACAAGCCCACCGCTAGAAGTGAAGCACGTGCGGAACGTGACACATTGGAACCTACATGTTACAACCCCGACTGACTTTAAGGCAAAACCCCGCGACATGGTAATAACAGGAGTACATGTTTTCCCGCGCTATGTGTCTTTCAAAGCCCGGTGAAAATTTATAGCTTCCGAACGCCGTTCCTTGTTCATTTCAACCTCCGACCTGAAATGGACATGTCAGGAACTGTCAGGAGGTATTCGCATAAAATGTAAAACGAGAATGGTGAATCCACGGCGTCGACATATTTATGAACTTGTGAAAGAGAACAATAAAAACTTAGGTCAACTTCAACGTCACTCCCTTCATTAGAGATACGCGGCTTCAAACCGACTAGAACAAAACAAGCCCACCGCCAGAAGTGAAGCACGTGCGGAACGTGACACATTGGAACCTACATGTTACAACCCTGACTGACTTTAAGGCAAAACCCCGCGACATGGTAATAACAGGAGTACATGTTTTGCCGTACAAGGCTACGTGACTTTCGAAGCTCTGTGAAAATGTATGGCTTGCGGAGAACGTTGAGGTCGGAGCTCGAAATGAACATGTCAGGGACTTGTTCGCGTAAAACGTGAAACTGTGATAACTGTGAGTCTACGATGAAAATCTGCATGGGAACAAAAGAACACACTTCGGTCAGGTTGATCTCCAAAAACCGGGGAGACCCTCTACTTAAAGAGCACATGTGCATGACCCATTGTGGTCTAGATCACGTCAGAGCTTTCCGACGAACTGTTTCCTCGGACAAAGGATGTGTTACTCGGCTTCTGGTTCAGGGAATATATACCTGTTGCTCGTCTACGCCTTGAAAAGGGACTGACACCGAACAAACACGAGACAAGAAGAAGAAAAAACGTCTTTGCGAAGGTCAGAGGGCCAACCTCAAGAGAGGAGAGGGACATATCTCGTGGTCCTCGCGAGGACCAGGAAAACCAAAGGGTGTGTCAGCCGTTTTATCAGCCGATCTGCAGCTGGTCCGTTTTTCGGTCCAACACACCAAGTTTATCTTGTATCTCGCCTCCAGAGCTTTTACTTGTGCCCTTTGACTCTGTTGGTTTCGCTTCGGGTTTACAGGTGTGCACACGTACACTCGAGGTCCCACTCTCTCTTTCTCTCTCTCTCTCTCTCTCTCTCTCTCACTTTTCCCCATCTACACTACAACCAGCGAGCTTACCCTTTGCGTCAGTACGCGCTCATCCCCAAGTTGTTTTATGGGACGGAACCGGCGATAATTGCATCGTATAATTAACGCCGCCGGCACCCAGACCACCACAGTGCAGCGCGCTTGTGAACTGCGCGTTACGTCGCCTCCTATCCCGCTGCTTCATACACCGTCTGATTTTGAGATTGGCTCAACTGAGCGGTAACTCCTTGCTTGGCTTTACCCTCAACGAGGCTATATCACGTATCTGGCTGTTGCAGCTTCCTCAACGTTTTCCCCAGGGCTCCACGATGTTTCCACTCTCTTGTATACCCACGTGTATTCATCTCCGTTCATACGTCGCTCCCCGTACTCGCTCCTGGAGCCAATAACGCCATTTTATGCTCATATTTTTCGACAGATTTCCGATCTCTTCTATAAAGGATGCAGATCAGCTATTGAGGAAATAATATCCGGGATATTTTCTCAATAGCTTTGTCACTGATATTTTTCTCCGCTCATTTTAACTAATAGTCAAGACTAAATATTTCATACGTCGCTGCCCGTACTCGCTCCTGGAGCCAATAACGCCATTTTATGCTCATATTTTTCGACAGATTTCCGATCTCTTCTATAAATGATGCAGATCAGCTATTGGGGAAATAATATCCGGGATATTTTCTCAATAGCTTTGTTACTGATATTTTTCTCCGCTCATTTTGACTAATAGTCAAGACTAAATATCGCGTTGATTCGATGAATCACACGGCGAGCCTGCAAAAAGAAAACCTCAAAAACGATTAATTGCCTGGTATTCATAGTCCGTTTTCCAGGAGAATTATAAGATTCAGGTGAAAACTGTTCGATGGCTCGTATTAAACGTACGTACATTTCCATGTCGTTATTGGCCGAAACGAAGAAAAAAAAAACAAAATTCCACGATCGAGCAAACAAAAGGGCGAATACTTTTTCGATCGTAGTTTCTAATGGGCAGAGGACGGTATTCCGACAAGAAATATAAGCATATTGAATATCGAATGCCAATGCAATGAAAAGACCGGTCCAATTACAAATTCCACATGAGTACAGTCGTTTCGTTAAATTATTAACGACAATCGAATTGATCGAAGTATTTTTCTCCATTTCTGTTCCAGGTGCACATTCTTCGCGATTCCGAAGGGCCTATCATCGTTTTCCAATAACGAGGCAAATGGCCCGCTGTATTGGTACCCGTCGAGCGTTTTGTACTCAAGTCTGTGCACAAGAGTGACCACGAAAATGAGAACGACAAAAAGGCCACGATTCGCGTCCGGCAACGGGAACTTCCTTCGGTAAGGAGCCGGCCAAGTCTCTCCCAAGACACGGAAATCCCACGTGACCCTTAAAGCCCCTCAGTCGAACGGGCAAGAGCGGAAGGACGAGATTCTGCGGCGGTGGATTCTACTCGAGAGGAGGGCACAGTCATACATTCGCCAAAATGATACTGAGGCACTGCTGCCTTTACCGTTGGACCATTATTATCTGAAAGCTGCAGCGAACCGGGAGCACGATGTCAGCGGCAAGAGGTTTTGGAGGAGCGGAAGCTCCGCGAGCTTCGGGAGGCAAGAGAACGATGCGTATGGCACTTTGGGGATTGTGGATTACGGGATTTCTCATAGCTGCCTTGCCACACGTTTACTCCCAGCTCATATGGACCCCGATATACATTGGCGCAAACAGTGAGTGAAAATATCTTGGGTTTTCTTTAAGAGATATCATAACATACGAGCCGTTCTTGTGTCGGTAAAAACAGGAGCTCAAAACGGTTTCCGAAAGGGCGAAGGGTTTGTTAAATTTTGTAATTTTTTTTATTGTTTCCTCTTTCGCTTGTTATCAAGGAAAAAGTCGAGGTTTTTAACAAAGTGTTTTCTGATGAAAAAAAAAAAAAAATCTCTCGGCTTAGCCACTGAACTTGTGGACGTTTGTTTTACTCCGCGGAATATCGTTTATTCACGAATACGAGTTTTCATACGAGTTCTGCACACAGTGGAAGTTGAATCGAATTAAGTGCGAAGTAAAATAATTTCTGGATGAAAAAAAATGTGATATGAAATTCAGAAGAACCGAAACTGACTGAGAGCGCTTCATATATGATAAAAGTAAACATAAAAAAGCCCTAAAAAATCGCGGAAAATTTGTGGACACAAAATCACGTTTGGAGGAATATTTTACGTGAGCTCTTTTACCACATACTATAAAAAAAAGAGAAGTACTATTTTTTTTAAATATCTCAACGTATCCGAAAAATAAATATTCGACTCTCTCCTCAAAACTACTCTCAAATACTCAATTAAAAAGGTGAACGGGGACTAAAATCATTTTTCATTATTCCACTTCCGCTCCCGTGGCTCAGGTCTATGAATAATTCGAGTTACCAAGAGAAGTACTATTTTTTTTTTTAATATCTCAACATATCCGAAAAATAAATATTCGGCTCTCTCCTCAAAACTACTCTCAAATACTCAATTAAAAAGGTGAACGGGGACTAAAATCATTTTTCATTATTCCACTTCCGCTCCCGTGGCTCGGGTCTATGAATAATTCGAGTTACCTGCTTCACATACACACACATACCTTTTTAAAAGGTTTCGGTACCTACACGAGCGTCACCCGATCACGACGTGATTAATCAGGGAGGCCATTACGTGCGAACCGATAGTGCGAGATTTACCGACAAGGTGCGAGATTGCGAGAGCACGAAAAGGAGCGATGAACACGTTGGGGGATGATATGTCGCACGCGGGACGAATTGGAAGTGTCCAATGTGTCGTCAACGTTCTCTCGATCACAGGAGTAGCTATAAAATTCAGATTTTCGAGAGAGAATACTCATCTCCCATTCTCTAGGTGCGCGTTAGTTCGCATACGTATGTACAGGACATTCCGTGACACGGAGTTCAAGATTTCACCATCGATGGTTCGAAACTGTCCCAAAATTGTTACGACAAACTCCCCGCCGAAAAGCACAGCAATTATTCCATGAATTTTCAAAAACTCCTATTTTTCCGGAATCTGACAAAAATTTAGTACATTCATTTTTTGTAAGTTTCACAAAAAAATACGATTCAAAAATTGCGGATGAAAAAACATATTCAATTAATTATCACAGTTTTCTTTCATATTAAAAAAAAATGAACTCCAAAAAATTGCATTAAAAAATGTCTTAATCTGTAATTTTGACATTTCCATCGCATGGTTATACTCAAAAAAACCTTATACACTGTAAATCTCAAATTTTTCTTTCGAGTACGAGAAAATAATGGTCTCAGAATTTCTCGTTGAAAAATGATAATTCGCGAAAACGCTTTTCGTAAATTCCCAAAAAAAATCGCTGTCCCTTTTTCGATGAGAACTTTTGTAAAAAAAAATTGGCGGACAGTTCCGAGACGTCGCTGCAGATCTTGACAGCGATTTCATGAAATGCCCCGTATTCTCGTGTCTGGGTGTATTTATGTCATGTGTGCGGACGTACACGTGGCCGTGTGCGTTTGAGTCGACCTATCCGCCTGTCGATAACCAACCCGTTTTCCAAACTCCGTCATCCACCCCGTGAATCTCTCCTGTCACATGCTCTCCCAGCAGCATCCATGTGTTCCACTAATAACTCTCGCGATCGCGGATATGTTTCTCTCCCCCGTTTCGTCCTCTTTCTCTCGGTGTTCAAGCGAAGCGTCAACGAACGAACGTGCAAGTTGTGAGAGAGGAAAGGGTTGCGAACGAGTGTGCCAGTCGACTGCCGGTTGCGCCGTTGATAAATAGCCAAATCCGCGTATATCGACGGGCCGAGTGTGTTGCTCCTGCTGCGGCTATTATATGCCACTTTTTAATCGGGTAAATTCCTCCGGCGTTCAATACACAACTGCGACTGCGTTAAATCCGGCCTTCCACTTCCTGTAGCTCTCCGCCGATCGCCAGATCAATCCAGTGACTTCTGCGCTGCGATACAACGCCGGTAATCGATCTTTTATTCTCTCTCCCTTTTCTCCTCACTTCTAAATCTACCAAATTATTTATGTTCTTTCCCTGCTTCACTCGCTTTCGCGTAATGTTTTGCCTCTTCCGCAACTGGCACTGGGCAACTAGAGTTCATGGAATACGTGCAACAATTTGTAAAGCTAGTTTTTTTTTTTTTTTTTTTTTTCACGCTTAAGCGATTAATGATGCATTTTGAAGCGTGAATGAATAACGTCGCTTATTGAAAATCGAATATTCTCGGGAGTGTTTCAGTAGGGAAATTTTTACAGCGGGCTTTATTCCCTTGGCTTTTTCCGCGAGAGCTAGTGAAAATTCTGTTTATGTTGATGAACAATTCCGAGTGTATTTATGTCGGTGAGGCTTGGACCTCGTCGTTCATGGCGCTCCACGGTTTTTCGTTCGGAGTCCGGGACTCTCGTATAGTCTCGTGATTTCGGCCTGAATACGAGCGGCATAAACTGTACGAGGAAAAAGAGCGAAAGCTCCGGCGGAGCTACAGAACGATATAAAATTCAATCCACGTAGTACGGATCGAAAAGTAATCACGACTTCGTGCACCTTTCTAAAAGGTACATACTCCGCGGTCTTACGACACCTTTGAGAATACGAAGACGACGACGACGCGAAACCAATTTCAAACGTGGCCTCACTAAAGTAACTCAATTTCCGCTTGCAGTACTGCATAAAGTGTATCTGACGGACGGAGGAAAGTACTGAAAATCGATTTCCGTAGAAGCTAATGAAAATGTAAATACGTATTTAGAATTATCCTAGCGCATTATCACCGGCAACGAAGTGGCATTAATTACACTAATGAAAACGAAGGTCTTTTTGAACGCTATTATTTCCAGCTTTTTCGAGCTTAAATTCAGGGGCTCAAGTCCCAAACATTTTCTCATTTTCCGACTCATAATAATTGGGTTTGAAGAGTCGTCACGATAAATTTGTGATTCTCCAACCCGACGAATAATTCAGAATAACAATTTTCGTTCGAAGCAGTTGTGTCTCTTGGATTTCGGATTTTTCAAACTCATTTTGGTTATTCGGTGTGCGTATGTTCTGGACTGAATTACAGGCACGGGAAGTTGAAAAAGTTTGAATGAAACATAGAAACGAACCAATAGATCAAATCGGATTTGACACGAGCAGAAAATTTCTCAAAATTGAATTGCCAGGATCATTTTGTTTATACTTCATTTTTCAAATGAGTATTTTACGAAAGATGATCGTATATGCCATAAATAATAGTGTGCACGTAGTTGACACACTTTCCATTCAACCCGCCAAAAATTCGAGCTTTTGTTTCGCCAGTTAACTGTGATTTTAGTCAGTCACTTATTCAACTGCGCCTGAAAAAAGGAGAATAGACTTTCCAGGCTCTTTGACTCAAAACCTCACAGCGATGCATAATGAACATCAAGAACAAAACGAGCTTAAGTTTCTGTGCGGACCGAGAACACCGTGTCTGCGGTGAATGTGGAATGCGAGAAGGGTGGATGACACAGGCGGGAATAACGGAAGAGGAATTAGAGAGTGGTGAGACAGCGGTGCGAGGTAACTCAACTTTGCAGTTGGTTCTGTCGTCAGCGCCAGGCCACGAACCCTAATTGTGTATTTTCGTATAGAAATTAAGTTCATCAACATACCGATATAAATCTGCTTTTGCTATAATCACTATATTTGTACAGCGAATTAAAATGAAAGCATCAGAAAGCTTGTCGACAAAACGTTAATCCATCATTAATTTCTCGTTCATACTTTAAGTAGACAGCTGAAATTGGATTACGAGGCTTTACACCCTCTGACTTCGCTCAAGGGTCTCCCATGGGTTCAAATTAATTTCGTTGATCGACAACTATTCAGACAACGACTACTAAATAATAGTTAATAAAAATGACTTGTTTAATAATCATAGACAGCTGAAATTGGATTACGAGGCTTTACACCCTCTGACTTCGCTCAGGGATGTCCCATGGGTTCAAATTAATTTCGTTGATCGACAACTATTCAGACAACGACTACTAAATAATAGTTAATAAAAATGATTTGTTTAATAATAATAGACAGCTGAAATTGGATTACGAGGCTTTACACCCTCTGACTTCGCTCAAGGGTCTCCCATGGGTTCAAATTAATTTCGTTGATCGACAACTATTCAATAATTGTTAATAAAAATGACTTGTTCAATAATCAAATTGATATGTAATATTGTCCTGTAAAAATAGTATTTCTGCTGCAATGAAAATGACAAAACATATTGTTCTTCAGGAAACGTTTGTTTTTTTTTTCTTCATATTTTATTACCTTGGAAAGAGCGAACGAAAAAATGTGAAAAAATTCACAGAGAGCGCTTTTAAATAGTGTTACTGGAAGACCAATTATGGAGTGTATCCGACCGGGCAAAAAATAGTGACCGCGTTCGTGGAGAACGTACTTCTATAGAAATACATCCAATCTTCATTCGCCTCTTCGGTAATTCACGAGAATTGATTTTGACGCTACGCTTCGTTCACCGTAGCGGCACAATATTAAACGAGAAAGTGTAGGGTGCGGCAACGAAGCGAAGTACCTTTGCCTTTCCTCCTGGCGAACTTTCTTCGAGCGTACAAAGCAGGTGGAACTGTTAAGAAAAAGTTGGTGTCGAGTCTTCCGGTCTTCCCCGTTCCTCGGTCTTTCTCGCTACTGTTGCTCGTAAAAGCTCCGACCGTGAGTCCACTTCGTGGACACTGGCGCCTTGGTCCTGCCATTCTCGTTGCCTGCGTCGCCTCGTTTGTTAAGAAAACGAAGAGACGGTGGGTAAGAAGAAGGCGAGAAGAAGTGACATTCGTCACTTTGGGAGCAGCGCGAAAGGCGAAGGGAAAGGAAAAAGGATGGAAGTCCTGCTGGAGAAAGTAGCAACATCCCTCATCCCTCCGCTCTCAACACCCCGTCCTCATTTCTCTTCCCTGTCTACTTTCCATTCTTCCACTTGTCTCCTCTTCATCCTCCTCATTTTTAAGGGATTTTCGAAAATAGCCCGCAAACGCTTTCACTCAAACAAATTTTCTGCTGTCGCACTGAAACTTCGTATTAATCTGGAGACATAATCATTCGACCTCTGGAATTGAATTTCGGTACAATCTGTAAAGCGGCTCGGATTTTTTTAATTTATTTACAAAAAAGCTTCGTTACTTCATAAACTTTTGAAAAAATGCATCTATCCGGCATAATTTTTTGAAAAGTTAGGATTGAAGTTTAAAGTCTAGTCGAAACTTCGAAGCTCAGCGTGAAATTGTGCCTCAAAGGGTTGCAACTCGGAGAGCTTTGATTTTTCTGTTAATAAAAAATTTGTTTACAAAGAGCAATGAAAAAAATAGAAAAGGGTCGTACTGTCGATGCCCTGGACACTTTGAAAGCAGTGAACAAAAAGGGAAGGGAAAGAGAAAAGGATGGGAGACGCGCTGGAGAAGGAAGCAACGTCCCTCGTCCTTTCGGTTTCAGCGTCCCTTCCCACGTCCTTATTTTTCTTCCCTGTCTTCTTTCCCCTCGACTACTTGTCTGCTCTTCATCCTGGGCCGTCCGGCTGATACACTACTACTTCTGGCCTCGCGCAATTTCACCCTTCGTCGTGGACAAAGTTTGATTTGAAACTTTTTTTATCGCGCCGGTCTTATTGAGGCGATAGCGTTGATGGTGGGTGTTTTTTTTTTTTTTTCTTTCGTCCCTTCCGCAGTCCTTCGTTCCTTCGTCACCTCAGCCAGTCGCCCGCTAATACCCCGAATACAAGGGGTGTATTCAAGTTAACACCCATTTCCAAGAACATTTATCAGGGAAAAACTGGCCCTCGGATATTTTCTCCTCGTAAATTGGAATGTTTTAAATGACTCTTAACTTGTTAGCGACTTTTAATTTTTTCCGAATCTGCAAGAAACTTTGCTAATTCCGTAAAACACTCATAAGCGTCGCTCGCCGAAGGCGAAAAGTCGGATATGGCGACTGAGAGAAAAGCTAATTACATCGCTTTTTTACTGCGGTCGTTTTTTTTTTCGTTCTGCCTCTCTTTACGGGAGCGGAATTCAAACCTTTGAACTACCGACGTTGTGCTTTGAAGGCGAACACGTCAGCCACTCGACCAAAGTAACAGTCATGGTTTTGTGGTTACCGCAACAATGAACGCGGAAGTGACTATTTGTACCGCGGAAATAACTTTATATTGAATCCTTGTATAAAAATGACTGCAAAATGTCCATTGTACGAAAATGCGATACACATTTTACATAATATCCGATATTTTCCGTTAAAATATGACATGATCGACGTATATTGAATTCTTGCATAAAAATTAGTCTAAAATGTCCATTGTACGAAAATGCGTTACACGTTTTACATAATATCCGATATTTTACGTTACCATTGGTAATTGGGAAAATACGACGTGATCGATGTATATCGAAGAGAATGCGGCTTTTGTAATTATTATATTCTATACATTAATTATTATGATTCGTACTGATAAACATTAATTGCTTTCGGTAATTGTGCTGTCATATAAAATAGCATAATGGTCTACGTATCTGCGGAAATTATGGATTCATACGAAATGTAGAATTGTGGTGTATTGTTCTCGTTGAGCAGCACTTGTTTTTCTATCAATTACATTTTGCGTACCTTCGGCGCAAAATTATTTCGAAATAATTATTTTTTATCCAAATTATTTGGAATATGGGCACGCACGAAGAGTGTCGATAATTTGACAGATGCATATCTTAATACCTCCACTTTTCTCTACACTTTTTGCGCACTAGTTCGCGAAAGCTACTTTCTCGCACACTTTTGCCGGCTAGCCGGAAAGTACCTGTACGAAATAGTGAAATTTTAACCCTTCGCAATTTATTTTACTTTTATTACTATTATTTCGCTGACTTGGACCTTGCAGTTGTCAGATGTTTTACGATTTTTCCAAGTAAATGTATGGAACATCTACGTTCGAGTAAAGATAGCAACGATACGGGGCTAGATGAGCACCTGAGGCCCAAGTTCTAGCGGCTTCTCCATTTGTTGGCCTCTTCTCCTCGAACTACTCTCGTGGACTCCTTACTACTCGCATCTGGCGGTGGGTGTTCAGGTGTGGAACGGATTTAGCTCGGGCTTCCGGTGCTCGCCTTTCCCGCAAACTGCACCAGCAGCGACCTACGACCAAACTGTAATCTTGTTTTCTAAACGCCATACAACTTGTACCCACCGGTAAATATATGTGTATCCGAACCGCACGATCTCCACGAACCACTCGGACCGCAAACTCCCCGCACTCTCGTGTTCGTTTGCTCCCCACGTACTATTTGCAATAGCCAAAACTTTATTCGGAATACTTGTCGCGTACGTTCGAGCATATAGCTTCTATGAAATCGCTTCGATATCGCAAATGTGAGCCGCGGTAGAAATGGAAACAGTTCCGGAAACTATAAATGACAAATGTTAATTGTCGGTTCATGCGATTTTTACGAAAAAAATCAAAATAGTTCCACTGTTTTTTTTTCTAAATATAAAATAGACTATAATCAGAGAAATCGTGATAGTCCTGACAACTATAAAATCCTGGACCACAGAAACGTATAAATAGTTTTTAAAAATGAAGTCACCAAAAGTTTCGTCGATTCAGTGGATTAAAAAATCGTCGCTCGATCGAATTCATTCGTTAGTTAGTTGAACTAACTTTTCGGTCCTTCCAGCGATGAAATGGCGGGGCGGAGTGAGAGAGAAGTTTGAGTTTGGGGGAAAGGGAGAAATTATGCATAGAATATTATGGGTTAGATATTAGCGAAGTCATCTAACTCCGGTGAACTTTGTATTGGAACAGCGACGGCAATTCCACGAGCGTTAATAACGTCATCCGTTCGAAGATCAGGCTGCCAGAGGCATATATGCATTTATCGTGTCCTCGCGGTGAAGGTGACTGACCATTGGGGGATTGTGGGCCGAAGTTTGGGGCACTCAGTCAGCTTCACCCCACAGCCGCAGATACACGCGCGCACGCGATACAATTTGCTTCTCACGAGAACCTACTTCCGGCTGTGTAAACGACGTCTTATCGCGTTCACCGCGCGGAGACATTTGCACGCGCCGAAAGCAGACATCGTTACACCGGAGCCTCTACTTCGGTTGCCATCCGAGGCCGCGTCTTCGACTCGCTGTCTCCCTTTGCTTCTTCCACTGGATAGTAAACTGTATAGGTGCGTTACACGTAACTTTGTAACTCGGGAATCTCCGGTCTGACGCTCTCCTCTCCCTGCAGGCTAATATAATAGAAATTAGCATTTCCCGCGCTCTCGTAATTGCCGCTAGGTGCGACAATCCAGGAATAATTAAATAAGGCAGTATAAACTGGCGCTGAGAGTTCGCGGGAGGTCAATTACATCGTGAAAGATGTTTGATGACAAAGGCGGTTAATTCGGTGCTTGTTTGCGGGATCTTCGAGTGCAAGTTTTGGGTTGTTGACTTTAATATTGCATCAGGAAATATTATTTTGAGCTCCACCCCATGCGTTTATGTTTAAGCGAGTAATTGAAGGTAGATTTGTTCAGAATTTGACAGTGAAATGAAAAATGCAAGGTAGGGAACAAGTTCATTTATTATTGAATTAAACTTTATTCAAATTTCTGCTTGAAATTGTGCTTTTCTGAAATGAAAGAGAAAAATCTTCACGAAAATTCGTGTATATGAAAGATATGCAATAAATTAACGTTGCATATATTTTTGAAGCATATTTTTTTTCTCCAATGTTCCTGGGAAATTTATGCGAAAACTAATATTAATTAGCTTCATTTTACCTCGTGCTTTTTTTCTATATGTACATACACTTTTCACATTTCGCTGTTAAACTTATAATCACTAACGATGCAAACGTCGAGAGTAAATTAACTCCCGGGTGGACTCGAGTAAGGGAACCACTTAAGAATTCCGCGTATCGTGCGCAGTGCATTGCATTTAGAATTCTTTCCAGTTGCGCGTCTTCAATTACAAGCCTTTTGGAAATATTGAAATTGGTCCATGAATATTGCCGGAAGGGATGCTGGTAGCGGTTCGGGTAATTTATATATATATACACACGTATAGAGGTGGAATGTAATCTTGGCGAGCCTCTCGAAGCCCGAGAGAAAGAAAAGGAGAGAATCGAGCGCACGGGCGTGCCGCGATAATTCAGCCTTAATTAAACACGGGCATTTGCATTATCGAATTTATATACTTTAATAACGAAGATTTAAAGCTCCGCTCCAGGTGCTGCTCGCAAGCTCCGCTGGTTTTTTAAAAAGCTCCGCACTCAATAGCCAACTTTTCGCAGAAAAAATAATCCCCAGCTTTTCGATGAAGCTTCAAAAGTGTTTAGAAGTGGCCTAAGCTTCTTTAAGCGTGTTACGGACATCGGAGGTTTAAGATCAATCGTCCACTCGTGTACCGATCCAAAGTGGAAAAACATACAGGAGAAAATGAAGAAAAATTATGACTCGGGGCCGGAAACTCGTGGGAGATTACTGCGTTTCGTGGGGTGGCGAACGTCCCACGAGGAACCACCGCACCGCCATTTCCCATTTGCTCCCGAAGCCTGAGCTCGTTCACGAGATATTCGAAAAGTTAGTAGTTTACTTTGGCAGTCCAGAGGAAGATTGCTTTCGCGCCTGTGCTTCTTATATACGCTCCTACCACTCACTTCCCTCTCCTTGCCCTTACCCTTCCCCCTTCTCCCCGAAAGCACTCGCGATCGGTATTGAACGTGTACCGGAGCAAATGTACTATATAGCAGAGGCAGAGCATATCGAGTACTCGAGCATGATGCTGAAGAAAGCCCTCGAAACTCACGGTGTGATAAACCGATCGGAGACATTTCAATTCCCACCTCCGAGGGAAAAAGCTCTTGGCCCTTAAAGCGTTCAACGAGCACTCAACACTCGCCGGGACAGATATTCCTTATCAACTTGTGAATAACGAGCTGCGCTTGAATAATTGATGGACATTTTTCTTCCTCCGCCTCCTTAAGGCCACACCGACAATCTCAATCAAAAGTTTTGGCACGTTCTTATTTTTCTAGAAGGTCTATGATTTCGTGGGTTGTTTTTTTTTTTTTTTTTTTTTTGGAAAATTGTATTGGTGTGAAGTGCGTAGTTATTGGAGAGCACGAGATTGATAAGGAAATGCTTGCATAATTAATGAACATTTTTCTTCCCCGCTTCTGCCTCGTTAAGACGATACCTATAAGCTCAATCAAAAGTTTTGGCACATGCATATTTTTCTAGAAGGTCTATGATTTCGTGGGTTGTTTTTTTTTTTTGGAAGGCACGTGATTGATAAGGAAATGCTTGCATAGTTAATGAACATTTTTCTTCCCCGCTTCTGCCTCGTTAAGACGATACCCATAAGCTCAATTAAAAGTTTTGGCACATGCATATTTTTCTAGAAGGTCTAGGATTTGGGGGTTAATTTTTTAAAATTTTATTCGTGTGAAATGCGTAATATTGGAGGGGATGTGATCGATAAGAAAATTGATGGTATTTACTGCCATAAAAGTTATTTTATCCGCTGTTTTGCTGGTGGAGTTTATATTGGTATTTATTTGCTGCCTGTATTAGGATTTTAGTTTAGTTTTATTCAGGATTTTATAAGGCTTTCTTTCTTCTTTTACAACAATTAACTGTGTTATTTTAGGGTAATTTATAGTTTTCTTACAGTCTTCCTTTCTTTCTTCGCTTCAATTTTCACTCCTTTCTCTTATTTCTCTTTCAGACACTTTTTCCCTCCTGTCTCTGGTTCATGTTCCCATTGCTCTTTTTTTTTTTTTTTTTTTCATTCTACCGGTGCAACCCCGGTAGAATAATTCTATTATCACATCTTCCTTCTATCCTATTCTTCCTTGCTTTCATTGCTTTCTCTACTTTCCTGTACCTCGATTTTTCTCTCTCTCTCTCTCCATGTCAATATCTCTTCTGACCATATCCCTATTTTTCCCGACTTTATTTCAGACCCAACACTCATTTCCTTTTCTTTACTGTTCTTAGTTCCATCATTGACGCATCCTTCCCTACACGTTCTAATTTGTTTTTTTTTTTTCTCTAGGAAAAATTGCTTTTTAAGAGAATTCGCAACATTTATTAAAAGTGCCAAAAAATCAAGCGTTTCCACGTTTCAATAATTTTTGTAAAAATTATTTGTGTTGTAAATTCCAAACTGCACTGACATAAATATATAATTGATACCCTGAATTCTCAAGCAAAACATTTACTCGACAGTATTCACCTTTGAGACTGAATTTAAGCTCCATTTTATGAAACCATGGCATTCGCAACATTTTTTTAATAATACTTTTTTATACAATGGTCGAATTTATTACGAGTGGCCACAAAGGATATATATTTTCGAATATACTTTTCTCCATATTTCTTTTTTTTTTTAATCCCTATATGTGGTATAAATCTCCGAGAGTAAAAAGCTCTTGGTGTGTCGCCTCGGAAGTGTGCCAGCCAATCCTTCCGGGAATGAATGGAAGCTCTACTCTCGGACGTCTATTAATTTTCCCCGTTATCGAGGAGTCACCCTCCTGCACAGCAGTAGCTCAGCCTCCACCACTTTGGCAATATAGTACTACTTTCGGCGGTAACTTTCTCCGCAGCACATCTTTTGAGCTTTCTCTCCACTCCGGCACTCCACAATTCGCACAACTAATGGATCACTTCCAACCAGGAAATCAGAAAACGTTTCTCCGCACCAATCACAACGTTACTATTGTTATTTGAAAAAACTTTCTCCTCTCACATTGATAGTCTGGATTCGTCAAACCCCAGACAAAAATCGCTCTGCACAATCGAATACTAAATCCAACAACTTTTCGTCACTTTGCACGAAAACAGAATAATATAATCCTGAAGAAGAACACGATTTTGGTTTATTAAAATCTTGCATGTCTGGATATTTTATTGAAATATTGCATTCCGGAAAAATAAATAAAACAAGTGGAATTCTATTAGTAATTTGGTCAAGATTTTATTTTTAGGGATACATAATTTATATGTAAAAAATGAAAAAAAAAAACGATTTTATGGAACTGAGGTTTACGCTGGAATTTTCATTTTGAAAAAGGGGGCCTTTTAAATTTAACTGATTTAAATGATGTTAGGTATTTCAGTAAAATTTTATGGGATGTAATAACTGAAAACCCCTACAGATTATTTATTTCATAAAATATTTTATCAGCGTTGTGAAGCAACGTATTAAAGCTTGAATATTACTCTGAATATTTGAACAAAATTGAACTTTAAATGGACAAAGTCCTCACGAGTTATACGAGCTGTCATATTTAAACACTCACTGACACGTTGCACGGAACCTTTACCGATTCAAGTAGCTACTCCTAATCCTCTCTCGAGCCCGGCTGAAAATTTCGAAGCATGGAAAATTTTAGCTGAGTGTGGGCGAGAAAACAAGAGGTAAAGGGAGTCGGTGAGGGCCGCGGCGCTATCTACTTGATGCCCCAACCCAAAAACTTTTCCAGTAGAGTGTATAAATTATTTGCGAACGATGCGATGGGTCTGAACCCGGAACTAGAGCGAACCTCGAGCCCACCAACTTTTCCAGGCATAACCGAACTTTTGAGCTTTTTAAGAGCTATAAAGCTGCTCTCCTCTTCTCCGGCACGTTTAACGTGGACTTCACCGGCAGTGAGGTCCTCAAGAACTGAACCGCAAAGCCCTCATTGGTCTATGCGGTTCGCCTCTTCTATGGCCCCTTAAAAAATGACTTTTAATAAATTCGAAAATACTCAGGATTATTAAGAAAAATTGTGTTTCGTAAATTCGAAAATTCCGGACATGCGTTTGAAAAATGACTTTGAATTTATTTGAAGATTCTCAAGCGAAGATCAAGAAATTTTTTTTTTTTTTTCATGTAAAGAATAAATAAGTATTTTCGACCTTTTACGGAAAAATTCTGATCAATTTCTAGTTTAAAAAATTGATTTACAATTTCTCAGATACCAGGAAAATCATCTGTTTGTAGAATATTTGCATTTCACTCTGGAAAAGGATCGCCGCGATAACATCTCCATTTTCAATGCCGTCATGTTCTGACGCACGATTTTCTCATTTAATTATACCTACTAAATCAACTTTTCGGGATGCGGATATGCAATGTCGGCACTTTCATAGAGTAATTTACCAGGTTTCATATCGTTTAAAGCACCCATTTCATTATCCGCTGGAAACCATTGAACGCATATTACCCCTATGAATATATATTACATTTAGTATTCCGACGTATTTATAAAAAGTCCCATTAACGCTGCATAAATTATCATTTCACTGTTAGTGATCGGCGTGCAAAGGAAATTCATAAAAAATTAACGAAATTACCCACTAATTGATTTTTTTTTATAAAACGGTCTGTACCTAAACAGTTCCAAACATCGGAGTTTTACCGTGAAAATTTATGTAGGTTAAATGTGGAAAATTGTCCCGGAAAATGGACCGCAAAAAAATGGAAAACAAAGCAAAAAGTTGAAAAAGTAATTTTTCAAAAACCACAAATTTCCAGGTTCTTCGTTCGAGTAAGTGTGGAAAATAAATTTAAAGAATTCTGATTCTGGTTGTTCGAGGCTGAAGTCACTTTGACATTAAGACAATGTCAATGTAAATTTAATTCTTCAAGTGCCAAATGCCAGTGAAATTCTATTCAACACAACACCTCGAATTCCTTTCAGGCCCTTCGCTCGATAAAATCGATATATTTTTTATCGTCGCAACTCAACGTCTAGCTTGATAGTGACACGAATGTCACCGACTTTCTCATGGTGGCAGAGTTTGACTATTCGCAGAGCTTTTCCAGCTTTTCCAGGAAATGGTCCGACTGGTGGGTATAACCGGATGGTGCACGCTGCTTCGGTACAGACGGTGCGTGCTCTGGCTCGATGCTTCGGAGGTTCAATCGAAGACCCGGAAAGAGAAGGTGCGCACCTCGACGGCAATTCCCGCCAAGTCGAATCGTTTTCCGATATCGGCTCTACCGCAACGTTACACCGAGGGCATTTCTCGCGCTCCCCGTTCGCCTCTCTCCACCTTCCAGAATGATAATTAGGAGTTTCCCTAATTGAGGCGATTCAATCGGCCTACCAATCACGGCTCGCTCCGGCCACTATCGACACCGCCACCTTCGTCGCCACTATTTTTAATCATTGACGTGATTATCCAATCGCTGCTTCGACTGCCGGTGGGGAAACGCGATTGGACTCCATTTATATTCCACGTCACCGACATCTTCGTGTCGTCCTCGAGTAATGCACGGTGGAATTGTAGAAAAATAAATTTCTCTTCGAGCCCGCGGCTTATCTTTACTTCCGGTCGCTGAGCAACGGGCCAAACGAGTTTTCCTTTCACGAGGATTTTTTTTTTTTTTTTTTTTTTTTTCATGCAAAGTGTGCACTTTTCGCGAGTGGGTATTGAAAAGAGTGAGCAGCCAAAAATGAAACACCCGAATTTTATCTACATTCATATTTTTCACGATTTTGCGTCAAGACAGTTTTACGGTTTTCTTTTTTTTTTGATGGGAAAAGGACTCGGTGACTGAAGGGTTAATAAAAAAAATGACTGCCATAAACGCAAACACGAAAGAAAAAATGTCAACGGTTTTAAAAAAATATATAAGCATTGCATTTCTCCGTGTAATTGGATCAGTTTTTCGAATCTATTTTTCCCATGGGGCATCAAGACAGTTTTACGGTTTTCTTTTTTTTTTTTTTATGGGAAAAGGACTTGGTGACTGAAGGGTGAATAAAAAAAATGACCGCCATAACCGCAAACACGAAAGAAAAAATGTCGACGGTTTGAAAAAAATATATAAGCATTGCATTTCTCCGTGTAATTGGATCAGTTTTTCGAATCTATTTTTCCCATGAGGCATGAAGCAACATAGAATTACAGGCATATCATTAACGTGACTGTTGAGTTACATTACCCATGGAAATAGACGCTAAGAATAGAATTTATGCAAGAGCATGAATTGCAGTTGAGAATATTTGTAAAATATATTTAATATATGTTTGCATCTTTTTTTACATTGAGCATACAGCGCAGTGGATTTAATAAGAACCTGGAGTGAGTTTTGTGGGAATACTGAATTAACTGCATATTTCATGAGTGGCTTTGTCAGACGAGCGGCTTTGAAAAGGTGATACGGTTCGCGGAATCCATTTTATAAAATAGCTCTATTTTAATTATTTGTTCCATTGGAATAGAGGACGTAATTACTTCGAGTGGCGTGCTACTGCAATTTATGGGTATTGTATGCTAAGCTCACCCTTTAAACTGGGATAACCTCGATAAGTTGACGGCATTGAATTGTTGCGAAAGCATATTTACGATTGATTATTGTTGAGGGACAAAGTATTACAGCATAACAGACAATGTGGACGGTATACAATTGAAAATAATTGTGTAATACTCGTAAGAAATTACGTTAAATATCAAATTTGAGAAGCGACAGAATTATTATTAATATTTTAGTGACCGAAAAAGAAGATCGAATTTACACTATTTGTTATAAAAATTGTAGATTATACAGAGGCAAAGCAACGTTACATTTAAAAAAAATAAAAATAACAGAAAATGTATTGAAAAAAATGTAGACACATTATTTGTTTTTTTAACTATTTATATAAAACTGTCAAAATTTTTCTGTGGACAAAAAAAGGTTCTGTTATGCGTACGGAAAATTCGATGTAATTATTGGATTAACATTATTTGGTATGACAAAGAATGTGTATTATTGCCGACGCGATAATACATCAATCAGTTCTCATCGCCTCTTCCATTACGTGTAAATGGCTGTCACATTTTCGCGCCTCATTATGCCCGCTACAATTAATCTCCATTATATCCTAATTTTATGCAAATCAACTTATAATTCATTCGCGCAACTCCCGGAGTTCCGAAACTTTATAATAACTCCACTGCGTAAGCTTGGAGGTGTAAAAAAGCTGGTATTCCGTCACTTGATGAATACGCTCGAAATTTCATAATCATAGGCTCAAATCAAAAGAAACATTTTCTCTCACCAGTTTTCCGATTTTCCATGAAATTCAAATCTTTTCTGCGATCAAAGTTCGTCTATTTATCAACGAATGATTTTATGGATCTAATTAATTTGAACGTCCAAAAGTTAAGATTTATTCAGTAACTTAATTTTACTTCATTAACTAAGTCGAAGTGAAGATATGGAAACATGAAATCATAAGTGAAGTCAGAGCTTTTATTACGAAAACGTCGTTTATACCTTTTTCTTTTTCAATATATAAACCATTGCAATCTGAAATATACAATAAATCCACTTCATAAGCATAAGCTTCCACTGCATAAGCTTGGAGGTGTAAAAAAGCTGGTATTCCGTCACTTGATGAATACGGTCGAAATTTCATAATCATAGGCTCAAATCAAAAGAAACATTTTCTCTTACCAGTTTTCCGATTTTCTATGAAATTCAAATCTTTTCTGCGATCAAAGTTCATCTATTTATCAACAAATGATATTATGGATCTAATTAATTTGAACGTCCCAAAGTTAAGATTTATTCAGTAGCTTAATTTTACTTCATTAACTAAGTTGAAGTGAAGATATGGAAACATGAAATCATAAGTGAAGTCAGAGCTTTTATTACGAAAACGTCGTTTATACCTTTTTCTTTTTCAATATATAAACCATTGCAATCTGAAATATACAATAAATATATTATGTACAGCAAATCGTCGCTTAGTTTACCTCTTCAATTTATTACCCATACAGTGAATCCTCGATTTTCCCCCACATACTAAATTCTCCATCTGTATTCCATCCAGCAAATCCACGCCTGGCTTACGTTCGCCCGAATTATTCGGGTAAATGCGTTACGATACCTTAAGGATACTTCAAGGACTGCATAAGCTAGGCGAGGTTCCACTATAATTTTCCCAAGAAGAATAATCCGGACTCCAAAATAAAAATCGGTATTGAATCTTATCGGCGTTAACTTTTATTAATGAGAAATGCTCGAACGACGTATTGCATAATAGGAGTATTAATAAAAATTTGAGGTAGTTCTCGATGGTTTGAACGGTGGGCTATTGAAAGTAAGAAAATAAGGATGAAAAATGAATAGTGAGTTTCTTAATCGTCGGGGCGTCAGGCCGCACTTTCTCTGGCTTTCTCCGCGGCTACGTCCGCGTCGTCTTCGTCGTTGGATGTGCGGCGACGGGGGAAAGGGGGACTAGCAATTAGAGACTTCATAACTTGGCCGCTTTGTGGGGAAATAATTGGAAACCAATGAATGGGAATGAGGTTGCTCGCGATGGTGAGCTTCCCCAACGCTCTGGCAAGTTTCAGGAGTGCGCCCAGTTCTCGAGAAGGATGCTTAGGATCTCCGCCTCTGACCACCCCCACTTTGCCGTACAGTATCACCGAGCAGACACCACGAGTTTCTTCCTATTGTCCTGGCTTCGTAGGTATTGTCGCTCGTCGCTTCTCCCCCTGCCCTCCCCCGCTGGGCTAAGCCAATTATCACTGCGCTACTGAACTCGTATTCCCTAGCGTGCACCTCCTATTCGCATTCCTACGAGAACTTCCGGAGCAAACCGTACCTACGAGGAAACTGGATTTGCGCTGTCGTTAATTTATGCTGAATGGTTATGTTGCAATTCGAAGAGCGAGGACGTATCAGGCGAGCGCGAAGAGGCAAGTGACTCTGTTCTGGTAGTCAAAGTTGTAAGTCCTCATCACGTGAACAGGAAGTTGGTGATAAACTTTCATTCACAATTGTCAGCAAGAAAATATGAAGAAATTTTGTGAGAAACTTGCTGTTCTCAAAATATTAATGACGAGAAAGAGGGAAGCGAAATTTTCATAATTGGACCACGATATTCTGCCAAAAAATGTTCAATGATGTTGTCGTATTGAAAAAAAAATCCGAACGTCAAGTACGAGATAATATGGTAGTTGTTGCTATTCGCGAGAAATGTAAAACGGTATTTGATAGGGAGGTATTAAAATGAAATACAATCGGCGCCATGATGGATCCCATCGATGGACTGAAGTGAGTGAGTTACTTGGACAGAATTTTACGAAGTGGTGTGTTTTATTCGCACTGAATCTCTGTCATAGCTTTCACGGTGAACAGCTTCACAGGCACCAAATCGAAAAATCCTTTGTCGCGTCGGAAGTGGAAGTGATGCAGACGATGGAGCCAGAAGCATCACCGTCGGAAATGGGTAGTACCGGCATCACGCGGGCTTCTCTCTCATTCCCCACACTCGACGTTTGCCATTGCCATTTCCTCACAGCTCCATACACCTCCCAAAGTTCTTCGATCCACCTCGCCGAAATTCGGTTCTCATTCCAACCCCTGACGAGTTCTGCTTCCGTTACGGTCACTTTCCAATGTGACATTAGTGACCGTAAAATGAATCAGGTCAGGTAACACACTTGACGACTATTTTTTTTTTAAATTTCTAACGAACGAGGAATAAATAGTTGCCACTTTATAGTTACTAAACCACAAAGTTTCCCCTGTATGACTATATCCTTTTATTGGTACTTGCTTTTACAGTTTGGAGAGCTTTCTTCCACCATCGGCCTAGAAGTTTTCACAGATAAAAATCTCTCAGTCGTACTCGGCCTTCGAAAACATCCTGAAATCGTGTATTCTTTGATTTATGTGGGGCATTGTGACCATAAAATGAATCAGGTCCATCGAGCGATTTATTTTCTCGTTTGAAGCAGGAAGAAATTCGGTCACTGGGTTAAATGGTTGTCATTGGTAACACATTTAACAACTATTTTAAGAACTTTTCGTACGAACTAAAAATAAATAGTTGCCATTGGCACTTGCTCTTAAAGTTTGGAGAGCTTTCTTCCACCATCGGCCTAGAAATTTTCACAGATAAAAAGCTCTCAGCCGTACTCGGCCTTCGAAAACATGCCGGAATCGTGTATTCATTGGTTTACCAACGCGCGTACCAGCACTTTTCCAGGCATCGTCGAACGATGGAAGAAAGCTGACAACCGGAACCTCTGAAATTGACAGACAGCTTGAGTGCATCGCTGGCTCACCCCCCATTACGTCAATGTCGAAGTTGCAGGTCTGTCCAACGCTGCAACATCCATATTCGTGAAGCTTTTTAGGGAATTCTCTCGGCCGATGATAGGCGGCCTGACGTGAGAAGGAGAGCAAAAAAACGCAGTGGGAGTGGGCGAGGGCTCTCTCGAAAATGGAACTGTCTGATTTATCGGAGTGCAAGAACGAATGAAATACACGGCGGCCAGTAGTAATGCCGCGTTGTGGTCAGACATCTCAGCAATGAAGACGTTTCATGAATTTATGGTATATCGCGATCAAACTAAATTCATCCTGACATTCAAATACGTATTTATCATTGAACTAGCAGAGTATTTATATAGATTTATACTATTTAAGAGAACCGTTTTTTTAACAACGCATTTTTATCGCAATCCACTATTAAATCCAAAGATTAAAGAAAAAAACAAAAATCAATGAATTTCAATTTGAAATGTACTTGTACTTGATGCAACCTACACTTTTGATTTATTAAAGAAAAAAGCATTCACACAACGGTATAAAATCTCTGCCCTTTGTGCATTTGTTAAATTTAATCAAATAAAAATATTCTACGAAGTAACAGTTGCGAACAAAATATCTTGGGTATAAGTTTTCTGCGGAAAGATCGTGTGGTACGGAAGTTATGAAACTTATAATTCAGAACAAACCGCAAAGTCAAACCTTGCACATTGATTCTCGATTATTTTCCGCATTTCGCAAAGTTTACGCTGCGAGAAAGTGAAGATCGATCGACTTGCTTTCTCACGGAGAATGTTACGTGAAGTTTCGAAAATAATGGCGACATCCTTCGAAGTGATGTGCACTGGATATATTAATTTCTAACTCGAGAAATAATATAGCTCAGAAAATAAAATGAACAAAAATAAATAAATAAATTTAAATCCCGTTACGAGTAATGCAAACATCGAGGCGAAGTCTTTTTTCAATATTTTTTCAACCCTTTTGACGTTTGCAAAATCTGAAGCGTGACCGAATATTGACCTGACAATTATTTTAATACCATTGTATATCCGAATAAGCCGCGAGTATTGATTTTTCATCAGTTATGAATATTTCATAACTGACGTGGCAGCAAAAATGCTGCGCTTGGTAAAAAATGCGAGCGTTTCCGAGTTTAAGTACAAAGTACTCGTCAAAAGAATTCAGGAGAGAGAGAGTTTGTTATTTACTGGAGCTCGGTGCAATGGTTTGCAGTTGTCTCTCGTTGATTATAAATGGAGTAAAGTGAGAGATTTTTACGAGCGTGAGGTGGGGTCAGATAATTACGAGGTGGGGCGAGAGGCAAGTGCCCTCTCCTCCCGCGCGAAAAAAAAAAAAAAATTGAATCCCGTTGCGAGAAATACCAAAATCGAGGCAAACGCTATTTTTACTATTTCTTCAACTACTCGGAAACTCCAAAAACCTGAAAAGTGACCGGCACGTCGGCCCTGTAATTATTTTTAACCCCCCAACCAACGGCTCCTGTAACTCCAAAAATATCATTTCCCTCTCCACTCCGTTATATCCAAATAAACCCCGAATATTAAATTTCATAACTGACGTGTGCCAGCGAGAATACTGCAGCTTGTTACAAAAAGCAAGCATCTCAGTATTTATGTACTAAGTACTCGTCAAGAGAGTTGAGCAGAGAGTTTGCTAACCACTCGAGTTCGGTGCAACGGTTTCCGGTTGTCTCTCGTTGATTATAAATGGATTGAAGTGAGAGGTTTTCGCGAGCTTGGAGGGGGGTTAAAAAATGAATAAAAATTAAATCCCTCTTCGAGGAACACCACCAATCGAGTTAAATCCTATCTTCATTATTTCTCCAACCATTCTGAAACTCGCAGAACTTGAAGAGTGACCAGGGCACCGACCCTGTAATTATTTTCAACCCCCCATCCAACGGCTCCTGTAACTCCAAAAATGCTGCTTTCCTATTCACTCCGTTATATCCAAATAAACCCCGAATATTAAATTTCATAACTGACGTGTGCCAGCGAGAATACTGCAGCTCGTTACAAAAAGCAAGCATCTCAGTATTTATGTACTAAGTACTCGTCAAGAGAGTTTGCTAACCACTCGAGTTCGGTGCAACGGTTTCCGGTTGTCTCTCGTTGATTATAAATGGATTGAAGTGAGAGGTTTTCGCGATCTTGAAGGGGGGTTAGACGGTCGCGGTGTGAGCCGAGGGGGTTGCGCCCCCGACCCCCCAAAAAATGAATAAAAATTGAATCCCTCTTCGAGGAACACCACCAATCGAGTTAAATCCTATCTTCATTATTTCTCCAACCATTCTGAAACTCGCAGAACTTGAAGAGTGACCAGGGCACCGACCCTGTAATTATTTTCAACCCCCCATCCAACGGCTCCTGTAACTCCAAAAATGCTGCTTTCCTATTCACTCCGTTATATCCAAGTAAACCCCAAATATTAAATTTCATAACTGACGTGTGCCAGCGAGAATACTGCAGCTTGTTACAAAAAGCAAGCATCTCAGTATTTATGTACTAAGTACTCGTCAAGAGGGTTGAGCAGAGAGTTTGCTAACCACTCGAGTTCGGAGCAACGGTTTCCGGTTGTCTCTCGTTGATTATAAATGGAATGAAGTGAGAGGCTTTCGCGAAAGTGGAGGGAGAACAGATAGACGTGGGGTGGGGCGACCCCCCCCCCCCCAACCCCACCTCTCACCCCTCGCCCCCAGGGCCCCACAGGCCGCCACAGAACATCACCCACCGCGGCTCGATCCACAATGAATTTTTTAGTATAACCTGCTACTACTTCTACGCTCCCGTTTCACCGGAGACGTGAACTTTTGCCCCCAACGCTGTCGGGACGAATGTCGACGGGGTCGAGGCTCGATCACTCGGCCGCTCGCTCGCTCGCTCGCGGAAAACCGATCGAATCGGTAAAATCGAGCCGCGAATAGAGAACGGGAAAGAAGATAGAGACGAGGAGATATCTATTATTGAACCTGACAGACGAGACGATTACTCTTAACTCGAGTGAGCGCGGATATTACTGCTACTGTATTCGGCGGGCACTCAGGTCAATGCACCACGATCATTGAACTCAAGAATAAATAATGCAGAAACCAAGTGCCATGCTGTGTATTAATACGCGAATAGACAGATCTATTTCAGTATGCGCATGTCAAGAAATCTGATATTCGCAAATTGTTTTGTATCATTTTTGCGGGCATTATTCTCACAGCTTAAACTGAATTTTCTTGGGTGTGTGTCAATTTAGGCTATTACCGAAGTTCATAGCATTTCTAATACACTTTTACTACGGGTAGAAAAAGAAACACTTTTAGATAAATCGGGATACCAAATTTAACATTCAAGTGAAAAGCCAAGTGTCAAAAATGACACTATTCGCTACGATATCCTACAGAGATCAATAAATTGAAGGTGAAAATGAGGAAATTAATTTTTTTTATTTTATAAATCAGCTGATAAATCAAATTTCCGTGTATGGAAATTTGCGAAAATTTTTAACAGTGCGGAGGATATGATTTCTGAAATATTTTGTTTTTGCTGTTAATGCATCTTTGTGACTTGAATAATTATTGTAAGGCATTTCATATATATTTAGCTGCATATTCGCCGAGGGATAATGTTGGCAAACAATGAGACGATCCACCGGGACGTCATTAACTCTTTTAGTTTTATCTTGGCAACTGTCACTGGTAGTTTCCTCAACCGTTGTTACGCTGTTGGTATCAGCGGTTACTTTACTTTGCCAAGGTTTCAACCCTCATTCGCCCGGAGCTCGGCCACAATCCTTTTAACAAGCTCAAAGTTCAATGGCGCTTATATGTTCTCTCTTTTAACACCATTCTGCTGTACTGTCTCGTCTACTTCTTCGCCACCGTCAGCTTTGCAGGCGAATGAGATCCGTAAAAGTAGCAACGAAATTCACCGCCGTTACTGTCGCACAAGCCCCAGGGACACCGGCGTCTCTGAAACTTTTAATCTTCTGCTCTGCTGTCCTTTGGAGAATAAAAACTGTCAGTACATTTTGTACCATCGTTGACTTCATCCATAAGTCAATGAATGTTTATGATTTTTATTTTATTTTTAATCTTGATTCACCTAATAAATATTTTGTAATACAATAAAGAAATAAAAACTGTTTGCACGTGATTAATTAATTAGAAAAATGTATTTTTATTTGGTTTTAATTAGTCAAGCGATCTGATTCATGCAAATGCAGATTCACACTTAATCGTAGTGAAAATATCCATTTTTGACATGCTGAGTTGTTCTCAGAATACAGCGAATTGTATAAAGATGCGAAATGGGCTTTGAATAACAGGAAACAGATAAATGGCTCGAAATATCGAAGAGTATCATTTTTTTTTTCAACACGTCCGGTCACTAAAGGCGACGGTATTTTTAGTTTGGATTTTAGCTGAGTGTAGACTCCTATTTATCTCCGCAATGAAACGAACTCTATATTCATCACGGAAAAATAATTTGATACGACATTTAAAAGCTTTCTCCTTTGAACGCAAAATAGTATCGCAGTTCTATTATTTCCATGCTTTTTTCGATTACTTCCTGCCCGCAAATAAAAAATATCATAACCATCAATTTCGCAGATTCCGGAATTATTCTCGGAGTTCATTGACTTACATGAACACGCGAAATTGGTTTTAAATAAGGATTGTGCGAAAAGGATAATAACTTAAGCTTAAAATATCGAACAGTATCGGGTTTCCAACACGTCCGATTACTGAAGCCGACGGTATTTTATTTTGTGTTACTACTGTGCGTGAATTCCTGTTAATCTTCGCAATAAAACGAATCCCTGTATTCATCACGGAAAAATAATTCGATACCAAATATGAAGCTTTCCTCTTTGAACGTAAAATAGTATCGCGCTCCCATTATTTCCATGCTTTTTTCGACTTTCCGCCCTCAAATGAAAAATACGAAAACCATCGATTCTTCTCATTCTTTTTCCAACACAAAATAGTATCACAGTTTTATTATTCCCCTGCTTTTTCGATTACTTCCTACCCTCAAATAAAAAATATCATAACCATCAATTTCGCACGTTCCAGAATTATTCTCGGAGTGCATTGACTTACATGAACACGCGAAATTGATTTTAAATAAGGATTGTGCGAAAAGGATAATAACGGCTGCCCCGTTTAACGGGAACAGACAAATAGCTCAAAATATCGAACAGTATCGGGTTTCCAACACGTCCGATTACTGAAGCCGACGGTATTTTATTTTGTGTTATTACT
The DNA here is from genome assembly GCA_947507545.1 of Clistopyga incitator. Lineage (NCBI taxonomy): Eukaryota > Metazoa > Arthropoda > Insecta > Hymenoptera > Ichneumonidae > Clistopyga > Clistopyga incitator. The sequence goes on along the minus strand of OX382174.1, from coordinate 4,402,566 downwards.
GTGCGTGAACTCCTGTTAATCTTCGCAATAAAACGACTCCCTGTATTCATCACGGAAAAATAATTCGATACCAAATATGAAGCTTTCCTCTTTGAACGAAAAATAGTATCGTGCTCCCATTATTTCCGCCCTCAAATGAAAAATATGAAAACCATCGATTCTCCTCATTCTTTTTCCAACGCAAAATAGTATCACAGTTTTATTATTTCCATGCTTTTTCGATTACTTCCTGCCCTCAAATAAAAAATATCATAACCATCAATTTCGCACGTTCCGGAATTATTCTCGGAGTTCGCAGTGAATTGCACGAAGACGCGAAATGGGCTCTGAATAACGAATGGACTAAAAGTATAATAACGGCCGCCTCGTTTAACGGAAACAGATAAATAGCTTGAAATATCGAACAGTATCGATGTGTTTCGAACATGCCCGATTACTAAAGGTGGCGGTATTTTTAGGTTGTGTCGTTGCTGCCGTGCGCGGACTCCTATTAATCTTCGCAATAAAACGAATCCCTGTTGCCATCACGGGAGAATAATTCAATACTAAATTGCATGGATCCTGGGCTGGTGGGGGAACATTATCAAAGCTTTTAGCTCATTATCCAACGTGCGCGCAATTCAGTTGAAAGCTCTGCGGGAATACTAAACGTGCACGCATGCATTCACCCCGCTGGTGGAGCTGATAATACCGAGCGGGTGAAATTCCAGAGCATGCTGGGATTCGAGAAGACTATGGATTAACGCCACCTGGTCTCGTATCCCAGCGCAACTCCGCTTCACCCGTTAACATCAATTCTGTCGTCCTCTGTATCATAATACAGTACACGCAGTTAAGGGCCTTTTGTATCCTGCAGGATCATGTACCTCTAAACTCTCATCATAACTCGTGAATATTTTGAATAATTTTTTTTTTCGCTCGTCGCGAGTCGCGTCCATTTTACCCATGCTAATCTCGTACTTTTAAAACTTGGTCTTTCTCTGATGAAACTCATTTTTTATGGAATTCATTCAAAGAGGGAATCCTCCCGTGTGACGGGCTTAAAGACCGGGATTTAATTTTTTTTTTTTTTTTTTTTTTTTTTCCGAAATAAAATGTCCTGGAGAGTCTTTTGAAATTGTAAGGGCTTTTACGAAGGACAAAGGACCTCACACTGCATCGAGGGAAAATTATGATGTTGGTTAGTGTAAAGTGACATTCATTTTTAGTTGGCACGGTTTATGCGACTACTGAACAGTTACCATAACTATTTTCATGTTACTGTAACCATGAAATTAGGTGCGTGGTGTGAAAATTCATAGTTGTCACTTTACGGTTCCCTATACGATTTCGCCGAATGCAATCTGATGAGTGTTACATTTTTTCGAGGGTTTCAATTTTTTTTTTTTTTTTGAATCTGGGATATTACATTTTTTAAGAATCAGTGTAAAAGCAAGACATGGAGAAAGTTATCATTCGAAATAGCATAGAGTTAACGAATTTGGATATTGACTCTTGACGTCGGTTGTGGAAGTGGCACTCGTCGGAAACGAAAGTCATTTTTTTTTTTTCCAAATGTTAAATAAGCATTTTAATTTGTTTAGATTGTTTTTTTACAATAAAAATCAACCTCAATTTTTTTTTATACCTATACGTCGAAAGCTCAAATGTATTCCATCAAACTATGTCAATACGAACAACAAAACGTTTGGCTTACCCAAACACTTTGTTTAACTGGATTTGTTTGCCTTTGATAAAAATCGCAGTAAAATACCGGCGAAATTTGAAAAAATCTCCGCTTGGTAGAGTTCAAAAAAGAGTATTGCAAAAAATCTCAATTTTTTTTATCGCGTCACGTGTAGTTTTCCCTGTTAGCCGTAGTCCAATAATCTTTAAACTTTTTTTTTTATACTCTATTTAACACCAAATTTGAAATGATTTTTGGACTAGGTTAAAACTGCCACTTTTGGCCATACATATTACGCGTAAATTACAGTGGTCACTACAAATGATGCAAAACGGCTTTGAACATAATTAATTGACTAATTATTCCCCGGCTATTACCGTCATTAAATACCAGGTATTTTAAGAATTGCATATTTAATTATAAGTTTCCTTTGATACACGAGAAGTAAGCTCATTAAATAATTTGAAGAGGCTGAATTAATGATGAATCAATTGATGGTACATGGTCACAAATGGTTCACTTGTCCCATGCAAAAATCTTTCGACAATCAATTTAATATAATCTGCAAAAAAAAATCGTACACATTTCTTTTGATAAAACTTAACATGTAAAAGGACAAATTTGATTAATCGACGATTACAAATCAATGAACAGCCAATTACAGGAGCATATTTAGGTGGAAAATCCGGTGGAGCGTGGGAGGAGAGGGTCGCGGGGGTGGAGGGCAAAACTCGCTGGGAATTCACCGAGTGGTTGTATTGTCACGGGAACGCCACTCGGCAAATGGAAATGGGTAATCGGTTGGTGGTACGATGGTTGAATAACCCAGAGATATTCTCCGATGATTCTTTGATAACCCAAAGCAATAACAATAATAACGGTAGTTGGACGGGATGGTTTTCACTGATATAGAAAACATATCTGATCGAGACACGGAAAGATTTGGTTTCCTCAGCGATGACTTCCTGGCAATGTGATCTGCTGTTGCGAAACTGTCACGTCCATCTTCGCAATACGAGAATTATAATAAAAGTCAATTCGGAATAAGGAAATCCCACAGAACTCCGCCATCTATTATTTCGGGCCTCTGTTTTCCTCTCCTCTTGTGTTTCCACCAAGAAATTCTCCCTATTCACGTCTTGTTGTCTGAGAAAACTTCCGAGACGTTTAGGACGAGTTTGCAGTATTCCGCTTCTACTACTCTATGCAAACGAGTTAAACTAGAGACGAACGAGTCAAAGGAAAGTGCTCTCGTGAAGTTCGGGCACAAACGTATACAATTACGTTTTCTTAATGCTCAATGGAATACTTTCTTTTGTGTCGTTGCGTTCTGTATTCCGGCAAATGTTATTTGTCAAATGCCTTGTTTACGTGGCGAAGAGTCCTAAGTGAAGTAACACAGAAGAGACCGGGGCTATTCGGATCAATTTTTCGCTTTTGATTTTTTGTTTTTTAATAATTGGCTGCTTAGATCGGATTAAAGGCAAAGATCTTTTGCATGAGGATTCATTGGGATGAGCTTAATTATTTAACGCTGTTCTAATGGAGCTTTTTTTTCGATGAACAGAATTTTCAATGGCCTTAACACAATTTGCCCCTGACATTTATTAATTCTCAATATAATACTTTCTTTTGTGTCGTTCAGTTCTATATTTCGATAAATGGTATTTGTCAAGTGTCAATTTTGTTTACGTGGCGAATAATCGTAAGTGAAGTAACACAGAAGAGACCGAGGCTAGTCGGATCAATTTTTCGCTTTTGATTTTTTGTTTTTTAATAATTGGCTGCTTAGATCGGATTAAAGGCAAAGCTCTTTTGCATTAGGATTCATTGAGATGAGCTTAATTGTTTAACCCTGTTCCAATGGAGCTTTTTTTTCGATGAACAGAATTTCCAATAGCCTCAACACAATTTTTGCCCCTGACCCAATTGGCCCCGGTTTTTATTTTCCGCAATCACCGTAAACCAGAATCAGGGCCAATTCCACTATTGGCACACAAACAACCCGGAGGAAGGGATGCCGTGCCGCAAACATGATTCCCATAACTTGATTCTCTTCCACTGTCTCATCGGTGTATCGATTTATACATTCATCCCACGCAATACGCCTCGTACGTTAAGACAACGTATGGGGTTTGTGCAGCCTTCGCTCCATAAATCGGCATTCTGAGCTGCACAAGCCGTACATTTTGCTATTTACGTGCGCCAAATATCATTGCTTAAGCACATTGTGGGCCATGCGGATTAGCCTCATCATCCAAAATGCGTAAACGAGGTAATAGGTTAGCCCAATCAGAGTGCGCCAGCGGGGTCTAATCTAATTCCCCTGCTTCCTGAATGGTTCATGGAGTTGCAAGGACCAATCAGAGAGCGACGTCGCTGTTATAATATCGAAACCATAGCTCGAAATTGACCCACAGTTGCACACAGGGTATTCCACGGATAGCGGGACACGTTTTGGCCCAGCCAATTTTCCGGGGCCCATGCCACTCAAGAAAGTAGAACCCAAGAGTTGGGAGTCCATTTAAATAGTCAATTAATAAAAAATTGGAAACATAGGACCTAAAATATATCGATATATCGATATGTCGTATGTCGAGGGAGATGGTCTCATATCCCATGTCCACAGTTGTAGTCATCGATAATCAATAAGTATCATAAATGTCAATATTCGAGTGAGCCAATAACGCGGTAGCGATTCGTGTCATCAGGTGTAACCAAACTCTGAGAAAGTAGTTCCTCCTCATGGAGATCGTCAATTGTACGAAACTCTTTTCCGAACTGTGCGTGTGCTTCCGGTATGTCGAGGGAGATGGTCTCATACCCCATGTCCACAGTTGCAGTCATCGATAATCAATAAGTATCATAAATGTCAATATTCGAGTGAGCCAATAACGCGGTAGCGATTCGTGTCATCAGGTGTAACCAAACTCTGAGAAAGTAGTTCCTCCTCATGGAGATCGTCAATTGTACGAACCTCTTTTCCGAACTGTACGTGTGCTTCCGGTATGTCGAGGGAGATGGTCTCATACCCCATGTCCACAGTTGCAGTCATCGATAATCAATAAGTATCGTAAATGTCAATATTCGAGTGAGCCAATAACGCGGTAGCGATTCGTGTCATCAGGTGTAACCAAACTCTGAGAAAGTAGTTCCTCCTCATGGACATCGTCAATTGTACGAAACTCTTTTCCGAAATGTCGAGGGAGATGGTCTCATATCCCATGTCCACAATTGTAGTCATCGATAATCAATAAGTATCATAAATGTCAATATTCGAGTGAGCCAATAACGCGGTAGCGATTCGTGTCATCAGGTGTAACCAAACTCTGAGAAAGTAGTTCCTCCTCATGAAGATCGTCAATTATACGAACCTCTTTTCCGAACTGTACGTGTGCTTCCGGTATGTCGAGGGAGATGGTCTCATACCCCATGTCCACAGTTGTAGTCATCGATAATCAATAAGTATCATAAATGTCAATATTCGAGTGAGCCAATAACGCGGTAGCGAATTGTCGTGGGAGTAGAGACGGCGAACAGATCGTTTTATTACACCGCATTTGCGATTTGTCATCGACGTCGGAGACAGTGGTAAGAGAAAGGAGCACCGCACCAATACCAGACCAGGGGTCACGACTCGTTCGCTATCCGATAGCCATTTGTTCCAGCTCATTGAAATGTCCTGTATAATCCACAGTTGCGTAAAGTATCGTGTAGAAAATTTATGATCCAACGTATCCCTCGATACTTTGCCTCGTTCCTTCCACAGTTATTCGATTTCCGGTGAACAAATAAATGCACCACTCGGTCCTGGCTTTTTCTTGAACTTTTCATTTCGCCCAAATGCCCCTCAAACAGTCCCTGTGACCACGTGTCAACCCGATGCCAAATCCTTTCTGTGTATTCAATTTCCCACTGTCTCACTGTCACTATTTATCTCCCGAACAAAGTCCCGCTGAAAGCGCAAGTGCTTTGCTCCCGGGCCAAGTTGCAACAACCTCCGTCCATCGGTTTCCATTCTTGTCTCGAGTCTCTTATGTCGAAACGTCAGATGCCGCGGATTTAGCTGTCGGCCGCAGCGCCGACACTTCTCACTCCAAATTCTGGCACTCAACGGCTTTGTACCGTCTTCCGACGCTCTGTTCCCTCCGCAATCCATTTAACGATTCTCCGAACGCATATCAAAGCTTTTTCCTGCAGTCCCTCGCGCTCGGACGCCCAGAACAAAAGGGTGTCGAGTGTCCAGTCACTACTGATGGTTTTTTGTCGAAATATTTTATTCCGTCATCGCTTACCCCCGTACAATGGAACGATGGGCTCCCGTGCACTCAGGATGAGTGCATTTTTTTCTCGTCGACCTTTTCCACCCTAGAAAACAACATTCCCAAGCCTCTTTATTATGTTACCATTATCATTGTCAATTTTCATGGCGATTAATCTTTTGTTGGCAATTATCGAACATTTTTGAATACCCTTCTGTAAAAATGGCCGACAATTGCTGCGGACTTACAACTATGAAGTGAATAGCTCGGTGAGGATTTATGAATTTTATAAGTCTGCTTCACACTTTCGCAATCCACTTGACGATCCTCTTGATGCATTTACGATATTTTCTCCTCGGGATACTCGGTATCCGAGTTCGGTTGTGCGAAACAAAAAAAAACAAGCCTGAAGTCCAATCACACTCCGGATTTTTTTCGTCAAGGAATGTTATTCCCTCACCTCTGGCCCTCACCAAACACAGTGATGGGCTGTGATGCTCCAGGGGTTGAGTCGGATTTCTCTTTTCACAATTTCCCTCCCCCCGTGCCAGAATGTTGATATATAAAAGGCAGAAGCGAGAGAGTGAGGGAGGGCGAGAGATTTGCCTTGCCACAGAATCGATTTGGAGTAATCTCGAGCGGATGGAGGAATAGGGAAGGAGAGTCTGGGGGAATCCGCCGGAAGAGCTGCATTATAAAGTAGAATGCCCTTGGGATTTCCGATGCTAAAACGGGGCTTGGGTTTGCCTGGATAGTGGAATACATACATATACCGTCATCCAACGGTGGGAAGAAGAAATGAAGAAAAAAAAAAAAAGCGTTCAAGTCGAATGAGGCAGAGAGTGGCACTGGAGAATAAGGGGGAGAGCTAGTTGGCCGGGGGAGAGTAGCGAGAGAACGCGAGAAAATTGAGTGAAAAGGAGATGGCGAAAAGGTATCGGTGAGGCTGGTAGTCGAAGAAGATGCACCTCTGATATCAGTCGACGATGGGCATCGACTGCGCGGCGTTTGACGCTCGACGGTAGCTTCGGAAGCTTCACGCCTTTCGGCAGAAGGCACAGACATCCGAGCAGACACGAGCCAACCGCCATTTGATGTTCCGCTCATCGACTTATTGGCTCTCGAGTCTCGGGCGTTGAAAGTCCCGAGCGGAACAGTTAAAGAGACGATAAGACGCCGAAGAAGCGAAAGAACGAGAGAACAAGAGTTTTATTGGACCGCGGTAATTTCTTTTAAGGATATCGGCAAATAGAACTTCGCTCGTGTCTGGCAGCTGCCTGGGAGCCATTTCGTGGCTCACTTCCGTCTTCTCTCCTCCTGGCTGTTATTTATCGAACTGAAATAGGTGAATAAACAGAGGAACGATACACGATAGGAATTCTCCTCCAGGATATCCGGTATGCGCCACAGCGAACTGACATAATGCCGCGGTGGCCTCGGCTCGTGGCACATAATGGCAATAGTTGGCCAAGATCCCAGAAAATAGGAGAGCTTCCAACCAGCATAAAACGTGTGTATACCGATGTCGCAGTCGTCGCCGTTTTACCAGCTACGTCGTGCATGCGTGAGCTTTTCCGCATTCGAGGCTCTCCTTTACTGCCGCTGCTATCTTTCGGGGGGTGGCTGTTGTACACAGTGCGCCGAAGAAATCTCCCAAGTGAGAATGTCTCTGGTTGCCATGAGGATATATAACATGTGGATGCCGATGGGAGGTCGGTAAGCTTGGGAAAGGTGAATTCCCAGACAGGGAAAGCTTCACCCACACACGTGCGCACTCTTCTATCTTCCCGGCGAATGAAAAACGTGGTTCGAATTTATCCCCGGTACGTCTTTTCCCGTTGGTCCTCTCCCGAGGGTCGGTCAGAGTCGGAATCGTTATATCGCCGTTCTCGATCGGTCCACTTTCTCTTCACTCTCACCGCGTCCGGCTGCCCTTTTTCCTCAAGCCCCTCGAGCTTTTTTCCGATGAGCCAAGAAGTAAAGAATAATCGTACCGTTTGTTGTAAGCTCTGTGTTCGGGGCGTGTGTGTCTGCAAGGGCTAAAAAGAATAAGGGAGACGTGTAGGATAAGGGAGAGAGCTGGGCGTGGATGGAAAAAGGTTTTCCACGGATGGAGGAACACGAACGTTCGCTGTTACTGTCGGTAACGTACTCGCTTTCTGTCTTCATCACCTTTCACCATTTCTTGCGGCGAACTTGCGCTGTTGGACGGACTCCATGATATTTTATCGCTACTTTGGCGATTCTCCGTCGCAATCCTTTCTGTAACTTCACTGGAATGCATTTCAAGGGAATTAAAGGGACCGAGTTACCAAATAAAGTCATGAGAATCAAAAATTCTATGGATGATTCCCTTTGACTAAACATTCTTAGATTCGAACCTCACTAAGTACATATCAAAGATTATGATTCTGCAATTCTGTGAAGACTAACAGTACACCAAAATTGTATGAGGTAACGAGGACATTTTTGACCTGTAGCCTCAGCTTCTGTCATGATTATCAACGAAAAGTTGTCAACTAATGTTGTCTTCTCTTCATACATTTGTCAGCGGCGGCGGGGGCGGGGGGGAGGGGCAATTAACGTAGGAATCATCGTTAAAAAGCTCAAAATAATTATCGGACTAATGACAGTTTAAACAACGACTATAACCCAGATTCTTTTCTGTACCTCAGCCTCGGGAAAATTAATACAGAGGTGTTTAATTGAAATGACGAAGCTTTAAAGCACTTTTAAGATGTATAAAAATAAGAGGAGAAGAAAAATGTAGCGCCAATTCGTCCATCCCTCGATGCAAGTGAAGAGAGACTGCGCTCAGGCACTTTCCGCTCAGCTACGTTAAAAAGAAGATAATTCATGTGCGAGCTTCCGCGTCTGGGTTTCCGAAAGCTCGGACAGAATATGTATACAATATACTCGAGCTTCCGAGGTCACACGAGCATCCGCATGCTTTTCTGGTTAAAAAACAATCGCGCTATGCAGCGTAGAAACGAGGATGGAGGGAAGAGAGCTCTCCAGTTTGCTGCGCTGGAAATTCCAGGCACGACAGTACGGAGCCCCGTTAAACATTGACCCAGTTGGGAAGAGTTGCAGCATAAATCGTCAAGGTCCTTCTTCCCACATTGGCTTTGCCAAAAATTGCGAGAACGGCGGACGCACGAGGGATGACGAATATTCTCCTTCATCTCCTCGTCGCTTTGCCGCACATTCGCATGCATAAATCAATCGAGCAATGTGGAACGAGAATTCGAAATTAAAACGGGAGACCCGAAGAGAGTCATTGGTTTTTCAAATCTTTACCGAAGAATCAAATATTATGGGTTTTCATTTTGAAGTTCACGCCGAGAGAAAAATTATTTCACTCCTTTGGAATATAAACTTTATCTTTTTAATTATGAATCTATTTCCATACATCTAATAAATGGTGTACAATTTTTTTTTCAAATTCTTATCGATAGATTTTAATAAATCGTAGTTGACAATGTTGAGAATAAATTGACTTACTTTTGTGAGTGGTACTGCTATTTTTTTTTTTTAATCACAAAATAAATGTTTGATCATCGATAAGAAGAAGAGAAAAACGATTTACTGTATTTATCTTTATCATTTGTAGCAAAATGTTTGTGAAATGCTTAGTCCCCGAAAAAAACATTAAACAAAATAATCTGTTTTAGCCGCAAACGTTGATTTCATCCTTTATATAAATAGCTTAAAGCACTTATCTTCTAACCCCTTTTGACCGTACACTTCGTATCTTCATAGGGGAAGTATATTTATTTTTATCAATGGTACCGCTGTAAAGGCTGCTAGACTGGCTGAAAAAGAGAGAGTCGGATGTGAATGGCTCGGACGCTCTTCCCGCCACTACATTCTTCGCGTTAGTGCTGCAAGCTTTTCGGTCGGTCACCCAATATCGCCTGGGGGACAGTCCGAACGTGCTTCGAGCCTTTTTATCCTCTCGAAGCTTGGGCTCTCAAGAGCAGGACATTTCTACAGTGTGCTCGGAGAATCGCATTCAATCGAACTATACGTTGGCTTTCTAGTGGTATGTATACAGTGCGTGTGTGTGTGTGTGTGTACAAATGCGAACCTCGGTGGGTTAGTACCCATCGACGAGAACTACGAGCATCGCAGAGCTGCGATATTTTTCCGAGTATTTATCGCGAGCTTTCATCCGGTTCCGAACGATTCTACATCCGGCGTTAGAGGAAAAGTAAGTCCCTATCTATCTATCTTTTTAACTGAAAATGGTCCAGGCAAATTTAGCACAAAAGTTGCCTCGAAAATCTTCCTCGCCCTGTGCAGAGACCTCGACTCGGTTATACATTTGCATGGCTTTTTGTGTACGTGTATTACACACATGTGTGTGTGTGTGTGTGTAGTTTGGGAGATCCTAGTCACGAGAAGTTTATCCGCCTACAAGCTGTACAAGTGAATTTATCGATATACCTGGACCAGCATAGAAAGAAGAAAAAGGGCAAGAATGCTATTGACTGCACACTAAAGGCTCAAGAGCTGAGATAAATTCGAGTAGGCGCCTGCGTACGTCGCTCCTACATAACTTTCTTTGGCATAGAACAAACAGGAATCGAAGAGCGAACGATAGTCTACGTTGTTGACGCTTTAGTGTCACTGGGGAAAATGTCAACTTTGCTGTACAAACATTCAAGTTGATCGTAAGATGACAAATGTGTTATTTCACTTTCCCATCACATACGAAGTATGTAAAAACGAGAAAATGCAAAAATAATCGACTCACGGATTCCGACGAAGCATTCAAATTTTGTAGATGAAGAAGATGCTGTTTTGGTATTGAAATCCGATCCAAGATCTTCACTCCCTTTGGCACCTCGCCTGAAAATACAAAATGAGTTAATTCAATTTCTTTCTGGATCACTGCCTGATATTTCCACTTGGTGACTAATGCTGAAGAAGCAACATAGCTGCTCTGCAGTATTCGATGATGGTAATCGGTAGAGTTACTCAACACTATTATTGAGCTTAGCCTCATGATTTGCGGTTGCTACCCTTAAACCGGATAAGTGAAGTGATCAGATTCATGGCCGGAGGTGCTCGGTAATCTCAATTCGGAAACTTTTCGCTCCAGCTTAGTGCTTTAATCGAGGTTCTACTTTATTAGCGGCAGAACGTTCCCTTCATCAATGATGTGAACTAATCCCTCGGAGAAGAAAAGCCTTTCAATTCATTCTTTTTCCAAGTATTCATTTCGATGGTCGAAGAGGAAGGTAAAGAAAAGGAACGGCAGGGAAGGGGATAAGGGAGTTTGAGTCGTTGAGCTTCGAGGAGGGCACACTTGAAGAGGTCGTGAAAACTCGGCACAAATCCGCACGGCTTAGGGTATATATATTAGGATTCCTCGCTGGCAACGCTGAGGCACATAGTCGTGTCGAACATGTGAGTCTGGCTTGCTCGCGGCGACCGCAGAGCAAAGGCCGAAACAGTAAAAAGATAATATCACAGATCCGATAACATATCCGACAAATATGTTGCATTTTCAACGCGACTTCCGATACTTCCGATTCCACATTAAATTCGGACAATACGAGATTTTGTTGAAAAAAATTGTCAGCTCTTGGTTCACTTACATTTGGAATTGTATGAGTAAGTTAAATGACAAAATGGGTTTGTTTTTCAGTGAAGAACATGTACATGACTCGAATTAATTGTTTTGACTTAATATTCATGAGATCAAGTGGGTTAACCATGATCACTTACATTTGGAATTGTATGAGAAAGTAAAATGCCAAAATGGGTTTGTTTTTCAGTCAAGAATATGCACATGATTCGAATTAATCGTTTTGACTTAATATTCATGAGATCAAGTGGGTTAACCATGATCACTTACATTTGGAATTGTATGAGAAAGTAAAATGACAAAATGGGTTTGTTTTTCAGTCAAGAATATGCACATGATTCGAATTAATTGTTTTGACTTAATATTCATGAGATCAAGTGGGTTAACCATGATCACTTACATTTGGAATTGTATGAGAAAGTAAAATGCCAAAATGGGTTTGTTTTTCAGTCAAGAATATGTACATGATTGGAATTAATCGTTTTGACTTAATATTCATGAGATCAAGTGGGTTAACCATGATCACTTACATTTGGAATTGTATGAGAAAGTAAAATGACAAAATGGGTTTGTTTTTCAGGCAAGAATATGCACATGACTCGATTCAATTGTTTTGATTTAATATTCATGAGATCAAGTGGGTTAACCATGATCACTTACATTTGGAATTGTATGAGAAAGTAAAATGACAAAATGGGTTTGTTTTTCAGTCAAGAATATGTACATGACTCGAATTAATTGTTTTGACTTAATATTCATGAAATCAAGTGGGTTAACCATGATCACTTACATTTGGAATTGTATGAGAAAGTAAAATGCCAAAATGGGTTTGTTTTTCAGTCAAGAAAATGTACATGATTCGAATTAATTGTTTTGACTTAATATTCATGAGATCAAGTGGGTTAACCATGATCCGAAGAGACCTTTGTATTCAATCCGACCAGATAATCGTCTTCATTTGTTTTGATCATTTAGCCAAATCACCGCTCACATTATCCTCCCCTTTTCTCGAATCCGGATTATGAGGTTACCGATCCGCCTTCTCAGCAAGCGGACCACTTTGATGTCGAGGCCTCTGCTTCTGACACCGTTCGTTATGTTCTTCGATGTCTCTGTATAGATTTGCCGTCAAACTCCACGTTTGTCGTGCCACCCGGAACATGAGATGGAAATTCTAACCAACGGAAGCCTCCGGATTTTAATAACCATAAATCTGTACGTCCGAGCTTTGAAACTTATGCTTAATCGTGTTTCGAGAAATGCTGAAGAAATGCTTAATCGTGTTGCGAGAAATGCAAGGCTCACGGGACATTTACATGTACACGTGTATTTGTATGTTCATGGAATAAACGTAAGGTTTGTCAAGCTGTTCTGGGCTTGGGAAGGAAATTCTAATTCTGGCAACCAACGGAATCCTGCAGATTTTGGTAACTACAAATCTGCCCTTCCAACCTTCAAGACTCATGTATAATCGTGCATCGAGGGTAGAAATGAACCCCGGGAAAAACACCATGGGGAAATATTTGCTATGCTCACTCTATATTTTTCCTTTTCGAGGTGTTCCGGACTGATAAGGAAATTCTAATTCCGCTAACCAACGGAACCCTGCTAATTTTGGTTACTACAAATCTGCCCTTTCAAGCTTCAAGACTTATGTGAAATTAAAATAAACCGCAGGAAAAACACGACGAAGAAATATTTGCAATGCTCACACTGCATTTACATGGAATAAATATCATGTTCAAAGAGACTTTATACAGCATTTAAAAGCGTGTACCCCACCAGGATAACGGACTGCAAAAGACGGCTGAAGGGTAAGGGCAGTGCAGATGGGTATCAACCATCGCGTGGTCCATGTACTCCTCCGGGAGAAGTAAGTCGGATGCAGAGTGTTGGTTGGTGAGGGTCGGGGAGGTTGTGTATTCTCTCGTGAATGGCTGCACCACGCCTCTCCACTTATGCAATTTCCGCAGTTACGTTCCTTGTTTCGTGCAAGTACTATAGGGATTTCCTCGCCTTCTGTGCTCTCGAACTCTACGCGATTTCACCTTTTTCTTTTCGGATTTATTTTTGCTGATTTAGCACGAAGGCAAAAATGAACCATGGCTAATAAAACAGGTCGTTCACCTCATTTCGTATATTCAGACTTCTGTGGAATATTGCCAATTAATTGCGCATGTAGTTGCGGATTATTTTGTTTATTACTATTTTCCTCTTGTATTGATTTTAATTGATGTAGCATACATGAAAACATGTATTTATGCCAAATATTGACAGCTACTGCTACTGTTGCTTTTCCAGAGTGCCACGTGAATTAATTATTAAAACGAGATATTTCATATTTGTGATCTGTAGAGTTCTTGTGTTTCAAGATTTAGATCTCCATACAGTCTTAGTTTCGTAGGGAATTTTTTTTTTTTTCATTGCTACAACTTATAACAAAATACAGTCTTATTTTCTTATGGAAGTTTTTTATTTATATTTTTATATCAGCCGCATATAAACGTAAATCTTTACCCCCATGGGATTTCGATTGACACGCAGTTTTTCTATTTTTCTAGGATTAATTTTCGCTGATACAACACAAGGCTTAAAGAAAATCAATCTTGTGTTGCGAACGAGGTCCGGGGATTCCCCTAATGTACGCGTCGGCTGTGAGATATATATTAGCTGTATACGGGGCATTCCATACCGAGTCAGCCTATCCTAACCCTCGAGCTCCCGCATTTCATCCCCTATTTTTTAAAACATCATTCCATCTCTAAAAGGCAAACACGATTTTTATTACATTTTTCTATACCATTTTTTTTTATTATAATAAAAGGAAAGGTTCAATTTTTTTTTTTTTAATTCGTCCTTAAATGTGTTCGTTATATACAATCATAAGTATATGAAATGTCTTTTAATTTTTTGTTTTAATTGTCGGTGCTTCTTAGAGATGGAAGAATGACACAAAAAATGAGGGATGAAATCCATGAGGTCGAGGGTGTGATGGAGGTCGAGTTGGCGTGGAATGCCACGTATAGATGGAGTTGATGGAGGTACAGAGATGAGAGGCTGCCGGATTGCTCGGTATGGTCGACAAAAGCCGAGGTTGGCGGGTGCAAAAGCCCACCGCCACTCCTGGTGGGCACCGGTTTGGCCGCTTCTCCGCTGGAAGCCAATTAAAGTGCAAATGTATGGAGATTCGGTCGGCATGCCAAGTAGCACAGTGACCGGGACACGGGGCACGTAAAACCGAAAGCACCGACGTTAATCGCGGCTTCCCTATAACCTACACGTACCGGGCTACTGTCATATTGATCCCCACATGATTCCGACGAGAATCAATATATACCAAAGGCAAAACGAGAGCTTGCCAATTTTTTTTTTTTTCTCTACCGAAAAAACTGCAGCTACCGAACGGATCTGCGTCATCGCTCGTCTGACTTTTTCCGCCGATTTTCCTCGTGAATCTCGGGGCTCCGAGCTTGTTTCTCGGTACACAGGATGAAATGATGTATAAAAATAGCGCTGAATCCACGCGCCCTCCGCAAACTCGGAGGGCTGTCCGCGCCGGCTTTCTCGCTGTGCAAATATACTCTCTCACGCCTTCGGAATCGTCTAACGAGAGAAGCATAACTGACGAGCGAGGGTGTCGGCTAAGTATAAAAGGAAAGAAAAAACGCAGGGACGGGAGATCTCGCGTTTACACGAGTCTAATGGCCCGAAGCGAGCTCGTCGACAGGAGAAAAGTTACGAGAGAGCGGGGGAATGAAAGAGCGGAAAAATATTTGACAGCTCCTCTCGTGTCGCCGAGCCTCGAGAGGTCCTTCTGCTTTTGGGACTCGATGACGAACAATTGTCTCCATATTCTTCTCATCATATATCATCCCTCTCCGACCCAACCCTTTGCTTCATCCCCCAAATTCCATTTTTAATCACATACGAAGCATTGGATTCCCAGAATAAAAAAATTTCGCATTTATGTGAAAATTCATGTTTTTCCAGATTTTCGAAAAGCATTCACTGATTTTTGACCGTGCAGCCCGAAAATACGATGACTTTTGTTAAAATTTGTGGATTGGAATAAAACTTTGTGTGTCTTATATGTTGAAAATGTAGTATCCAATATAAAATCTCCACTGCGTGATTTAATTTTAAAAAATTGTATATATATATATTTTTTTTTTCTTCCGTACTACGTTAACCAATTGACTCTCCCATTCACAAGCTGTTGGCTCCCCAACGATTCTCTCCGTGGTTTTATATACCTCCATCATCGTTCCACTCGAAAACTGGATTCCTCTTAACGGGCCCCTTGCCCTCTCCCTCTTATTCTATCTCTCGCCACAGAGTTAAACAAACCCTTGAGCTCACGCGCGGAGCCTCGTAATCGAGCCTGAATCGATGGATTAAGAATCCAATTGGAGGCACCACGAGGAGGATATCGCGTTCGCTTGGAGTTGGATTTCCTTGGAAGCTTACGCTCGATCGTTTCCGCAACGCGCTCTCCTCACGGCCGGCTCGAGTGAACGTCCCACGGGAAAGTAAGTGCCTTTGCGTATATACAAAGCTATCCACTCAAGAGCACCACTAAAATGCGTGGATTCTCAATCGTCTACGAGACCGAAAATAATCAGGACGACGAATTTCCGTTCTTATACCTGATATCAGTTCGCTGCAATCTTATGAATATAAATTATGATAATAAACCTTCATGGGGGTTTTTGAAATTATGGGTATATTCGATGGGCAAAATGGGATTTGCATAAGTATATTTTTAACGACTTACTTAATATTTTAATTTATTTCATTTTTTTATCGACATTTCTGGGATTAAAAAAAATGTGTGTGTGTTTTTTTGTTCATTTGGCCAATAACCCTATTAAAATCCTTATCAAAATTATCAGGAGCGTTAAGAATAATAATTATGCTACGGAACTACACAATTATTTGGATTGATTATATACACGAATGGGAAAAAAATTATAACTTAGTACCAAAGGGCATCGATCATGAAGGTATGCTCATTAAAAATATGCATGAGAGGTATTTCTGGATAACTCGGTAAACCTTTGACCGACTTACACTTGCACTGAAAAAAAAAAAAAAAAAAAAAAACACGTCATTGATTAAATAAATTTATCGTTTGGGGGCTGCTAAAAACAAGCGTTATAAACTTAATTTCAATTCTAATTGCTCCAATTCCCATAGAAGATCGAAACAATAACTCTAAAAGAAGCAAAATAATATTTTATTGTTTCCATGTTGAATGGGATTGAAGGAATAAGAACTAGAGTTAACGCAAAACTATTTCTTTTGACAGCCCACAAACGATGGATATATATTTTTTTTTTTTCAGTGTATACTTTTTATGTTGTCATACTGGTTGTCCCTTCAAGCATCCCTTCACCGTATAACCCTCTTAGGCTGGGAACTTAGATTAATTTAAGTCTTCTGAGGAGCACCTTTCCTAGGCCCTTATTATCACGAGTTCCTTTATGACGTCTCCCATACCCTTATTATCGTTAACCCTCCAGGACCTTTCTTAGGTCCCCATTATTAAAAGGTCCACAAGGGCGTTCGTCCACGTTCCTGATTATCATTAGTCCTTCCGAGAGCTTATTGCTCGAAGGAGAACCATGTCACAGTAAATTTAGGAGAGAACGGTCCCACCAACGAAACGACTGTGTGAAATCGTATTTCTCTCGCTCCCTCTTCTCCCTGTCGCACATATGCTCACTTCGAGTTCTGGTACGTAGCGGGTCATTGAATCAATCACCTTAAGCTCCCTAGGAAATTCTCGAGAGCCCGATCATTCGAAATGCCCGACAAAACGTTTCACCATTTTTTCATTTCAACATTTCCACTCTGTTGTCTATTCGAATCGTTCGAAAAAAAAAACAAAATTGGAGAAATTGTCAAAAAGCCCTCGGTAAACGTGGTGAATATGAGCCACTGAAAATCTCGACCTGCATCTCCTGCTTCGAGAAATGAGTTGGATTGATCCTGGTTATCATTGAAAAACAGGAAAACTCGTGTGACGCTGTTAAATTTGATCGCGACTGCGAAAACTATGTCGTGACTGTGATTTCACACGAGGGTCATTCACCCACTGGTCCATATTCGAACCTCAAACGAAAGTAAATCATAAATATAAATAACTCATACGTTGAATCAATGTACGTATGTATGTGCGCATGTGTCGCAAATGGAGAGACTATTAGCGAGGTTATTAAAAAATCACCATAAACGGATATCGGACAATATGTCATAATGACTCTGGACCACGCGTTACCTCCTTCACATTTTCACAAACACGTCTCGGTGCCTTCGCAAGCTCACCACAAACATCGGAGCCACCAACGAGAGAGCATGCAGTGACATATCGTCGCGGAGGGATTCTCTCCTCTTAACGCCCTTCTTACCGCAGAGGCTCCGAAATGGAATTTATATCCCCGCTCAGACGATCTATCACGGTGCGGCCCGCGTTTTGCAGAATCAACCAGAAATCTCTATTATATACGTCGGCGGTGGGTCTTCCCGTGCTCCCGGTGCTTCTTCCAACTGTTCATCCCTTTGCTTTTGCTGTAAATGGCGGAACACAGTGTGTGAGCTTGCAGGAGAAAGCTGTTCTACCGATTTGGCACGTCTCTGTAGATCGATAGGTGGGTGGAACGGAAAAGCCTTTCCTTTCCTTAACTTTATCGCCCCTTCCATCACTCCGAAGGCTCTCACAGCGGACACGCGCCAAATCTTCGGACAGACCGCCCATTATCGATTACCGACTGTCCCGGCGCGTATTCCGCCTCGTCTTCTCTCTTCCACTCCCACATTACGTCTCCCCATTCGCCCATCCCCGTACGACGTTTCCTCTCTCTCGATTATCTGGAAAGGAAAAGGCAATCGAAGGTCAGCGAAGTTCGTCAAGAAAAATCGAATCGTTTTGATCCAAACTGCAAGGGAAATAAAAAATCGAGTTTCCTGGCTAATCTGCCGCGGAACATTTTCTCCGTCGATTTCCAGGGAATTGCTCGTCTACTCTCCGAGCATCGCGTTAATCCCGCCGAGTGGAAAATCCATCTTGTCCATTGGACACTTCACTCAATTTTCCTGATGCTGAAAAATGAATTTTTTAGCATCGCTTCCAAAATACAGAATGCCGTGTTAAAGTGTTTGAGATTGGAAGGCAGGTGATTTTTACTGTGCGAACAAATGTCCACTCGAAATTTAGTGCAGAAGCACTAGAAGTTTTTAATCGTAAACTGGTGTACTCATTTATATATATATATATATGCAATTTAAAATTAATGTATGTTAATGACATTTTTATAAATTGCTTTAATTTTAATAGAAAAATCGTGATTGTGTACATTTAATTGACCGGTTTATGATTTAAAACTTCGAAGCTCTTTTATCAGTGTACCAAATACAAAACTACATTGATATTTTTTGTTTTTTTTTTTTTTCACGTCTTTCAGGTCAAGTCGATCTGTGGACGCAGAGCGACACCGGATGCCCCTGCAGCTTTAACGCGTCGAGCAAGGATTGCGCTTGTTGCGTGCCGAGCGGTGGTTGCAGCTGCGGACCATCCATGCCGCACAGATGTGTCCAGTGCGGGCTAGAGAGACATTGCGCAAACAGTAAGTCAATGCGCATTCATGCTCTCTACAAATCATCTCGAATCATAGAATCGTCTCACCCCAGTCGTTACTGTTTGTCGATCGGCTTTCAGTGTGCAACATAACGCTCGACAGCAAGGAGTTGTTCAACAAATCGAATCGCGGATTCGGTCAGATCAAATCGCCGTCCCTCGAAGGTCCGACAGTGTGTACCTACAAATTCATTCCGCTACCGGGCCAACGTGTCGAGCTTCAGATCTACCGATTGGTTTCCATCGGCAATCACAACGGCAAATCGTAAGTTCACTCACGATATTCAATGTTCGAACAGAATCAATGAGCACAAGTTACCGATGACGAATGACGTGACAGGATAAAAGCGGACGAGACAATAGATTGGTTCAGTTACTTGTGGCAATTAATTACAATGGAAAATCATTCATTTAGCCATTTCATTCGAAAAGTATTTTTGGATTAGTGAATTGACAATGTTAAGTATGTAACACAATAACCAACGTGACGAGCTTCGGATCTACCGATTGATTTCCATCGGCAATCACAACGGCAAATCGTAAGTTCACTCACGATATTCAATATTCGAACAGAATCAATGAGGAAAAATTATCGATGCCAAATGGCATGACAGGATAAAAGCGGACGAGACAAAATGTTGGTTCAGTTACTTGTGGCAATGAATTACAATGGAAAATTATTCATTTAGCCATTTCATTCGAAAAGTATTTTTGGATTAGTGAATTGACAATGTTAAGTATGTAACACAATAACCAACGTGACGAGCTTCGGATCTACCGTTTGGTTTCCATCGACAATCACAACGGCAAATCGTAAGTTCACTCACGATATTCAATATTCGAACAGAATCAATGAGGAAAAATTATCGATGCCAAAAGGCATGACAAGATAAAAGCGGACGAGACAAAATGTTGATTCAGTTACTTGTGGCAATGAAACAGAATGGAAAATCATTCATTTAGCTATTTCATTCGAACAATTACAGTTTCGAAAATTATTTTTGGATGAACCGATTGACAATGTTAAGTACGTAACGATGGTCAAGGAAAATCATTGAAAGCCATTGAGTTTCGCAAGAACTGACGAAGATATTTCATTTTGATGGCATGAGCATGTGAAACTGCGGCTGGAAATAACTAGGGGATTATTTTCATGATTGATACGCAGAGGGGAAACTGTAATTAACTAACGTCAGGTTAAGGTCATCCAAACAAAACTTAACGAACCCGCAAAGCGATTATTTTCATGGTATGTTTCTCATAAATCGTTTCGGGTCTTTTGAGTCACTCAGTTTTAGGCTCCTCGAAGACTTCCCTGACTCAACCCGACTAAACGTACCCAATTTCATTTTGTGAAAAAATAAACAGGGCTACGAAAATATTTCAACGACTTTCAGCCGACAGATTCACTTCAGCACATTTACCCCTCATTTTTTAAATTCCTCTTCCGCAATTTATGTCCCAAGTCTCGTCTGTATTTTTTTTCAATTTGGGGAGAGCCTTCGTAAGAATAAAAAAGAAAAGTTGTCGCAATTCAGTGAGACGAAAGTTTGCTCACCCGACTACCAATTTATCTCCGTTTTATTATGAAAACAGATGATATTGATGAAGAGATGAAAATAGCGAGAGGATGTCTGGTCGGGAAACGAGATTGTCGAAGCGACGGAAGCCGAAGGTGGCTATGAAAAGGGGGGACTGAAGCCCCTGGGGGTTTCCGACGAACCCTCGCGAGCGATACGAAAACTAATTTTATGAAAATCCCGACCAGCCCCTTAAGAGCTTGATCATCTAAGCGGGCATATCGTACGCGTAGAACGTGACGAGGAAGACGGTAATGTATATTGTACATTAAACGGGAACGTCTTGGGAGGTAAGAGTTTCTAGTGCGTGTTTCTTACCTGCCTCTTCGTTATTATATCAAATAACCCCGAGGGGTCCGCGTAGATCGTACTCATCTTCCGTACTTACGCGTATCCTGAGATGAGTTGTTTAAAATGTACTGCAGGGTTACAAGGAGCGTAGACAGACCGCAATACATTAGTGAGCTGAGTACAAGATTGTGTACCTTTACTTTTGTATCCAACGGAGCCACAACAATTCCTTTCCGCAAGAATTCAACGGATATGTTGATGAGTAGATGCAACCATTAAATATTTACAGCCTGCTCGCAGTCAATAAAACGTTGCCTGAATTTCGAAAAGTATTTGTCCTCCAATTCACTCACATGTTATTTTTACATAAGGTCAGGCTGAGAAAAGGATTAACGTGGCTAAAGATTTTAGCGCCTTCGAGTCACCAGTTATACATTTGACAATGACAACTTTTGTTATGTTGTCCGGGCGCTGGATGTTCAATTGTAAATGCGCTCATAGACACTTTCATAAACACAACACACGTTCACTGAGTTGTGACACTCACAGGAATTATGAAATGTTCATGGCGAATATGGCAACAACGTCAGTACCTTCAAGCGTCAGTGAGTAGCTTTTTTTCTTTTGTCTAACGGCGCCGACTGCAATAGGTCACAAACACGACACACATTCACAAAGTTGTGACACTCACAGGAATTATGAAATGTTCATGGCGAATATGGCAACAACGTCAGTACCTTCAAGAGTCAGTGAGGAGCTTTTTTTTTTTGTCTAACGGCGTCGACTGCAATAGGTCATTAGCCGGTAGTGAGTAGCTTTGATTACCGCGAATGTCCGTGGTAAGGTGGTCCATTGGTCGCTGCCGGTATCCGTGAGTGTCGGCGGGATGGCTGAATGAATTTTCAGTATTTGTACTTTACTATAATGCAGATATAACAAAATCGTCGCCTTATCTGGTCCCCTGAATTCAGCTGGTAATCTCCGGAGGCGATGCATGAGAACTTCACCATCCCGAGACAATGTCTCCGGCTCTTCCTTCTCAGATACCAAGCGATATCACTCGACAATCGCGGAGAATTAACTTGTCGGAGCCTCGGGAAGGGGCAGAAGCCAGACAGGAAGCTTCGCCGACGGAGAATCTTGGAGAGGACCGGGCCAAAAGCGAGACGAATCACAGTACGAGGTAGTTTGGTGGGTTTCGAATCGAACCTTCCAAACCCGCTTGAATGTTTGTCTGAAAACCCGGTAGCCGGGGGAGAGAGAGGGAGAGAGAGAGAGGGCGACGAGTTTCCAGCCGAGAGAGAAACTGGAGGCCAATGCAAGCTCCTCCTAATTTTCGATGCCGCGCCACGTATCCACTTCGCGGACCGTGAGTCCTCTCTGGAACGCAATTAGGTCACTGCAGTGCCCCACCCTTCGCTTTCCCTCGCCCAACTCATCCTCATATCCTGTATAGGGCTCTCGTTGCCTCGCAACACTTTTTGTCCACGGGAACACACGTCCACTGAACCATCATATTTGGGATGAATTTTTTTTTTTTTTTTTTCAAAAGAGCTTTTCTGTCTTGTAATATATAGCACGAAACATGTCGGAGCTAATTACTTGATACAAGGTTGCATTAACACGGTCAGTAAACTTCATAATGCAATTTTTTCGGCAGGTTTTTTTTTCGAAGTTATCGATGTGCTGATAATT
Source organism: Clistopyga incitator (assembly GCA_947507545.1). Classification (NCBI taxonomy): domain Eukaryota; kingdom Metazoa; phylum Arthropoda; class Insecta; order Hymenoptera; family Ichneumonidae; genus Clistopyga; species Clistopyga incitator. The sequence continues at coordinate 4,379,840 of OX382174.1, read as the reverse complement.
CAATATTTTTTTTTGATGTCTCATTATTGCGTCAAAATATGCCAAGTCCAAAAATGATTGTAAAATTTGTAGCAGAAAAATTAAGGGTATTTTTTTAATAACGCTGTTTTGATTTTTTTAACTAACCGAATTTACTTGTAATTTGGTCTTTATTATCGCACTTACGTTCTAGTGGATGCTCCGTAACCTTATTTCCCTACAACAAATCTTGTTACAGTTACCATACCCCGAGCTATTTTACGCTTGCACGCATATATAACTCCAAACATATCGCGCGTCAAGCCTTCGTTTATGATGGATGAACCCTTAATTCAATTACGCACGTTTCCGCTGGTATACATAAATAATTACGGACGAACTGCAGCACGACAAGTTAATCAATTTTCACAGCTTCTATATTCACCTTTGTACATTGACCAACAGCTTATGTCACCATACACACAAATCTGAAATCAATACCCAAAACAGTTGAATCAAAAATACCGAAACTACTTTCAATGACATTACTCTAAACGTTCACAAAGTCCAAAATTAATGTTCAGTACCATCCTCCGATTGCTATTTTATTAGCAATAATCAAAATTTTCCGTAAAATCAATTCACAAAGTTTCTTTCTTACCTTGATTATATTTCAACAAATCCTATGTATACAATTCACGACATAGCATCGAAAAAAAAAAAAAAACTACCTTTCACATTAGCCCTTCGTTACTCGATGCATCATCAAGAAGACAGTGTGGAAAAGTTTTCTCATTTACGAACATTTGGCAGTTAAACCAAACGCACAAATCCAAAATCAATACCCAAAACAGTTGAATCAAAAATACCGAAACTATTGTCAATGACATTACTCAAAACATTCACAAAGTCCAAAATCAATGTTCAGTACCATCCTCCGATTGCTATTTTATTAGCAATAATCAAAATTTTCCGTAAAATCAATTCACAAAGATTCTTTCTTACCTTGATTATATTTCAACAAATCCTATGTATACAAGTCACGACATAGCATCGAAAAAAAAAAAAAAAACTACCTTTCACATTAGCCCTTCGTTACTCGATGCATCATCAAGAAGACAGTGTGGAAAAGTTTTCTCATTTGCGAACCACTGAACTGTCAGGAAATTGCAATGTAGCACAAAGTGTCCGATGTCATATTTCACGACGTGCGTTGGACAAGGCTCAGCGTATACGTATATCAATTTATCCACTATTATAACGCGGAGTGAAATTCCCGCATGAAAATTGCTCGGAACGCATCTTCTTTCACGGTAGGATGGCAGGTGGAAAGTGGTAGAGCCACAAGGAATGGCGAAGGAAGGAGCGAGAGGGTGGCATTCTCATCCAGCGCACTCTACACTCTATACAGCAGCTCCGGAGCATATTCGTGAAGCGCAACGAGCCCTCCGGCTTTAAGCGTCCGGACCCGAAAGCTCCGTTTCCACTGCGAGACTCCGGCGCTCCGCCTTCTCTTCCTCTCTTCTCCTCCCTCGCTCGTACACTCCAAGCGGCACGGAGAAGCAGCAGAGATCCTCGCAATTATCATACATTTGCATGGAGAGGCGAAATTCACTCACGGACAGTCTCACGCGCGTTCCCTCCAGCCGGTGAGAAGGATTCGCACTTTGAAATCGCACGCGATAGCGACGAGCTCTGGCTCTCTGTCCCAGTCTCTCTCCGCGTTTCCCTCTCGCTCTCCACTCTCCGCACCTGCTCTATTGAGTCGGCGGCGTTACTGCTGTTGGATATGGCCGGGGATAAGCTCGAGCAATCCCGACGACGATGACTACGACTACGAGATTGCCCCAGTCAGCCAGAAGCTAAAGGCAACAGCGCCACTACCTTAATAAGCTCCAAATCGTAGAAACGGAATTCAAGGAATTTCCGGGAATAAAACATGTCGAGGAAACACTTTGAGAAATTACCGTAGATCAGGTTTTTGAACTTTTCAGTCAAACATTTTCTGTTTTCCAGGATTTTTGAGGAAACAAATTTTATTGAATTTCTGCGCTGGACTTGAGGGTGTCCTAAATACGTTCCTAAAATTTCATTTCCATATTCCGCATTTTTTTCTGCGGCTACGAGATTGCCCAGTTACCCAAAAGCCAAAGGCAATAGCGTCACTACCTTAATAAACTCAAAATCGTAGAAACGGAATTCAAGGAATTTCCGGGAATAAAACATGTCGAGGAAGCACTTTGAGAAATTACCGTAGACCAGGTTTTCAAATTTTCAGCCAAACATTTTCTGTTTTTCAGGATTTTTGAGCAAACTTTTTTGAATTTCTTTGTTGTGTTCTATGTGTGTTCTGTGTGTGCCCAGTTACCGAAAAGCCAAAGGCAACAGCGCCACTACCTTAATAAGCTCAAAATCGAATTCGATTCGAATTCGAATCGAAACCGAATTCCCGAATTTCTGGAAATACAAATTCTCGCAAGAGCACTTTGAGTATTTGCCATTTCATGCTGTTTTATACTGTCTCGAATAAAGAGGATATTAAAACAAAAAAGTACATTTTTTCTCACGTCCAAAATTCGATATATTGAAAGCTCTTTGTCGATTCCTCTCAAAATCAATACCTTTTGTTACATATATAAATATTTTTTAATTTCCTCTCGTCTCTTTTATTGAGATTTCCTATTCGATCTCGGTAAAAATTGAACAAAAATCATTCATCGAAATATTTAATGCAGTGGAATCGTTGAAAATGTATCGCAATCGCTCGTATCAATTGAATATTCGCGACTGTAAAGCGCTTTGGACTTGTTCCGCTCGCCGGCCTGAAATGCTATTCAGCAAATAGTAATTAAATACTGAATAAACCGCATAGGAACGAAGAATCAACACGAAACACCAAACTCGTATAATGGATGTGTTTGTATATTTTGGGCAAGGTAATCATCAATTGAAAGCACATTCGGGCCATCAAAACTCCGCGTTTAACTAATAAACAACGGATAGTAGAAGAGCATTTTACAGTTTGAGTTACGAGAGTATGGACACGTTGTACAATTCCAAACTACACATCCCACGTTTGGAATGGCTATTATCTTCCGCTTCCAATTTGCATTTCAGTATCTTGTACACATGTGAGTGTTACCCTGTAACAGTGTTAATTCCTCTCGACCCTGTGAGCAAGGCTTCAGCGACATATGGCGTGAGAGACATTTCGGACATGAGATGTTGGAGCAGTAGTAAAATCACTATCCGAGCAGACGCAATTTCGGGCATGACACTCAACCGATACTCCAGTGCGTGAAGATGCTCGTTAAATCCATCGGAGACTGCTGACACTATCACAGCATTAAACTACAAATTTCTACTGCGTATAAGAACCAGTTGAAATTTACCTCCAAATAGTGAATTAAAATTTGTGTATTTCTCGCACAAAGTTTGTGTTGACAAGTATCGCCAATTTTTTAATTAAAGTTATGAAAAACAATTTGTCGTTATCTGGATTTATTAACACCGAGAATTCAAAAAATGATTGCATGTTTTATATTTTTATTTAAATTTATTTTCGTAATAACTGTTGTTATTACGACAAAAAATATCTGACATGAAAAATTTTCTCTCTGCTTTATTTGATGAATTCATCGTGAAAAAAAAAAAAAAAAATGTGACAGATTCACAAACACAAATGTATGCTCAACGATTAAAATTGTTTTATAGAACGTGACTAAAAATGAAACGAAAATATGATTGAATTTACAATATTTCTTTGTACAATCAAAGTATAGAATCATCTGCGGTTAGATTTTTTTTTTTTAGTCACAGCGGCTCTAATAAATCAAAAAGATAGGTGTAACTGCCGTAATTTATAGTGATTTTAGTAATTAGTAATTTATCAGAAAATTGCTTCGGCTCATTATGCCCCACTCCACTTTATAGCATCGCACTTCGTGAGTCCAGTGCACCCAGGTCATCGACCAGCAACAGCATGTACGACTTTATTGTTACTATATCTCTACTACCCCTTTGCCCTCGTGTCCTGTTTACTGCATATATACCCGCTACCTCGCCATACGGACTTGTCACGAAGTGCTTATTAAATATGGACGAACAGTCTGAGTATAGTCGCAGGGCAAACTACACCCACTTCACGAGGTCGATACTCTCCCTGACAGACCATACCTCGACTACTGCGTGTCCGGCAGCGATAGCTTAAAATCCTCTATAGTGCAGTACAGGCATGTCGTATCCGGAAGAAGCGCCATTACCGGTCACCTGAGTGTAAAATTAAACATTTACGTGGGAAAGTGATATTTTTATTCTTTGACCCTACAACATTTCTCAAACTTATCGAATTGAACACAAAATAATTGTCCCACTCGATTATTTACACAATTTTTATGGTACCCAAAACGTCCGACTAAATATTTATAAAAATAGGTAGGTAATATTTTTATTCGAGAGTTTAATTGAATTTTTTTCCAAAGCTTATTTTAGGTTTTGCACATTTTTGTTTTTACATAAATCGAAATTTCATACAGATCATCATAGAACTTTTGCGGTTGGTAATTTTAATTAACATAATTTTTTTACTGAGCATATCACATTTCGTTTTTAGTTTCTGTGAATTCGGTTATTTTCTATGTTTCCACCTTTTTCCTATGTTACCTACGATTTTAAACTAAACAATATTGAAAAGCACAGGAAACTCTTCGTAAGTGATCGTAACATTGTTATCCGATAGTTTGAGATTTTAACGAGCGAGTGAAGAATTTTTTTTTTCTATTTTTTCGAATAAATGAATAAAAATCCTATTAATTTTTGGGTATCGAATAAATTCCAATTAAATTCGCCTCGATATTCAGATAGTAAGTGGTTCACATGCGTACATAGTCCATTCCGATACATCAAACTGTATCCAGGTTATGAGGATTCTAACGATGGCGGTGAACTTTTATAAAAAAAACCTTTCATCTTTTTATTTTATTAATTCTGGCCGAACGCAATATCAATCAAGCTTCGAGATCGCTTCACTTCTGCCGGAATTTTTAACTCCACCGCGGGTATATTTACACAAGATATTTACACACTTGTGTACATCGTTCTGGATTGTTTCATTTATTTTTTCGGCACTCATCTTTATCGACAAAAAATGTCATGCGTTGTAGAAAATGAGTTAAAAAATTTTGGAATTACAAAATACCACATTTACTGCAGTTAACGGAATGAAAAAAAAAAAATTACTCTGAAATCCCCGGGCGTAAAACAAACGAAATGTCTCGTATCATCTTTGCCCCTCGTCACTTTAATGACTATTTCACCTCATTAGTTTCACGCTGATACCCAGAACGTAGAAATTTAATGAAGCCAGCACTAAAATTTCGCGGGTCGCGTCTACCCTCTAGTCTGACTAAAATTGACCTAAACCCCTTGCCGTTTTTGTGCGCCACTGTACAATCCACTTGATCACCAAAGTTGGCGCAAAGCACGCAACTATATACATGTTACATTATTATCGGAGCATCGACCACCTGCTTTCGTGCTCGATTAATATTCGTTGCAAAACTTTGATCCTGTCGTTGGGAGGAAAGTGCGGCGAGGAAAGTGGTGGCGGTAACCGGGTTAGAAAGTGAAAGAGAGGGAGAAGGAAACGTAGTTAATTATTTACCACAAATTATGGCACTTGGGGCACGATTAAAATTTAAGATGTAGGTCGACATGAGCATGTGCTTCGGTCCAACAGGACGAAGACTACCTTACAATGTTACCAAAGGTTCTCGTGCATTTGGCAGTTACGAAAATTGTTCAAGCCCGACATGTGCCTCATCGACAGCCACGAAAATGTTGGTTAGTCTCATAAACTCCGGCGTCAATTAAGTCTCGAGTGTCTCGGCTCCCCTCCTCCCCCCGAATTCCACCCCCTGTCGGTTACCCCTGTCGATCTGTCGAAAATCTGTGGAGAACGGCTGCCAACCCTCGTCCTCTTCGTAACATGTTTCGTTATCGCTTACCAACAAACTTGCACAGATTGGAGGATGAAGAGTAAGCGAGAAGCGAGCGCCTAACTAATTCTCACTGAACAGTCGATCCAATCTACCTGTGAATTAATGAGTTTATGTGGAAGGTGCGTGGGTAAGCTTTCGGAATCTCAATAAACGTGCCGAAGCTGACACGCCTTCCTGCTAACCGTTGGCAAGGCACCGCAGGAGATCAAAGCCAACTCCGAAATTTTAAACTATCTACGAGGCATTCCACGGGAGGGCACGAGGACCTCCGAAATTTTCCCTTCCCTTTCAATTTCATCCGAAATTTCATCGGGATATTTAATACAGGATCTGACGTGAAAAATAAAAAAGCTCCCTAAAACGATGTTTTTTGTAATTGCCTTCATTCAACTTTTTGCATATCGCGATATGCACAACTCTGTTAATTAAAAAATATTTTCGATGCTCTTACAAATATTTGATACATAGAACACAATAAAGTGTATTGATATTTATGTAATACCATTTTATTTTTTTTTTTTTTTCAAATCTATTCACTCATTATCGAGACATCACTGAATGAAAAGAAAAAAAAAGGCTTTCATTTGAAAAACCGAAGTCGTTTTTAACGAAAATAATAAACTTAAAAATGAATACCGAGTTGCCAAATATTTTAAACATACGAATTCGTTTAATTCACTAAATGCGTTTGTAACCGAGGAACATCCGCGTCAGCATGGATATCCATATTTAATTCGTTGGATGGGATGTGTGAAAGGGTTCGATATTGCAGAGGATTCGGTATACCGGTTCATAACCCCTGGTATTCCTGCGACCATCTCTACCCCATGGCCGAGCTCCGATATGCCGAAATGCATACATGCCGTCGCTGTAGACCATACGAAGCGCGCGGAGCGACTCACAGCGAGCGCGTATACGTAATCGCCCGTCGCCGAGATTCGGGCTAATAAATAATGGGCAAGCTCCCATTGTTTCGTCCAGCAGCACACCGAGAGTGCCCAGCGGCATCAGCGGCACCAGCATTGCTCGTAAAATTGTGCCCTTATGCAGCTGCGCACGTCTGCTCGGTGCATTATTTACACCGGTGTGTCTGCTGCGCCTGGACACCGTCTCTCGCATCTATATATTTTTTTTTTTCCTTATCTTTTGTTCGTTAGTTCTCTACACTTGAATGCCCCGATCGAAATACAATGTTTGGCTCGGCGATCGTTTATCGGGATTCTCTTTACTTGCACGCGAAGCTAAAAATGAGCCGTGGAATTCCGAGTCTCGGAGAGAAGAATTTTTATCAGGCTGTTCGGTAGGTAGTCTTACGCATTTTTTTAAAAATTAATTCATTTCGATTCTTGGGTTATATTTAATTCTTGTTGATTTATTTTTTTTTGTAGAAAGTAACTTAAATGGACAATACAATAAATGTTTTAAATAATTCTTCATTATTTTGGATCTGTCAATTGCACAGGCTAGAAAATTGATCGATATATGCCAATGCACAATACAAAATATCATCTACAATGAAACGTCTTCTTACCACTTTTTATAAATCACTTTATCCCCTCATTGTCCTCCTATTTCAAGAGCCAATTCTGACACGTGACTGACTCCTCGCTGTTAATCCGACCACAAAAATATTTGGCAAAATAGACATCCTCAAAAATGAACCCCTGATTTCGCCTGGCCGAAGTGAAGTGGCCATCCGTTAAAATTTCCAGAGCTTTGATAATTGAGGTTCCAACCATCAGAGACCATGGGACAGGGCGAGAGGAGGACGGACTCTCGAAGCTCAAGTTGCGAAACGATATTGTTTCAATGAAACGTAGTTACACTCGTAAAATAAACAAATGGTTGAGTTGCTTACGTTGGTGTTGTCGTCCTTAACAAATGTTCGCAACCAAAGTCACTGTACACACACATACACACACTCGCACACATACGTAATAACTATGGCTCCGGAACAGCGAGAAATACGAGGACGCGTAACGATTTTCCTGGTCGTTCGTTCGTCCATTTCCTCGCTCTAATATACTACCAGAGACTACAACAGTCTCTCGGACTCGCTCTACGGTAGTCCTCTCGGCTCTACGAGCACTGTGTGTTTCTCGTGTTCTTGGCTATGCAGCTCCGAGGGCGCTCAACGACGGGCGCCCATGTTTTCAGAAAACTTCACATTCAATTTCCCAACTTTCCGCATTACGACAATGCGCGAGTGAGCCGAGGGTCGAGCGACTGTCGAGGGAACAAGGGGCCACCCTCTCGCGCTGCCGGTGGAGAGTTCGAGGGCTCTCCCGTCTCTCGGTCGGACCGTTGGAACGGCAATGACGCTGCCAGCGGCACAGAGGCTACGTTACAGAGATTCGAGTGAAAGAAGAGAGAGAGAATGGAATCATAGTCGCTGGTGTGCGGCTGGTGTGGTTACGACGAGGCGGAAACGCGCGCCGCGCGCTCTATTTCGGCGAAAGAGAGCAAGAACGTGTTATTACCGGAGAATACGCAGTCTCTTTCTCCCTCCCTCCGTGGCTTTGTTTCTCCGCCGACTCCGACGCTGATTACACGCTCACCTGCTACACTTCGACATCGAATTTGTCTCGATGAACGTAAATTAGTTAGCGGACAGCTTTGCTACTTTCCGCCACCAATGGTTTCGCTTGATGGATGTTCTTTCGGAGAGTTCGCAACTTCTGGTAATTAATGTGTGTGTGAGTGTGGGTGATGATTATTGTGAATTCTACCGCGAATAAAAAACAAATTTGCCCGGAAAGCATTGGAGATTTCTGGGAATAGGGATTCACACGTAGAGTGGTATCAGAAATTTGGAACTTTGGAAGCGATATGGTTCAATTAATAGACGAATGGGAAGCTTTTAGGTTTGTGGAGGGCGAAAAAAAAATGGGCTAAGCCAAGCTTTTAACAGGGTTTTTCTAATTTTCATCTTAGGTTATTGCACTGTGGACTTTTTTCGAAATATTAATGTAGGTTCAGTCGAAAAATGTTGACACATTGACCGGTATATCGATGTTGATGTACTAGTTGAAGGCGGGGAAAAAAAGTCCACCTGCTACACTTCGGCATCGAATTTGTCTCGATGAACGTAAATTAATTAGCGGACAGCTTTGCTACTTTCCGCCACCGTCAACACAATGCCACCAATGTTTTCGGTTGATGGATGTTCTTTCAGAGAGTTCGCAACTTCTGGTAATTAATGTGTGTGTGTGGGTGATGATTATTGTGAATTCTACCGCGAATAAAAAACAAATTTGCGCGGAAAGCATTGGAGATATTTGGGAATAAGGATTTACACGTTGAGTAGTATCAGAAATTATTTGATGATCAGCTTTGGAAGCGATATGGTTCAATTAATAGACGAATGGGAAGCTTTTAGGTTTCTGGAGGACGAAAAAAAAATGGGCCGAACGAAGCTTCTGTTAACAGGGTTTTTCGAATTTTCTTCTTAGGTTGTTACACTGCGAACATTTTTCGGAATATTAATGTAGGTTCAGCCGAAAAATGTTGACACATTAACCGGTATATCGATGTTGATGGGGAAAAAAAGTCCACCAAAAATGATTTTTCCTTCGGAAATTTTGGCTCTAAACGCAGTTTTCATTAATCTATGCAACCAACGATTCTGACAGGACTTGTGCAGAATATATAATCTCTCGTCGCGAGTACGGCAAAAAATTCCCATAAAAATTCTTTTCTCCCCTAAACATATTTTCACCGAAATTGTCAGAAATTCGTGAGCCCAATCCCAGGGGGTTAATAGTTACCAGGCCGACCACGATTTCTCCGACTGAGTGCGCAGTCGAAATCAGGAGCATTGATTGGACAAACCGACAAAAAACGAATTTAATTGAATAATTGTAACCGCGGAATTCGCAGAAAATAGATAAAAATGAAGGGACGATGAAAAAAAAAAAGATTCCTTTAAAAAAGTATTTAGCTCGGTGCGGGGTATAAAAACGATTTTTTGTCGGTCGAGATTGAAACCGTTAAAGATATACACAAGTTCATTTGGAATTCCGGTGGCAGCTGCGATATCCCATACCGTTTTTGGTGTGCGTGCGTATGTGTGTGTGTGGGGGTGGGTGTGCCCACCCGTTTAAGCTATACGAACTTGTTTTTCCATGCTTTTATCGTTAGAACGGCGTGTACCAATCAACCTCGATGGAACGTATGGGTTGGTCATTTCGTACAACGTAACGACGTAGGTATATGTGTGGCCAGTGTAGGCTAAACGTGGTCCAGGTATACATACAGGTGGTCACCGTGGAGGCAAATGAAAATTTCTCTGCCGCTCGTCCCAGTGGAGGCCGATTTTACGTAACGACATGTATGACGTCGCTACAGTAAAAACCCATACGAAAATATATATGTACACATATATACACACTGATCCACCCAGCGTACCATATACCATGTCCCCTGGTTGCCGGTACATTCACTCTTACAATATCGCCCACATCCACGACCCACACAAGCTCGTCGGAAAAAATTTCGATCGTTAGAAACGTGATTTCACGCCTGACGCTTTCATGACGGGAGATTCTCTCCATCCACCCTCTCGATTTCCGAGCGACGCACAAACGATGAATCCGTGGCCCAATAGCACAGCCTGTGTACCTCTGATACCTGGTATCTGCTGTACATATATCGATATATGTATGTGTGTGTGTGTGTGTGTGTGTGTGGGTGTGTATTGTATTGTATATGTATGTCCATAAATTTTGCACATATGTGTGTAGGTTTATATGGACGAACACGATTGTGTATTCACGCACTCTCGTTACTCGTCGTCAGCGGCAAACGCGTCAGCGTGTACTCAAAATTATACGAAGATGAAATTTCATTTGATGACAACTATTCGAGTGACATCGTTGCACGTGGTCCCGATCGAAAGGCGACTCAATTTTCCGGTTATACAAAAGCAACTTCGATTGATCTTGTTTCGTCTCCATTTGCGAGGAGAAAATTCGAAAATTTATTAGCCAAGCAATCCGAGCTTTCATCGAAATTCTAAACGACGTTAAAAGAGGATTCAATTAACCGTTCGACAGGCGGGACTTCGATAATTCCGCGCAATTGCCAAATTTGCAAACTCCTTTTCGTCAGAGATTATTTTATTTTGGCCACAAGAAATTGTAAAAAAAAAAACTACGATTTTTTGGAAAAGGATGTGACTTATTTCTAGTTCATTTGAATAATTGATTGCGAATCACAAGAGAAAAATGCATTTTCACCCGAAACATTGAAAATTCATATTTTCATTCGTGCTGATATTTTTCCCCCGTATTTTAACACAAAAAAAGTGTCCAACATTCGAAGAATTTTTTTGAACACAAAAAACATTTGCGATTTTCCATCGGTACTTCCATCACCCATACATCAACCACTAAGAGTATTTCCGCTCGCCTGGCACATCCACATATTTACCCGAACCGACTTCCCAATCACTGGAAACGGGAGATTGAATCACAAAAGACGGACAAGTACAATCAAGACAAACCGGCAACAAGACAAACACAAACCCCGAGCGTTTGCCTTGGGAGCGCATCAAGTTCGCAACTATCACGATTGTCGCAGTCTCGTAGGTGCCATACATTTGGTAACAAGATTTGTATCTTGAACTTTGCACAGCATCGCCGAGGCCAAGGGCCTGAGCGCGGAACTTGGGAACAAACGTTCGGATGTTAGGAGGATAATTGTATACGTGGCCGCACGTACACGTCGTAGGTACAGCAAACGATAGCGTGTTCGAAGGGCGCCAAAATTCCCGAGGAGCAAGTTGTCAGGGTGAATCCGGCGGATTCAGTCGATTTCGGTGAAGTAACTCCGAAGCTTCGTCCCGGAATATGTTTACCGTAGCTCCTGTGCAAAGTTGCACTACATCAGTGATGCTAAAGCTCCCACGGTAGACATATATGCATTGCGTATAGCAATGTAGCTCGAATGTAACGGTATTGGTAGAGGGACATGTCAAGTGCGAGCCGTTCTAGCGTAGGCAAGCGATTTCCGTTTGACTGACTGGTGCGCCAGTAGTAACAGTCGGGTGCGTTCAGACCGACGGCAACCGTTCGAAACCCTTTCCATTTCTGAAATGCATGCACGCCACTCCCACATATACCGATTTCCTGTGCTAAACCTCGCACTCCCTTGCTCCCCCTTTACCTCCCAACGCATCCACGGCTTGCTTTGCTTCGCTTTGCTCCGCAACGTCGCACAGATACACACTCACACACGTGTCACACGTGAGCACTCACGCGACAGCCTTTGCAACCGGTGGCGCAAATCAAAAACAGCTCTTTCTCTATGGTCCTCCTAGATTCCTACTTTGAGGCGGTTTCACAGTGGCTTGTGGCCAGTTCCCACATTCCAGCAAAGCTCCAATGTTTTATGCAAAGCTGCAAGGCTGTTTACCATCGTTTCTTTACTTTTTACTTGTCTGCTGTCGGGATGTGAGTTGCAAGAATTAAAAAACCTGTAAATCACGCACACACTCACGACTTTGATCACCGTCTCATTGAAATGCAATCGTAATAGCTAAGAGCTGAAATACCGAATTTCAGGATGATGGCCATTCTGAATTCAGAGATTGATTATTTTGAAATTCGCTGTTTCAGCCACTGTTCCTTTTTTTCCTTCTTGTTTCATTGATTTTGTCGGTGATTGATTTTTCGGATTCGATTTTGATACAACTCGATTGAGTTGCGGTCGTAGCCTCGAGGCCTGGTCAAAATTTGGATGTTGCATTGGCTACAGCTGTGAATGTTGTATGATGTTGAACCACTTTTCAAATCCGATCGTGTACATTAAGGGTCATATTTATTTTTCCGCGAGAACGGAATACAATGGTATCGATGGACGACGTGTGTTGTTTATTTCCGGTGGGAACTCGATATTTCGCGGCCATGGATAAACGAGAGTGGTTCACTCGTGAGACTTGGAAAGTCAGTAACACAATATCGTGAGATATCTTATCTCCGGCGAAATTGTAACAGTAGAAGAGCAGATAAGAGGCGACCGACAGAAGCTTAGGCTTCCATTGCGTTGACCTTCTTACGAGCAGCGAAGAAAAAGAGGAGGAAGCTTTCTTCTTCGTCGTACTTTCGAAGAAGAATATGTCGAAGATTACTCGTGGGTAAGTATCAGGCGTTCCGTGGTTCACGCGGAATCGATGAAAAAACGCAAGGAACGACGACACGAGCCGGTGTAAAAAAGCAAAGTATAAAAAAATACGAAAAAAAACCAGTTATCTCCTCGGGCAAAAAAGCGAAGAAAGCTTTAGAAGACTACTTTATTCAACATGGAGGAGTGAATTCGTCTGTTCATAATTAATAATTCGTGCTACTCATCAAGGTTAATAAATAATTCGCAACAGTCTTTTGTAAGGAAATACGTAACAAGACGAGTGTGTAAATAATTGAGGCCACATCTTTTTGCTGGATTTTCATTGGAGTGAACGTCATTCTGCGGCGAGGTCGTTGAACCGATCGTCATTTAACGGAATTATTATTCACTGAGCGTCGTTCAACGGATCGTCTTTTTATCGAATCGTCGTTCGAATAATCCTCATTTTGCCGAATCGTTATTCGCCAAGTTCCATTTTGCCAAATCGGCTTTCAACCGATCGTAATTTTCCTGAATCAACGTTCGAGCTATTGTAATTCCGCCGAATTATTACTCCACTAATCGTAATTTCGCCAAATAGTCGTTCAATGAATGCTCATTCCGGCGAATCGTCGTTCAACCAATCGTCACTTTGCCAAATTGTCGTTCAGCCGAACGTTACTTTGATCGAAATTCTCGTTCAATTGCACGTCATTGCAACCGGATGTTCGCTGAAACGCGATTTTCCTTGACAGATAACGACATTAGATGATCCTTAACGATTTTATCATTAATCAATGAAAAGCCTGTGTGATTCCACCATGGAAAGTACTTGCACAGTTAATTATACATCAACCTCAAATCACATGGTACATCATCATCGTTATTCACATTCCAGTGAACCGACAATTCACCAAATTGACGTTGATACATCGGCAACTTTCCATCGTAATGTTCGTCCGGTCGAACGAAATCTGGTATCGTCCCATCGCAATTATTGTACCAAGTATATCCAAGTACCATCGTGTGATATATATTTCAGTCATTTGAATCCCATGATTGTGCAGTTGAATTCTGTTGAACTTGTGCCATGTACCATAGAGTAAAATCTGTGTCGCGTTGCTTGTTGATGGCTTCTAGGGAAACGGTTTCCTGTCGCACAGGCTTGTTTGATACGATGCAAGTTTCATCCGTTGAATTTGATTCAAGGAGGCATAGGAGAAGGAGGTGAACCTGGCGACAAGAAGCGAGCTGCTTTGGCATTGGTTCGCTGAAACGCGATTTTCCTTGACAGATAACGACATTAGATGATCCTTAACGATTTTTCGGCAACTTTCCATCGTAATGTTCGTCCGGTCGAACGAAATCTGGTATCGTCCCATCGCAATTATTGTACCAAGTATATCCAAGTACCATCGTGTGATATATATTTCAGTCATTTGAATCCCATGATTGTGCAGTTGAATTCTGTTGAACTTGTGCCGTGTACCATAGAGTAAAATCTGTGTCGCGCTGCTTGTTGATGGCTTCTAGGGAAACGGTTTCCTGTCGCACAGGCTTGTTTGATACGATGCAAGTTTCATCCGTTGAATTTGATTCAAGGAGGAATAGGAGAAGGAGGTGAGCCTGGCGACAAGAAGCGAGCTGCTTTGGAATAGTGGAACAGCTCTCTGCCTCCTTCACTCTCTCGCTTTCCCTCCCTTGCTCTCGCCTCTTCTCACTCCGCCTCGGACCAGGGGTCGCGAACTCCGAACTCGCGCAATTAATTCAAAGCCGGTACGTTCAAGACAATGGTTGGAGTGGCGAGAGAGTAGCACACGACGTCGTGACTTGCGTCCGGACCCTCCGACCCTCGCACTCCCTTTCCCTTAACCCACAATGGCACCTTGTACGGATTGTATCAAGATTCGGATGAGCTGGTATGCATAAAGGCCCAAGTTCCACATTCGCGTTGAAACCCACCCACCCTCCGACAATTGTATCCAAGGCTCGTCTCCCTTAATTCATAATAAACTGCGAGTCATCTTATCGTCATTGGGAAATTGAGTGAACGGAACGTTGGAGTCAATGTCATTGTTCGACCATAACAAGCAAAGACTTTTTTACAATCCTCGCTTCTTTTAATGTTCCATTGAAATTCTGCGCTTTTAAGGGACCGTCTCGGCGAATGCAATTATTTGCAATCAGTTTAGTGAACGCTGGAATAATTGATTTTATTCAAGCACCGGCAGAGGAATATATTTTCATGAGTTTTGTGTTGCTAAAGTTTTGCGGCAAATACAATTATTTGCCGCAAAACGTAAAGTAATCTCATGTCCCCAAACTGATTATTTGTTTAAAAAATTATTTTTTTATTTTTCTAACGCAAATCTATTATTGAGCTTTTCGTAAATTCTTGAATATCATTTTTTTTTTAATTTATAAACGACACCCACAGACATCGCAATTTTTGTCAAGATGATGTATCTCGATATTTTAGACAGATTGAAATATTTTCACATAAAAATGACGAAAAGAAAAAAAAGGACAAACAGAAAGGTTGCTCGACGGGAAACCGAAACACGAAACAATTACAGAGGGCAAAATCTCTTTGAATAAATCTCGTAATACAGATTTCGAAACGCTTGTCCTGTCAAGTGTCAGAGTGACCTATGTCACACGCACGTGCACGCTCGCAGGTCCTTGCGACGTGTGCTGCAATGACAAGGGTTGACGGGCTGCTTCGAGCATTTTCCACCCTTTGGATGTCCAGACCCTGGCAAAAAAAGCTTGACAGGTCAGTCAGTATAGGAATTAGTTATAGAAAGCTCAACCTACAAATCTCCACTTCATACGATCAAATACACCGGCCAAAAAGGGAGGAAAACAAGATTGTGTATTCTGTCAATCTAAAATCTTCAATTCCATTCAAACTTATTACAATTTTTACGAAAACCAAAGGACAAAAAGTGAGGCTTCACACATTGAAAAAAAGATTTTACCGGGCAACCGAATCTTTTGCCGAAATAGCGATAGCATTTGCTTGTTTGCTATCACAAAATAACTTCAATTAAGTCAATTAAAATTAAATTAAAATATGTGATTCAAGCCTAGGATAATTATTTTTCCAGAATATTAATATTTTCGTCCACCAATCGTTTCACTTCTACACTCTTTCCGTTTCTCACGAAAATATTGTAGTATCCACCGTCGATATGCATGTGGATCGTTAGAATAAGTGAAGAAATACAATTGTAACGTAAAAAAAAACCACTCATGGGTCCCAGTCTTTTGTACAGATCTATAGGACAAATTGAACCTTGAAAGTGTCTGGTATTCGCGTCACGCAACATGAAACGATTTTCGGAAGCCGTAGAGAAAAGAAATGAAAAAAAAAAAGAAAACAAGTAAGTGGGAGTTGAAGAGGGGGTGGGTCGCAGGGGGTGGAGTACCTGGGCCAAATAACGAGGACTTGGAGATTGCCAAAACTAATTAGCGGAGGGTTCCTCACTGAGTATGGGTCGTACCGTGTAGTGTGGAGTGGCAACGAGAGTCGTGGAGAAAAAGCAGCAACCTGGCAATGGAAGAGAAACGCTTTTGTGCTGCCAGCTCAGAGTAATGGCTGGTTAGAACGACCGAACCGCTTCTCCTCGCGATACTACATAGACATAGAGCCGCATGTACAGATTCGATGTGTTTAATGTTTCTTTTTTTGTTCTTTCCGTTCTGCTGCAGGTGCGAGGGTGGCTGGCTTCAGCTCGAGGGTGGAGCTCGAGTTTGCGGTCGGAACGAACGATTCCAGCAGCCTGTCGTTCTCTTCTCTGACAAACCCGAGCCAACCTTGTATATGCAGTGAGTATAATGCACCTCTTTATGAGTAATAAAAAGTACAATAGGAAAACGATTAATAATCGTCGTTTTTGATGATATAATTAAGTAATTCAGAGCCTGTAGATATTCCAATTGATTAATTTTTTATTTATTCAGTGAATGTATTTTTCGAGCTAATTACATACCAGAGATAATTACTTTCTTGAGTTTACTTTATTCCGGACGATAATCCAGTTTTCATTTTTTTAAGTATATGAGCACGGTCAAAAAATAAATATGGAAGCTCGTGAGGGCAACATTTTTTTTTTTTAATTAAAAGATTGATTAAAAATTTCATCCAGGTCTAAGTGACAGCGGAAATAATAGGCAATTATTTTTCCCATTACGCATCAACCATTATTATTCTTTTTATGGCGTTTGCAAACGAGACTGTGTTTAAATATTATTTCTCCCGGTGCTTGTAACAAAATAATTAATCATAAAATGTCAATCTCCTTCAATGGATTACATATAAAGTAATTACACAAATACACGAAGAGATATAATTGGTTGTCCTAACCAACTCGCATGACTAAATACGCTTTAATTTCCATTTTTTTACGTCGACTACGAAAATGATTATGGTTACCATTTACTAATTGCAGTGAATATTTCTAATTGTCAAAAAAATTCATGATAAAAATAAAAAATGAATAGTTGACACGTCATAATCACTAATTGAGTAATTTTCTCTCGGTGTAAAAGAAGATTAAACTATGTCGGCTTTTTATTGTGTAAAATACCATACCCCATAAGAAAATGAAGGTGGGACTATGAAGAAAAAAAAAAAAAAAAAAAAATTGTACCCGTTAACGTCCACTGGAAACACGTCATTTCCCTGGTCCACTTTTTACGTCAACGTCACACGTTTTTAATTGCCACCGCGAAATTTCGGGCAGCGAAAAGCTCTACCCTGACGATGAAACAGACCATATATTCTGAGACGGCTTTTCTCCTAAAGGTGATCGAGTAATAATTCGTGGTCTGGCCATAAAGGGGCGGTGAACTATACCCAGAGGCCCATAAAAGTTTAGGGTTCCGTTGTGGTTTTCTGGCCGTAGTGTCGTTTTCATCGTTACCGGACTAAGCCAATTAGATAAATGTATAACATGCACCAGCGATGAATTGAATAAAGCGATAAAGAACGTTAAAGGCTGTTTGCAAATATGCGGAAAATAGTCCACCGACTCCCGGACTATGTGGTTGCTAATGCGCGGGTTCGGGGGGAATATATACATGGAGTTTCCGGGTTCCCGAGACCGGGAGACAGGCTGTATACACGTTCATTATTTATGTGGCCTAATTGGCTTAGTATGGAGACAGGCAGAGAGGCAGGGAGTGAGAGAGAGTGGAAAACAGACGGATAGATAGATATAAAGGTACCGAAAGGTCGTCGACCTCGTAATGCTTCGTTACGGTCCTCATCAAATATTTATGGGTGGTACATCGTCGTCGTCGACCACCGGCAGTACCAACACCCCGACATTGGCGGCAATACGAGTAGGAAGCCATCCCACTAGTCCCAATCCATAGAGACGTCCTTTCTATTCCTATATCCATATATATATGTACCTGTACATATATGTATATATCCCTCCCTCGCTGTTCTCCATATCTCTGTGTTCTCTCTCCTCCACTTCGGCTCTCCCTACTCATCCCGATACTCCCAGGGATCCCAAACATACAGTAGACGATATATAGCACCTTGAAGAACGAGACGCTAACCATCGAGACCGGAAATCGAGTTGATGCTGTTGGTACTGTGCATTCCAAATTCACTGCATTAAACACACTCCTCGACTTCTCTGAATGACGTATTCGCTTTTGTTGTTTACTTTTGTGGTCGAATATTGTGTGAAAAATGATGATTATTGGAATCATCATTGGAACCATCGAGACCGGAAATCGAGTTGATGCTGTTGGTACTGTGCATTCCAAATTCACTGCATTAAACACACTCCTCGACTTCTCTGACTCTGTCGAATGACGTATTCGCTTTTGTTGTTCATTTTTGTGGTCGAATATTTAGCAGGAATATGTTTTATATTATGATTATTGGAATCGGGAGGTTATCGGGAGGTTATTAAGTTCCTGATACTCGACATGTTGAGGACCGTAATGGGACAATGAAAAAAAAAAAAATTGATTCTGCGATTCACCCAGAATGTTGATATTGTCGCGGGCGTGATATACTCCCGCGAAGAATATAAAAGTTTGAATTATTTATGAAGTAAGCAAAGTGAATTTTGATGTAATGGTTGGAAGTTCGCTTCGAAGTTTACCAACAACGCATCGCGGGATGAAGTTTTTTACCATCGACCGTGCGACAATTGATGCCTCAATTTTAATTGCACGAAATCCGCGCGATTAAATTGAGATTTTCTAATTTCCGGTTGTTGTGGACTGCACATTTTTCGGCCCCGAGAATTAAATATCAGTTTGCTGATACCTTAAAGAATTTTTCATAATTTCGTAATACTTCGTCTTTGTTGGGTCGATGCACCCATTAAATGCTAAGTACCTTCGTGTGACCCAGGAACCAATTAAGGGATTTTCGAATAGTTCAGATTAGTTGGAGGAAAGCGGGGGAAGGGACAAACAAGATTCTAAAATATATGGGACAAACGTGGTGAATATGGGCCACTAAAAAGTTCTGGCCTGCATCTTCAACTTCTGAAGATAAATCTCGCTATGGTGGCGGAAATAGCTTCCCGGTAAGTCACACTATATGAAGGCACTGAAATATTTTTAAGATTCTCTTTCACGAGCGTCGCGCGGTGGTCCATTAGACTCGCTCTGCTTTCGCGGTTTTAAAGTATTTCATACACAAGAAAAAAAAATTCGATGAAAAAAAAAAAACCTCAGCATTTTTTCATCAAATTGCAATGTCTTTGCTAATCACTCATTATTTTGCGTTTATTTTGCAATTGAACGAAATTTGATGTATCAAATTTTATTCCATATTACCGTATAAATTTTGATATAATTTTGACTTCAAGAGTTTGGGGGAAAAACTTTTCGCGCACATCCATTAATTTCTCGAGCCTCGTGCATCTTTTATTAATGCGTTATTTTTCAGTGGACATCTCAAGCTCGAGTTTGGAATTACACTCTCTTCAACTGTTTGAAAAACCCGGAGCGAATATTCTCTTTCGTTGCGAGCCGCGTCTCTGTCTTTCCTTCTCGAGTTTCGCCAACCCTGAAAGTATCATCGTTCGCGCCAGCCAAGATCCATTCCCTCCTCGTTCCTTCTTGTAGCACTCCAAGTTTTAACATGTCGGTCACGGAATTCGTTATGGGCTAGGCGAAGGAAAAGTTTCGATATCGAAGTCGAGGAGAGGAGACAAACTGCGGCCAAATGGCTCGTAGTGGCTCTCACACGACGAGGACCTCACTCCCTCGGCTCTTTCGCACATTTTGCCCTGCACTGACGAGCTCGAATCGACCACAGTGGAATTGCACGTGGCGCCAAGTGATTGCTAAAATTTGTGCACTTTCGAAGTTGAGAGAGAGAGAGAGGGAGGCTCGGGTCAAAGGGTTTTGAAGGGTAACTCGAGGATAATCGTGCCAAGTGAGTCTGCATCTATAATCTACCGGTTAAGTGGACACCCAGTCACCTAATTAAACCGTGACAAAAAGAAAATTCATTATACGCTGCTTTAAAAACACATCTTAAATCACAAACCTCAACAATTACACATCGAAAACCTGCAATTTCGTAAATACACCAAAATATTGTAAGATAAAAAGTAAAAACCTTAACTTGCAGCTTTGAAAAAATCATTGGACATTCGCAAAATTATGTGAAAAGGTGGAAAAATGGTGACAATAATTTGTTGGACAATGAGTTTTTCCCAAAAAAAAAATTAAACGAAGATCAAACTCGCGAATCATAGAATCACAATAAATTATAACGAGAAAGGCGATCGCTCAATCGAAGCCACGTGCGCATCGTGTCTATGATCACAGGGAGCGACAAAATACCTCCCAAAAAAAAAAAAACCCCCCGATCCGTATGTACAAGGCATTAAAAAAACTTTGAGCTGAATTCGCAACCGGTGAACAGGTCCAATTTCCGATCCGAACACTGATTTAATATTTCCTGATAACTCGGTGGAGTCCAAGCGGCGAGGGGATTGGAAATGTTGTTTTAAGCGCGTATATCTGGCGAATGGCGGATGCGTTTGCGCCGTTAAAAAGTCCGGTGACCAAGCGAAATAACTCGGTTGTCTTGGTCCGCAGAGACAAAATAACCGGCGCAAAGATTTAATAGCGGTACGCGAGCGTGGAGGATGAAAAAATAGCTAACCGCTGTCCACGTATAGCCTCATCGATCGTGATTGATAGTTTGAAGCTCACTCCTTCCGCTCGCCGGTCGACGGCGGTGCCCGCGACCCGCCCACTACAAGCATCACCGGAATATCGATTCCTCTAGCCGCACTCGAGTTCCTCTCGAACTGGCGCCTCATGTTCTCCGCTCTCCGTCTCTATCTCCCGGTGATGGGGACGAAAAATGCCCTCGCCACTCATGAATTCTCTCGTGTTCCTCGCGGATCCCGTGACCGCGAGTCATCGAGTCCTGATATGACAGGACAACGAGATGAATACCCCGATCGATGCTAATGGTCGCGGCGTAAGGTTTCGATTCATTGTGTCTCCACTTGAACTCCACTCCCTTCAACTCCACTCCGCTTCACCACTTCCAACTTCGAGGGCCGCTCGTACGAGCATTTCACAGCTGCGAAGTGGACTGCGATTTTGAAGAATCGACTACACCGGGAGGGGCATGAATAGTGTGATTTTTATAGAATTTCATGGGCGTGCACTGGGAAAAAAATTGCGGTATCACTGAGTATAATATAAATATGATATTACTTTACGACACTAGTGCGATAAAACTTGTTTCCGACGACTGTGACTTTGCAACAGGCGGCGAAAGTGAGTTAAGGAAACGTTTATCGTCCGAGTATCGTGGAAAATTTCATTTCACAATTCTACGCGAAGTGTGCGTGAAGACGCGTTTCTCGCACCGGTTGAAATAAAGGGACTACTCGTTTTTATCTCTTACAAGGAATTTTCATTATTAATTTATTATTGACAATAAATCTGTTTGGTACATTCTTGTTATTTTATAATCATGTCTCGCGTACACCGTGACTTCTGCGAATCGTCGACTTCTGGTATATACGGACTACGAGATGCATTACCACGGTCGATACTAATGGTCGGCGTAACGTTTCAATTCATTTTCTCTTCACTTGAACTCTCGTTTCAACTGCACTTCTCTTCTCTACTGCTTCCCACTTTGAGAACCGTTCGTACGAGCAATGCACGGCTGCAAAGTGGAATATGATTATTTTTTAATAAAGTGCACAGAGAAAACCATCAATGGAAAGCCCATGCGGCAGTTTTCAAAATGATATTATCATACAGTAACGAGTGCTTGGACATTGAAACTTTAATCTGTCAGACTAATATGCACGTTGCAAATAAATGAACGTATAACGAGGAAACCGATGGAAATGTTCCATTATTTTTATTAATAATATCATCATTGATAAACGTGCGACATGTAAACCATTGGTCGAGAGCATATTCTTGACTTTCATCAATTATATTATCAATTAACAATGTTTCCGCGTTTGAACGTCACGAGCTTGAAAATGAAAGTACCGGTAATATGCTAATTACTCACTAACGGATCCTGTGATTTTGTTTACGGTACATCAATATTTGTAAAAGAACAAATATTTTATAGTTATTATTCGGAAGCCTCGATAATTATTGACTCAACTTTTATTGAGCATCCACGAAATATCGATACATGGAAAAAAAAAAAATATAGCAATGCTTTCATGATAAGAGACATATCGATATCATCGGACAGATATGTATTTGTTGGGATATTAATAAATAATTAATAAAGCGAGAAATCAGTAAATGAATGTTTGCTGACGAGGAAACATTTAATATACATTATTAATTTAGCGAAAAGATATAATTTTCCTCGAAGTCTTGTTAATTGATTTGATCATTTGTTATTGATTGTCCACAGAATATGGACACATGGATGAATATGGAATATTCCAATCTCATCGTGCAAAGAAAAACGTAAACACAATTATGAGTAATACAGGAAATTAATGAAACAATTAATTCGATGTTGACGAGAAATCAGGTATTTCATTCCACGCTGGTTATAATTGTGCTTCTCGTATCCGGTAACCGCGAGTCATGGGTTTCCGGTTTGAGGGAAAATCGAGACTGCCATTGGTAGAGCCACGATCGTTGCTAATGGTCGGTGTAAGGCTTCGATTCGCCGGCTCTCCACTTCTGTCCTCCACTGCTTCCTGCTTCTACTGCTCTCCACTTCGAGGATCATTTGCACTAGTGATTAACGTCTGGAGAGTGAAATACGATCGTTTTCACACAAGATGTGAATATTAGTGAAGAGAATTCGAGGCGTTATTACAGAATTATTACGGCGTTAT
Source organism: Clistopyga incitator (assembly GCA_947507545.1). Lineage (NCBI taxonomy): Eukaryota > Metazoa > Arthropoda > Insecta > Hymenoptera > Ichneumonidae > Clistopyga > Clistopyga incitator. The sequence continues at coordinate 4,356,439 of OX382174.1, read as the reverse complement.
TACTAAATTATTATAAGCAGGAATTAACTCTACTTACCATTCGAAATTCGGTCAACTTATTTTTTTCTGATGAATTTCAACATATCCTTCGTATGAAATGTCACTTTATTTATAATAAATCTGTTTGCGAGGCTATTAGCCGAATAATTTATTTATTATCGACTGGTTAAACAGTTATTAATTTTCCTGTCGGTTATACTCGCGTGTCTCACGTCTTCCGATGTCCCAAGTCATCGACTTCCGGTACGACAAGACAGCGAGATGCATCGCGAATGGCGCTCTCACGATCGATGCTAATAGCCTGGTGTGAGGTTTCAATTCATCGTTCTTCCACTTCAGCTACGCTACTCTTCGATACAACGATCTACCCCGAGGATAATACCCGTCATAAATTTAAGGGTGGAAAAAAATGAAATAACATACAAAAGCATTTTAAAGAAAAAGTGAAGAAAAAACATAATCTAGGATGCATAAGATCAAGAATAATTTTATCACGCCTTATTCCTTATCATTTTTCATCAAGCCACCCAAAGTAGTTACATATTTTCATTTTTTAAGCTCAGACATTGCCCAGTACTTCTTTAAGAAGGGAACGTGTTTTGCAGATTTTTTTTCAGGTCCCAATTAGAAATTTCAAAAATTCTAAAATAAAAATTTCCAACATTTTTCCAGAGTCCTGTCATCGTCTCAGCTATAACTTTTTATTAATTTTAATTTTTCCTCGACGACGAACCGACGCATTTTACCCCACGATACGTGAATTCGCTGTTTCTTGTATCGCGAAATACATTTTTTTTTTTTTTTTCATTAACGCAGTCCCGGGCAATTGCAATATCGGGGGTTCGAATTTCAATTGAATCCGAAGCGTAGGTTTTTTTCGGAACTTCTATTTTTCTCTGTGATAGTGTAGAAGTGTAGCGCACGTTCGAAAAATAAAAAATATATATGGAGAGAGTAATAAAGGACGTGTTCTGACAAGTGGATGAAAAAAGGTTCACAAATTGGGGTGGGTAAAAAAAATGAATGAATGTGTGCAAGGGACGGAGCGGAATTCGTATCGAGAGATCCCCGTTCGTGACCGATCACTCAGGACGAAAAATTCAGTTTTCAGCGAGCTTCCACTCATCCCCAGAGTTTTCCTCGGGTTTCAGTCTTCCGCTTCTCCTCCTACACTTTTACAGTTCGGACTCCTCCTCCTCCTCCCTTCGGTAGCTGCTTCTACTGATTGGATGGATGCGGGTCGTGCCGCGTCTGCATCTCTCGAATGGAACTGATCGCGCCGGCATCGACGAGAGGAAGTACCCACGTTCCGCCTCCTCTCGTCTCACTTTTACCGAATACTGATTGAATTTTGAAATATGGCAAACAGAGCTTTGCTCCGATGTTGAACCCTCAAAGTTTTCCGTGCCACTTCGAGTGGATTACAATTGTCATTTCTCGTACTTTGATTTTTTTATACGCTTCGTTCGACCCTTTTGCACTGCGTTCGCTACGAATTAATACCAGATTCGGTGGTTCCTTCGAAAATTGACGGTACCCATCGAAAAATGATGATTTATAATCGTATTTTAATGACACGACACCTGAATAATGGGCTGGGCTTCGATAAAATGTTGGAACAATAAAAATTAATAATTTGTATATTAAAAAATTTGTATGCAACGCTCGATCAATTTTTCAACCCCAAAATTTTTTTAAACTCACCTTAGTACGCCAGTACTTTGCCGCGTTGAAATTTCATGTTTGAGCTTTTCCGACAAATGCATAAAAAATAAATGTGGTATAAATGATAATGGGTATAAAATCTGACATGTTCAGATTCAGCTTCAATTCGATAAAATCGAAACGTGATTAAATTTGTTATGTCAATAAAAATCTTTTGACAATATTATTCTCAGCAGTGCCCGACACGAGGCCGCTCGAAAATCTTGGGTATCCGAAAACGTGTTTATCGTGGAATCAATGGATCCGGTGTTTGGATGAGATCCAGAATTCTCTATTATACATTTTCCACCCCTATTTATATTCCCGTATTCTTCGTGGCTCTTGTATATCTTCATTGTTCAACCCCGTGGAAATCCCGTTTCCATTCTTAAGGAAATCGTCTGTGGTAGAGTGGCGAAACGCTGAGGGTCGATTCAGTGGCGCTGCGGGAGGAAAATAGAGCCGAGAGGAGGAGCGAGCGAGCGAAGATCCTCCGTGCGGTTTGTCCGTGCGTTCCGCTCTGGTAATCGCGATACGTAGGTAGAGTATCTATGTATAATGTATACCTACCGCTGACTGGCTGCCAGTGGAGAAGCCGAGCAGTGGTAGCATGCATCAAGACCAAGACCTGCTGTGGAATTCAACTTCCGAGAGGCTATAAATATTTAGATCCTTAGGGAGGAGGCAGGAGTCACTACAGAGGGACTATCTGCTCTGCGGTGGTTGTTCCTGGTGCAGCTATAGCTTTTCGAGGGTGGCGCGGGTCAGGCTCATCCGAGCCACGTTGAAAATTCGCAGTAACACGAGCGTTTTACCGATACACTCTTCCTCTCTTCGTCAACTCCTTCCCCGGTGTCATCGGCTCTTATCTCACCGCGAAGATACCACCGGAAAGCAGCCACTCACGATAAGTAGATACGACAAGACTATCAGCGAAAGGATCCACGTGATTGGACGCTACAACCTCTCGGGCTGTTAAAGATTGCCCGCTATTATCATATGGTATACATAGAATTTATTAATTATGCATGAAGAGACTAGAAATGGAGAATTCCTTCAATTTTTTTAGCTCAGATAGAGTAGGTAGAGAGAGAGAGAGAGAGAGAAAAAAAAACTGGATACACCAAATCATTTGTTTCAAGTACAAGTCATTTTTTCACGTATCTTGGTATTTTGAGCAATTATATATATATGAGGAAAATAGCAATCTATTGCTTTAAATCAACAATATAAAAGAGCCGAATCATATGAATAAATAACCGTATGGACTTGATGTATTCCGAATACTCGTGTAGATCCAATAAGTCAAACGTTTTAGAAAGCCATTCAATCGAAGCAACTGAATATCAAACAGGTTCAAGTAAATATACTTTTTGTCACGATAAAATTAGTTGATAAGATTGACGATATGTTGTCTAATATTTTCATCGTTCAATTGAATCGATACGATATTTACCAATAAAGATTAAATATTCTATCGAGTCAATAAGTTTTTTATTCCAATCGAGAAACAAGAAATTGCACAATTGCTGTTAGCCATTGCCTATCGTTATTATTGTTATTACTCTCTTATTTATCGGAGTACATTAAATGGAGCGTAGCCTGGTGACAAGCTGTCATTCTGGATCCGATTAATAAAGTGTAAAGAATTTATCGAGTTTCCAATTAGTCGGATAAGTCGCTCCGTGGTAGGATATATAAGATCCGAGGTAATAATAGACTCGGTATCCTCTCGGAGAGGGGGGGAGTGGGCGGGGGAGGGGGTGAGCCAAGAGCGAAAGCGTCAAAGAGACTGAGTGCCAGCAAGTGCTGTGCAAGCGGTAAGCATCAGTGACTTCCTAGCAGCATCGCTCTGTAAACGAGCAAAATAAATTTCTCTTCGTTGGGTGAAAAGAAAAAAAAAAAGATAAAACCGATTTAACGCGAGTCAATTTTACTGGCGGCACCGCAACTGCGGATCAAAGTGCGATTAACGCGGTAATCAAGGGCCCATTTGAGGTTAATTTTATGCCACGTTAACGAGTATGATAATTTTTTTTTATGTGGAAAGTAGTGGCGATGCTGTTACGGTTAACTATCGAGGTGCTTATCGAAACGAGAGTATAAAGTAAATCGAAATTCAACATTTTGCTTAACCTTCTCATAATTTACCGGTTCTCTTCGCCAATATTCGTCTGTGAGAAAAAATTCGTTCCTCGGCATTAACTATTTTCCCACCGAAGTATTAATAAATTAATTTTTTCTTTGTAGAAAAAATAACTCGAGATTTTTATTTTTGGAAGGGTTAGCTGATTGAAAAATACACCAGGTCGAATATTAAGAAAAATTGATTGAATCAAAATGACGAAAATCTTGAAAAAAAAAAAATGCAATTTCGAATTTCGATATAGTGGCCAAATACTTTAATTCTAACTCCACTTTTAGTTTCTCAGCACATTCAACATTCGTCGAAATAAACAAGTGCGCCACTCTTTCCTGCGCTCAAACATTCGTTTCAAGATATTAAATTTATTTAAACCCGGGGATCCTGGAGCCTACTTAATCTTCATTTTTTCTCGTCCGGTGACGCTAATATGCCGGACATTCATTCCCAAGTTTTCACAGTTCGAGCGTGACAAAGTTTGACGGAACTGTTTGAAACTAGTTTTCGGAACGGCTCTTTGGCGTTAGTAAAAAAAAAACCATATATATATATATTTGTATCATTCCCATCCAAATTAAACTGTTATTATTTTCGCTAAAGTTATAAAATATAACGATGATGGATGATATCGATTTATTTACGAATTCAATGCTCGAACAGTGTCGACGCGGCAGATCAACTTGAAACAAGTTCGTCACTGAAAAGTTGATCTTGTCTGGACATCCGCCCTCGCCTCGTCTCGCTCTCTCGTTTAGATTCGCTTTGTCTGCACCGCTGAGACTCCGCCACCGATCCCCCGAGAGAAATACAAACTTTATTCGACACAGCAGCCCCTCGGCGCGAAAAGTTACTCGAACGTGTCGTGCGGGACTGGGAGCCCAAACTTTATTAAAGACAAATCATCCGGTCGCTCCATTTTCTCTCATCGCAGCCGCAACTCTATACGTATACCCAAAGGCGCATGATCTTCTTCAGGAAATTAAATGTGGAGCTCCTTCTTTGCTCACGTAGTTATACCTTCTTCTCTGTTGATAAAATAAAAAAATAGATAAAATAATGACCATTAAGAGACACATTTTCAACTTAAATTCTGTGATTCATTGCTTGGCGTCATAGAGACTCGAAAATTGTCTGTATTTCTGAAAAAAGCTTTCGCAAAATCTTGTAAATCCACAGCTCACTTTGATCGTCTACATTTTTAATTACCGCAATATTGCCTGTAATTATTCATAATTCATATGAAAAATCCGAAAATCGTTTTCCCACTCGAAAATCATGGTTGCCCATTTTCCAGTTGCGTATGGATTTGTTGCCATAATTAAATAGTTGATTACTGTAACAATCTTGCGTTGGATCTCTCAAGTATTATTAATTGGTTAACGCGAGTATATATAAATATTTTTTTTTTGGAAAAATAGCGATGGAGGAGCGTATAAAAAATGGTTTTTGTCCCCTAGCTGAAAACAGAGTGATACAAAAATCAGAAATATCCGGGCGGCCTATCCAGGAGCCGCAACGCGAAAAAAAAAAAAAAAAAAGGAGTAGAATAACCGGTGGAAAAATTCACTTTCTGTTGGCTCAGTCCCCACAGAATCCAATTTCCGTGGATACGCTTTGGTACGGAAACCAGCAAGGCTTATTTACTTTGTGGCCAGCTGGGAGAGAGAGAGAGAGAGAGAGAGAGCGATCATGCCTGCGGTCATTTTTTCGTCTATCCTCTTCACCTCCGCCGATGTGTGTACTTTTGGTGTGCCCATCGTCCCAATGGGCTCAGCCGAAACCATTGGACTTTGCAAGTCTTCTCGTCTCAAAGTGGCGAGGATAGTGAAAGCGGATCCGAGCGGAAGCCACCAGCCTCAAGAAAAGCACTAGAAGCCTAAGTCGGCTTTCGGATGCGTTCGCGACCGCAGAAACGACGTTCTTATCGTACTTTACTTAAGCGGAGCAAAATATCATACTGAGGGAATAAAGCTCACGACGCAGCTAAGAAAAGTGTAGCTCATGTTCCGTGCTTTCGTTTTATAGACGATTGTAGGTTGCTCGGCGGAGGCTCCGGAGAAAATGGCTTTCCGTGACTTACGATCCACTTGAGGTAAATACACAAAAGCCGTTAGAACTTTCGCGCAATACAATGCATAAAACATAATAGCAATCTCGATGAATTTTCGCTTTTTAGTAGTTGTAAAGCTTTAAATGAATGTACTTCAGGTGGACGTTAAACTTTCGCCGGCTGAATTGTACCGGTAATGAGTTCGGAGCTATTATGTAATACGCGTTAATGCTCCTACGGTAAATGACTCATTATTCAAGCCGTTACGGACCGGCAACGAAAATAACGAAAAGCTCTAGTGTAATCTATATCGCGCTATGAATTAAATTCGATCTAAAGAACGCAGTTATGTCGAGGAGGAATCGAAAAATGCTGAAAAATATACAAAAAGCTCGTTCAATTGGTAAAACATAGCCGATTGTGGGATTAATCTAAAAGCACCGAAAGCTCTGTTCAGTTCATACAAAATGCCACATGTCACCTGTAAAATTCTCCGCGCAGCGCAACGGAAAAGGCAACATCGATTTCGATAAATATTTTCCCTTCCGGTGTTGGGAAACTTCGAGCCAACCGATCTGAACCGAACGTAACAATTTACCCTCTACATTGTACCTTTGATGAGCTTAAACCCATTGTGTAATACTCATTTCAACTGCTATTGAAAATACAGTCATTATCCGGGTCTTTATCGAGGAGCAGTGATGCAGAATTTTTTTCGTTTCTGTCAGCAATCGGTAACTCCGTATCAATGGAACATATTTAACGAACATAATTGGGACATCCACAGCGCACTTCAATTAAAAGAGTGCACCCAACTGTTTTTATTATCCTGTATGGTTGTTATTCAAAACCCCATAGACGGTGGATAAACGGGATTCGTGGAAACGGGACGTCACGGTGAAATCCGAAGTGAAAGGTGATATCAAGAAGATGGGCTTTAAAATGGCCCGCTGCTCTCGTCGACGTGTTTCAGAGGTGGAAAAGCATATTTTTCGTCACAGTGAAAACATGTTTCGGTAATTTAATTGGAAGGTACATCACTTTGCGTGTTTCGAACATTTTTTGACAGACTGTAAAAGAGAGCCGGACCATTTTCGTCCCACGCGGAGAAAAAGTGGTTAGTGCACACTTGAATTTGATGAGTTTCGTGAAATTGAGTTGCCAGAACGACTGACTCAGTGACTGTGTCCATTTTTAATTGATAATAACACTTTGTGTGAGTGTGACGAAGAAATGTTCTTTTCTCCAAATTTGGGGAAGGAAAAGGGGCGAATATTTGAGATAGAACGGAATCGAGGCTACGGGAGAACAGAGTGAAATTCAAAGTGAGAGATGATATCGAGGAGGCGCGCCGAGACAACCCGTGCAGAAATTGCGTTAAGGATCCAGCTGGATTCCAGCTAGCGTCCCTAATATCGAGTCGGGATCTAGTCAGGTATTCGACCAGATTCCATAATGGAATGTAATGATTTCAATTTGGATTCCCGTCGGGATACCGTAAATGGGATCCTACGGGGACTCCTGTCTGATTCCAGTTAGGATTTAATCGAACCTCCGATCCGGATCGAGCAGGGATTCTAGTCAGATTCTGGGTCGAATTTAACGCCACTTCCAGATCGGATCTTGTAGGGACTCAGGACCAATTCTATTTTGGATTTAATAGGGTCTTCAATCGAATTCTATAGCAAAGCCTTCGAATAATTAAATAAGCGGAAAATAGTATGAAACTTGATTTACTGAAACATAAGTATTTATGTAAGTTTATAAAGTTTTTTTGTTAACATTAGTAGTTGTAACAGTAGTACTTGTAATGTAGTGGTAGCTGTAATGTAGTAGTAGCTGTAATATTGTTGTAGGTTCATGTTGCCGATAATTTTTCCTTGGGCGGTCGACGACGTCCATCCCAATCCTTGGCGTTGGAGATGGCGTTTCCAGTAAATTTGAGAGCCTCAGTTTTTTTTATTGAAGTTCCATCTGACAGTGTGTGAAAACCTGTCAGTATGTCTATAATGTAAAAATCGTATATTAGTACCCAGTAGACAAAAATATATATATAAAAATATTTTATTCCAGTATAAGTTTTGAATTACATACCTAGTAAACGAATACCGAAGTTCGTCTCTTTGAGAAGCATTTTTCCTTCGACCTCTTTCGTCGCTGTGAATCCTGTAACAACCTCCCGTGTAAAAAACGTCCGCAAAATCGACGTTACACTCTTTGTTACATTGTTCTGACGATCGAGGAGCTGCTTCATTGATAAGCCCTGGTATAAATCGTTGCGATCTCATTAATAACTACCCATTTTGTTTATTATATTGTTTTCGGTGCAAAGTACTTACCAGCCCTTCATTGAACGCCTTATCATTCTGTAATTTCTTATCAAATTCCTGGAACTCCTCGAGCGTTTCGAAAGGCAACTTCAAATTGTGTTCCGTTTCGAATTGGACAACTGTGAGTTTCTGCGTGCCTATAATTCCTTTTTGTTTGAGACAATCGTGTAGTGCGCTTATAGCGGCGGTATTATCCTGCAATTGGCTACACATTCCTTTGATGACTTTCAGCAGGAAAAGGGTATCTGGAAACGAAAACACGGAAATAACACAGCGTTCTTTAAGTGTTTGCAGAAATATACTTTGCAATAATATCGGATAATTATAACCTCGGGATAAACCTTGGCCCCCATCGACCACTTCTTCTTGACGCTGTCTTACTGCCGGAGACTTATCGACGATATCAGTGCTGTGTTGCACCGACTGATTGCTATACTTGTTCCCATTTTCCTCGGTCGTAGATGAGAGAACAGATCGCGCCGATGATGTAAGACTTTGAGCTGGACTCCCCGATTTTTCTGGTCTTGTGTCGATGTCATTCTTGTCAGATTCAACGGCGGTAATCAACCAATTATCTATAAAATAAAAACAACACATGTGCATCAATCATCACGTACATAAATAAACTAAATTTTGGTTTATACTTTTCAGAGGCGATGAAGTTGTTCGGGTAATGATACTTTCGCTCATCGTTAGTACGTCGTTGGCGATAGGTGTGTGGTTAGTTGACTCGACCATGTCTCGTTTCTTTGAGGGTTTAGAAGGCGCCAATACTGCGTCAGCTCTCTTGCAATTCTGCAGTTTCCGCATTACTCTTTTTCCTGTGGTTTTCGGTTTTTTCGACTTGTTCTTGATAGGCGATTTCAGCGAACTCGATGATGAGCTTTCATCCCTCGATGCTACGCAGCAAACAAGTACAGGGCAAATTCCTAATAGTATATTTAACTTATAACAAGTTTCCGCTAATTATGGAGAATGGTTGAGTATATCTGAAAAAAATTACCGAATTATCAATACTCCGAGTGAAACAAACTGAAATACAAATGTATTGATAAGTGTCGCGTACATTCGTCTGCAGATTCCCAAGCATCATCATCGCCAAGTTTGGGTACATCGAACAGTTCTTATAATGATTGTTTCTTGATTTTTTCTGTTGCTGCCGATGCTTTCTTCTTTGGGTCACATTCAGCATCTGTCGTGTACGCATATGCTGCAGTTTTCAATTTTTCTTGCCGCACTAGTGCAGCTTCGTACGTATCTGTAATATATTAAATTAAATATAATTTTTTTGTACACTCTTTTATGTAAAGCTTATTATCAATCCACACCGAATTGCAGCATACGAAGTGTATAATCTGGATTCATAACACAATTTCACGTTACCTGCGCCACCTTTGATAAGGATTTCCCAGAGTGGCCAATGCTTTGGCGGAGGCTTTTCCTCCTGTACAGTTCTTTGTAACTGCAAAAGCGTCTTTGCAGTGTAGGGAGATGACGGATACGGAATGACGCAGGCCTGCCGTTGTACGTTCCATGATATTCATGTTGTTGTTACAACATCAATATCTAGAATTCCTTGCTTATGACTTTCCACAAATATGATCAATTGAAACTTATATTTCTCGTCGCTTGACATGTCGGAAAGAAAACTGAAAAGAAAATAGTACGAGTTGAAACGCGAAGAAACAATGCAAATTGCGAGCAACAAGTAACTGCCGCGTAAACCCTCACGTCGAATAAAACCGCGTTGCGACACGTCGAAAGACTTGTTGCGAATTTTCTCCCCGGTTGGAGACAATTATAATTTTATTATTACCCCACGATTGGTAAAATTGAATAAAGCGTAGAGACGACATCGAAAGCACAGACCGCGAAAGACCGCTAGCCGTTGACGCGAGAGTGGGGAACAACAGTGTAGAGCAGCGCCTCGCGCGCGAACAGTCGGTATCACGCCGATCACGTGACTGGATGGCTGTCTCGTAAACACGCACATCGAAAAATTCTTGTCGCGATTTTGTCACCGGTCGGAGATAATTTTTATTTTATATTAAATCAACCACTAGTAAAATGGAAGTAAACTATGCACTCGACACCGAAAGCACAGACTTTTAGGCGAGACGCTTAGGCGAGAATGGACGATAATAACGTACGGCAGCATCAGACGCGAAGTAGAGGCTCTACTGCACTACGACCTTCGATCGACAATGTTTACGTCCTAACACATTTCAGGAACGGTCGCTGCATATTTGCTCCCTGTTTACATGCGAGCAGTATAAATTAATTGTCTACTTACCAGATATTCGATGTTACACGGAAATGCACGAATCAACATACATGCGCACAAATCTTAGCTTGGCGTCGAAACGCTGCTTCTTCCGCTTGCAACAATCGTGCGACAAGGATGGTCCTCGATAGCTAACACATCACGAACACTCGCGAAACAACTTGTCGCGTCAAATGATATTTATACTCGAGAATTCTGCACACCCGTTATAACAATGTCTCAAAAGAATATACTTCTAGTTTTTCATTTTTTTCAATTGACAAATCAACAGATATTATACTAAAAATCCCTAAACAAATCATATGAATTCGTAAAAATCAGTGAATTTATTTCCAAAAAAATTAAAAATGTTATCTGGTTTTCGACTTGTTTTTTTAACAGCGTTTGACATTATTATTATCACTAGTATTATTATTATTGTTTAAAATTAGTCTATTTTCATTTTTGCATTCATTTTTTTTTATTTTGTTTTTCGAAAATATATAATTTAAAATTAACTGAACTGTTAGTGTGATGCTTTATTCTGACAAGTAAGAATTTCGAACATGTTTAACAATAGGCAGTACTGAATAAAAAAAGAACGACACTATTAAGTTATTGCAATGATTTCGTTTTATTTTAACATTTAATTATAACAAAAAATTGACACACTTCTCATACGCTTTTCATTTTACGTAGCTGTTTTTAAATGCATGTGCTCACGTGAGTATGTGTATCGCTACAACCAATTTCAAGCATGTTAATGATGGACAAGCGGCATCGGAAATACTTTTGTGCTCCCCTGCAGTCGCATTGGCAATGCTAATTTAACCATTTTTTGCTCAATGATATCTACAGACGAAATCAACGTAGTGGATGAGTAATTTGTTTACAATCCCTACATCCACATACTATGCGACGGAGAAGGAAAATCAAAAATATTTCCTTGAACTTTCCGCTACGATATTTCGAGAGCTGAATTGCTCGCATACATTTTCATCTGTGAATTTAAACGTAATACATAAATGTGTAAGAATTAAAATTCTATAAATATCAGATTTGTGGCAAATTTCATTCTAATTGACGATCTGCAGATTGCAAACAAAAGTCGGACTTACCTTGATCAACATAACGTTGCAATTCATTTTTCATTTCTCGTTGCACTGCTCGATGTCGACGTACGCGAGATCGATTCATCTCTCGCTCACTCTTTGATTCGTCCATATTGTTGAACGAAACTACAACGAATTATTGGCATTGATTGTCAAGCCAAAGATCCTGCACGAAATGCTTTGTTAAATATCGTAATATTAAACGACTTAACTTTACCAGTCGATTTTAGGTTATGGCATATTGTTACCTGTAAGTCTCACGACACGTAACTTTATAACAGTGATCTAACACTAAGAAATATTAATATTCGGTGAAATAGTGTTATTATTTATTAATGTCAATAGTAAATATTCATTATTTAATCTCGAAAATTCTTGATTTCGCGCACGTCTCAGGCAAACTTTTCGACCATGTGATCGGAAACTGATGGGTACTCCCCGAGAGCTGGTGGCGCCATTTTTTCGATAAATGGTCACTATTGACGCGTAAAGTGGAATCCACATGGAATCGTATGAGGGTTCCCAAACTGGGATTCCCCTGAAAAATCCCGATTGGGATCCAACCTTAACTTCCCGAGAACAAGTGGCGCCATTGTTTCAACTATTGACCGTCGTTAGAAACTCGTGTGCAAATACGGATCCATATGGAATCCGATGAGGTATCCCGATTCGGGGATTCCCTATCGAATCCTGGTCGGGAATTGATGGGACATAGGGATACCCCGAAATATTTCTGCACAGGAAGGTTTGCTGTGTATTTGTGACTCCGGCAAAGCAAGCGGCGTTCTGTAACGTCGATGGGCTAGAACCCTTTTCATTTCCTGCGCCCCTTTCCGGTTTATCGACACCCTGTCAAGCATCTCACTTGGCACAGAGCAGTGTACACGAGAGAGGGCAAGAGAGAGCGAGAGAGGAAGAGAGGAAGAGTCGATGGCCCACTTACGAGACCAATTCCCATCGGATGATAAATAAGGTTCTATGCCTTTTTCCAAGAGCACGAAGCTACGGGAGTAAGGAGCACTGCGAATGCCTCCCAATCTCCAGGGGCCACCGAGAGGGTGGCCCCTGAACGCGCGTGCTGGAATATCATCCGGAAAAAGATGTTTTTCCCCGGTGCACAAGGAAGCGGGAGGGAGAGGACAGGACGAGGTGGAGAATAACGTCAGAGGGACGACGGTGACGTTTGCGAGCCCAGGTCGTCTCGCCCAGCGTTCACCCAGGACCAAGGAAATATTTCTGATAAATATTTCAGCGACAGAGGAAAGGATCTCGCGTTCTACATCGGCTTCCTTCTTTCTTCCGCTCTCCGTTCAACCTTTTTTCAGAGCCAACCTCGACTCCTCTACAGCTCGACGCTCACGTTTATATTACTCGGTGATGCGAATATATTCACTGTATTATCCATTGTTAAAATATACGCGAATGGAACAAAGTGGAATAGGGAAATACAGCTGAGAAGGGTTTCGGGCAACCTACTCACCGGAAAAAGAATTTGCACCACATTTTTTATTGAAGCTTGTCGATTATTATGGAGTTTCATATTACTCGGCGATGCGAGTGTTTTCACTGTATTATCAATTGTTGAAACAACGAGAATGGAAAAAAGTCAGATAAGGAAATAGAGTTGAAAAGGGTTTCGGGTAACCTACTCACCGGAAAAAGGGTATATCGACAATTCTCCATCATTCTCTCATCCTCAAAGAATTTTTTCCAACAATTAAAGGCTCCAAATTTTCTAATTAAGTATACAAAATCAATATCAATTCATTAAACATCAATAACGTTCTCTGAAAGGCCAAAAAAAAAATGTTTAAGCCAGCCAACCTCCCATTTGAACATTTTGTCCTGAATTAGAATTAGATCAAGACCTAGAAAAAAAAGAAATTCCATACTCGAAGTCCAATTCAGATTGATTGTTAACTGATATTACAGCACGCTGCTCTTAGATGTCGAGAGAAAATTGCTGAGAGCTGAGCTTTCATAGACTCGATAGCTCGAACACGTTGAGGATCCACACTAGACGCATGCAGGAAAATATGTAGCCGGTTATCTCGTCGCGAGAAACGAGTTGCTCGTTGGCATGGTCGTGGACCACTTCGTCACGTCTTCCTGTGCGCGGAGATGACGATAAAAACGTTCCTGACACGCACGTATTTCCTTCGAGACCCACGAGGTGAAATTTCCTTTAGCATTACGGGATAGTTGGCAATCAAATATATACCTGCTGGATATATCAATCCCGAGGGAACTCTCCCGTCGACTTACAGCAAATGTCACGTGTACCGTCCTACATATGGCGTTTTTTCTTTTTTCCAGGATAAACCAAAACACCACGAGGTCACAGTTCCTAGCGTACTTCAGTTTCGCCTCCCAGTCGAGCACTTTCGTAGGCTGGCCTGTCAAAAATGGAAAGCCTGTCAACAATACCGGTAAGAATTCGTTAAATTCAATTATTTTGCAAAGTTTAAAATTTGCAAAAGCTAGAAACGTCACTAAATCTGTCTGAAAACACTGACTTGGATTATGGGGAGCTAATGCTATTTAATCATATATTAGAATATAATCAGTATATTCGATCTGAGGAACAACAGTCATCATTTCATATTGTACCACCGATATATGTATTATATTCGCAAACCTCGTATTTCTGACTTGTTCTATACTTTATTTTATGTCCTTTTCACCGCTGAACACGTATTTGGTGTTATTTCGTCGATAGGATCAACAGGAGTCGAGAAAAACGCAGAAAGCCACTCCTGAAATATCTATTTTCCTCCACTATTTATTTATTTGGTGTATTTGTTTCTGCTGATAAAAAACACTCCAGCGCTACGACCAACAGGAACCGTGAAAATAGCACGAAAAAAATGTGGTCCTGAAAAACCATGCTGTTCACTCCAGGATCAATATTTAACGACAAAAACGCGAAAAAAAAAAAAAAAAACTGTTCGGTATCATATGTTTTTACTTGTCTCGTAGACATGCATTTTTTACCGCTCAACACAAATGTATATTCCAGCAATGGGACCAACAGGTGTCGGAAAATAAAATGTACAAACCCGATCTCTGTTTGAATGATATTTTCTGTGACATCTTTTCGAAAAATCGTAATCACGATATGGGCCTAACATTTACTGCATTTATTTTTCCCGCTTATTGAAAGTATGACAATAATTTGAGAATATCCGAGAAATCGTTAAATTCTTGTCAAAATTTTACAAATGTGCGTCATAAAATACACTCAAAAGCGATGGTAAAGCGAAAAGACGTTTTTTTTTTTGGATATTTTCTCTTTTCCCGAATTCGTAATCGTTCAATTTTTTTTTATTTCAAATCCGTACAATCGACATAAAAAAAAATAATTCAACAGTTATAACCATTATATTGAAATTGCACAAATAAATAAAGTGCATTCTGCTGAATTCAAAAAATTCCAATGTCTGGGTAAAGGCGCGAAATATGCTGAGGTACGCTCCGCCCCACATTTTCCTTTGAAAGTACTTTGGTAACACACGTGCGACCATAAAGTGAGAAGTCTATTGAATAGAAATTTACAGACACGTTGGTGCACTCTGATGCAATACGGCTATAGGTCCCTTGATATCTCTCGCTCCTCCTCACGTGCAACCAACACTCCGAATAATCTATAGAGCTCGGTGCAAACGTTTGCAGTGGCGCATACAGCTTTCGTGTAAATTCACAGACCTATGCCCGACCCCCTGCACTCAGCAAGTATGGAACTAACTATATTGTAGGCCGTGAGAAATCAGGGGATGGAAACGAGCCTCCTCTTGTGCTGAGTGAATATCGCACGCGATTCAACACCGATTGACCTATAATTTCACATCAACGATTAATCTATTGTCGATGATGAATGATTCCTCGTGCGTCGCACTTGAATTGATATATTTCACTGACCGCCAATGACATTATCGAGCTGTCACGTTGAAATTCAGTGATAGGCGATCATTGATTCTACCTCAGTTCTTAAATAGAGTTTCATCGACCGATGATCGATTGGTCATTGGCCAGATATTTGCTTCACTTTATTCGATAGTGCAACATGAATTTTTTAACCCTTCAGCTGAGAAACGTGAAAAGTCTGAGTTGGTGTGAGCTTTTGGTTAGTTTAACTTTGATCTAGTGTTGATAAACACACTTAGCAGTGTCAAATTGGCGGAAACAAGTGAGTTAACGGAAAGAAATGTGACGGCACGTTGAACAAAGGTCTGCGGTGTTGTCACGTGCATCCAAACGTTACGGTGCTAATATGGCGTGACTACAAACGCTGTAACGACTCCGTGACGACTGAATGGCTGTTCGTTGGGGATAGCAACTAAAGTAAAGTAGTGTTAACATCGTGGAGGTACCCATGTTACACCCTAACTCACAGGGGCCTCCCAGTGACGAGCCTAGGTTGTTAAGTGGATTCCCCATTAGGTGAGAATATACTTAGAACGAATCAGCGTCGTCTATGACCATAAAGTGGGACTGAAAAAATCTCAGTGTCCTGAGAATGAAAACGTTATTTTCATCATCATGAAATTCACACTCAACCGTTTTGCGATGTCTGCATTTTTTTAAATATCGTAAGAATCAATTTCCTCAATTTTTGGTAACGTAAACATTCGACCTGTCAAATATATTTTTGACAGATGAACTTCTGCTTAGTAAGAATACTTGAATCTTGATGAGCAAAATGATAGTCCGCTTTTGTTTATCGGTAAGACATTGTCGATTCCTAGATCCAAATAAAGAAAATAAGAGTAACGTATGCATTTACCAAGCGTGGAAGGTGCCAATAGCCATAGCGTTGGTTTAGGGGACCATCAAAGGCGAACCGAGGCAGCCTCGTTACTTTGATGCCTATGGCGTGTCGAATCGATTGCGAGTAGCGCCCACGGCACATTCGCCATCTAGCGGCGATTAGCATGCATCGTTTTGACGTTTCAACGTCAGACCAATAAAACTGTTGGTTGCACCAGCCAAATTATCGGTTGTGTTACAAAGAACTTGTCACATTAATCCCTCTGACAAGTCGAAGAGCAAAATACGTGGACACGAGACTATGAGTACCTTAACCTTAAATATAATACGGCCTTTAATAAAGTACACCTTTTTTTTCTCGTGTATGAAAACTTTCTGAGAAGTTACATCGTACTCTTGAGAACTAAATGCATTAATGACTGAGAATGATGTCGTAAAATTTGGAGTTGCCGAGTTGTAAGGTGGGAGGGTGGAAGTCGAGGTGGCGAATTTTCGGGGAGAATTGTCGCCCGTGTTTACGTTGTTAACGCGCAACGGGTTCGGAGGTCAGAACCAGCCACATAGTCATCACAAGTATAGTGGTCGAGAGGCAACAGCAGAGGGGGCCCAGCCAGGGTCTCGAAATGCAGGGCGGAGCGCTAAATGCTTCTGGCTTGAGTGGCTCTCGGGTAACAGCGCCATCACCACCACGAGCAATCCTTATTCGGTTAAGCCCCAGACTGTCCCCCACTTAACCTCGCATAATTTTCCTCCTAACCAAGGCAAAATTACGTCCTTTGCTTGCCCAAGGAAATTCGTCGCTGGGCTTTCCGACAGGGCTTTCCACCTTGGGTCGCGTCGAATTAGCTCGTGGAGTACGTACACCCAGCATGTGACTCGCATATTGGGTTACAATTCTCAAGAACTTATTTCCATCGCCATGACGTTGTACCGCTCTCTGTTTGTTGAATTTAAATTTATTACACTCAACGTTGAGACTGCACTTGCTTTATCTCACTCAGAATTCGATTAACCCTGGAATAAATGGTACACTTGTTAATTGCTGAAAATTAACCGTGTTTTAAGGGTTACGTCGTTAGGGACTTAGAAAATTATGATCCTTAGCAAATATTTTCAATTTAAAAACATTACGTATTTCTCAAGGGAGAAAGTAAAGTTCTGGAGCAACATTTTAAAAGACGAACAAAAAACATCGTTTTACTTTCTTTTTTTTTTAATCTGTGTCTCGAAAATTTGCATGTCCCGTTTTTCTACTATTTTGTCTCAACTTTTTATGATTGCTACGAAGAAAACGTAAGTGGAAAATGATATTCTGAGCATATACGGCCTGATTAGCGTTCTTTTTACGACTCGTCTGATTTCGCTTGGCAAAAGAGACAAATAGCCGGGAATTAATCTCCCAAGCGACTCGAAGGGGACATACAGAGACGCCAGTCTCATTCGTCCGTCCGACAAGTATAATTGAGGCAATTTGAATTTCTGAAAAGCTGTTCTCAACGCCCATTCCTCCATATTTTTTTAATCCCTCTCGTCCGGTCGTCTGCTTGTCACTCCCTATTCGAGGTTGGTAATAAAAATAAAAAATTGAGGCAACTCATATGAATACTTCGCAGTTGCTCGTGTTAAGCCCGTCGTCGACGTAAAGTCACGTCGCGTCACCCTGACAATATATATGCACGTCTGGCGTCGTACAGTATTCGTAAAGAATTTTACGAAACGTCAGGAAAACGCGGAGATTTTATATTTGACGATGGTTCCCTTGCCTTCGGACGAGTAATCATAAAATCGAGAAAAGCTCAGCAATTTTTTTCATTTCAAACCGAATTTACAACAACAAAAAGTGTCGTAAAGTTAGACCTAGAAAAGCAACTCTATTACATCCGAATCTTTATTTGTTTTTCATTTTATTTTTCAAATTTTCAATTATCCAGAATGTGAAATCAAAATATTCCAATATTCCCCACGATCTTGTCAATTACCAAAAAAATGTTGGCTCAAGAGCTTCCAAGGAAATTTTTTATTTTTTCAAACTAAGCGAGCCCTTAATTTCCAAGGGCTCTAGATCTCACACAGCGTAGTCCCATGGCAGCCAAATTCTCAGCCACACGTGTAATGAACATTTTTTCTAGTTTCTCGCCACAATTTCGAATAAACGGAAATTAAAATCTAGAAGGAAAAAAAACGGCTCTGACAAAAAGGACTTTCCTCTATCCGGAAGCTAAAGGAAAAAATATACGTGGTCTGGAGGAGCCGAGTGGAATTTTAATCCCAACCAGAAATTACAAGAAATAAAAATGAATAAAGAAAAAAACGCTGCGTCTGAAGATTCGGAAAGGCTCAAAGGGCATTACACAAATTGAAAGAGCCCGGAGCTCGTATATTCTACTGAGACACGGTACAAGAAAACGGCCACGAATAAAGGAGAGGAAGAGATGCTGTGGAGAGCAAGTCGAGAGCTCGCCAGCCAGACATCTCAGCGCGAAGAGAGAGCTTCCTAATAGCGCAGGTCATTATGACAATTGGATGCTAAAAATATAAAATCTAACGAAGTAGGCGCGTCACCCGGGTGAACGTCGTCAACGCGTTCTGAGGCCGTTTGTACAACGAGAAGCGTGAAAATCGCTGTGTAAATTTTCCCATAATTCCTTGCATCAGCAGCAGGAAAAGACGATGCAGAAATGGGAGGAGAAAACCTTCCACTAATCGTCTCACCTTTTCAGAAAGCACTGAAAACGGCATGGCCTTTCTCGTTCGCTCCCTTTATTCCCGTCCTTCTCACCCACGTTTCATCCCTTGCATACTATTCGAATTTACGTGCACAGTATAAATGCAAACCGAGAGGAACTTACGAACGTAAAATCGCTATGATTTACGATCGCACTCGTACCGCGAGAGCATGTACGCGCTACGTAATTAATTTCCCTCCGATCAGCCAGCTGAAGTATTCTCGCTCGTTTCGAATTCGCTTCGAACACTCAGCGTACAACGTCACGATGGGGTTATCGATGAGTGAGAGCTATGCCGTTCCCGTTTATCCGTTATAAGGGCGAGGGACGAAGGGGCGAGCGTGAGATGAGAAGTTTGAGTAATATAATGGCGAGAAATCTTGGCCATAACTTACGCCAACTAGAGCGACGAAACTATGCGACCCCGAACTGCGATCGGAGAAAAATCTTGCGATCGGTAACTGCAATGTAAAAGGTCTTTTTCTAAGTCCGTGCAAATAGATTTTTCATACACTTGGAAGAAATTGTCGTATACGAGTAAGTTGTAGCAACAGCTATTTAATTTTAGGTCGTATTTTTTTTTTAATAGTTGTCACAACTGTCAAATAGTTACTATAGCTATAATATACTATCTAGACTGTTACTATAACTATCTATACTCTATACTCTATTTTCATAAGTACGATAACTATGAAAATTGAAAGTGGCTTAGGTTTATAGAATAGCTGATAGTAAATTTTTACAGTTCGTGAAACTATTTCATGGTCATCGTAGATAGAAAAAAAAATTACTATAACAGCTATTCATTTTAAGAACATGCGATTTTTTTAAATAATTTTTTTACAACTATTCAATGGATTCAGTAGCTATAAAAGTATAGTTTGGAAAAAGAAGTGTAGTTGGTTTTTAAAAAATAGTCGCTCCGACGAAAAAATTATTGCTGTCGTTTTATAGTCCAATAATCGACTAATTACCCCGTTAACGAGTTATATCAACTTCCGAGCTTGCGAGACGCCGAATTGTGGATAAATTATTAGCCTGCCCTCGAGATCCACTGACGCGAATTTCTTCCACTATTTTTTGTCTTATGTGTGCCTCCGACTATGTACATTCTAATGGCCCAGTTGGACCTCGTCCCTGCTTATATTGGCACCGAAGTGAATTTACAGTCCATCTACTGTTATTCTTCCTCTTCCTGCGGAGCTTCACTACACGCGCCGCTAGATTTTCGACGGAAAAATTAATCCCCGACAACGGAACCTCGTCGCTCCCACATCCGCGCGCTATTTCATTTTAATTGCCACGGAATGTGGGTCACGTATTCTCTTCGTATCACTGCTTTTTATAATGTTTGCTAACGTTTTATGCAGCTTGCCGTGAAGGCTTTCGTGCCCAAATATTAATGTGATTTCTTCGAATTCGAAGCTTAATATCGTTTCTCGTAAAAATATAAATTGATAACCTTGTGATAATTGATATATGATTTTCGTTTCGGTAAATCAAAATAATAAATCTCGTTTTCCAGTATCAAAAGGTTTTTTGCGGAAGTCATATTAAATTCATGTTTTTAATGTAAATAATGATTAAAATCGTCATCGATTTCTTTAAAATGATGAAGTACAACAGAAAGATTTACTTATTGGCACAAATTTTATATTCTATTACAATTTTTCAATAAAATTTCCTCTCACTTTTTTAAAGGTTCTGTAATACTGCATATAAAAGAATTACAAGAGGTAAAAATTTCGTCACGAACTTCAATCAGAATGAAAAAAAGCCTTGCCATTTATTTTATCATTGGCATTAGCATAAACGTGCTGTAATTTTTTAGCTCCCTTGTCGCGGAAGAGCCAATGATCTTATCTCAATATCCGCTTCTGACACGCGAAGAATGACGAGCGAGTTCCATTTTTACTATAATAAAACATTCGCTTCTCGCTCTCTCTCGTCTCGCAGGTCAGAGGAGCAATCTCAACCCTCAATCTTCATCTTCATTTCCACCCGTCCTCGTGTTCCTATCGAATAAGAAAATCTCTTACGTGTGTTCTAGATTCTCGAGATTCTACATTCGGGAGGATCTCCGAGGCATTTTCCGCCCGACTGTGCACACACTCGGCAATGGTAGCGCATTCGCGAAATGAGCTGCATCGAGATTTCGTGATACGATATATGCGATATCAGTGCACTTGGCGAAACGTCCAATCGGCTATTATTCTGTCTGTTACAGAATGCGACTGGGTATACGAGGACTGTCTCCACAAAGATTGCATTTTGGCGAGTCCTGGATATCCTGGCCTCTATCCACCGAACGCACGATGTCGATACTTCATAACCACGGAATCAAGCGTCACCATCACCATCACCTTCACGTCCGTTCTGCTCTCCTACAAGTGAGTAAATTATTAATTTTTTTTTTTACACAATCAAAAACGACATTGGATATTGAATATTGAAGTAATCACTTACGTGTCGTTACCAATTTTCCAATGATATTCAGGATAAAAAAATTGAACTCTTAAATAGACGTTTCGGACTCGAGGGGCAATCATTCGAATTTTATTGGAGCTGATGCTGGGAAAATAAAAAGAACAGGCAATCGAGTTGTGCTCAACACACAAAAAGTTGTTGGAATAAAGGAAGAAAAATGATTTAAGAGAAGAAGAAATTAATGATGAATCCACAATTAGCTTGATAAATTAACAAAAAGAAGAGAAAAAAAGCAACAACTGTTTCCATTACCACCAAATCCTGAACTCCATGAAATGGTTGATGCGACGTTCCAAAGCCGGATTTTCGGATCTAGCTAAACCAATTCCTTTTCGCAGTGTATTTAATGATCCTACAAACGATATTTTCGCGTGACTCTCGACTCGCAATATGTACCAAAAAAAAACAAATATATACATGTCCCTGTACACGAGTATAATGTATACACACAGATGGCAGGTTCGCATTAATAAGAAAAAGATTAAATGGAATTACGTGGCAAAAGAGAGGTCATTATCCCCGGGCGAAGAAAAAGCCCGAGCGGAGAAAAGCAACGCGCGAGCTTTTTTTGTTTCTCCTCGTCGACCTACCGCTTTATTTCCCTTCGTGTTTCCCGCTCCCTTTGCTTTCTCAGTCCTTTCCTTGCGTGCCAGCGCCTCCAACTATTATTCTCCCAACGTCTTTGTTACTACACATCCCTTACACTAAGTTCCCTTTCTCTCCTCCTTTCTCTTGCAGTTTCACCCACACACACACACACACCTGTGCAGTCCACTTTAAATGCGCGTTAAAGTAAAGCAGACGTATCTTTTATACTACATACGTACTACAAATGATATAGAGCATGTGGCACGCCTTTTTCTCTGGCTTTTGCGCTCTCAGCCATGCGCCGAGTCCTTTCCTCCGCATTGCATTAAAAATGACCGTCTCTAAGTCGGCCGTTAAATTGTGACAAAAGAAAGGAGAGAAATGCCGGTGGATAAATATCCTCAGAGATTATAAAGCTCTTCGCCTCGTCGTCGTCGTCGTCGTCGTCGTCGTCGCCTTCTACTCTTGAAATCGCATTGGTGCATGTCCCATTGTCACGAATGTGTTCAGCCTTGGAAGAGAGAGACTTCTCGGGGATATTGAAGTGGCGCGTTATGCCAAACTTGAGCTCCCTCTGATGACGAGTAAGACGAGCACGAAAATCATTCTCCTTCGTCTACGTCGACGCGAGTATATAGTCGTTGGATCGTTCTCGTTCCCGTAGCTGGGGAATTTAATAAGAGCGACATAAAGCTTGGCGTGCGCCGCACTACAGAACGTTGCTGCTCATTCGAGAACGAGCGGCTCATCTTATACGAACTACCAGCCTCCCCCGCTTACCCCCTTCCGACACCGCCCCTCCTTCTTCTGCTCATTCGCGCTTTGCTCTTTCCCCGAGAAGACGAAACTACTCTGTACGTTGGAGGGTACCTGCGTGTTTAATGTCGCCAGAATGTGAACAAAGAATTTTCAACAACGTGTGGATAGCCCGCGCAATTGTGTGCGTCTATGAACTACGTACGTAGGTGAAATAGACACACAGATCTACCTTGGGGAGTATGGGTGCAAGGGCTATGTGCACAAGGGACATTCCAGGCTGAATTGACAGGGTGTTACTCTTGATTTTCTCCCCTTTTTGCATTCTGCAAGGTAGCAAATAGCACAGTGTACGTATGTGTGTGAGTGTCGAAATTTAAATTAGCTACAAGTGAAAAATCGTTCGGGTGATTCAGATGTAATGTGGAACACACGTCAAACAACAGTTTCATTGCTGCAATTTCCGACAAAATGCATGCAGATTCTTGGATTGTGTACAGCTTTTTGAAGTACTTCAAAAAAATTTGTGAAGTCAGGTGTATTACTTTTGATTTTATCAGTGCAAGTTCATAATGTTAGGTAATTCGCTAAAAATCGTAAGAACGTTTTAGTTTTTATGGAGTTTTGAAATTGTTTGAAAAATTCACGTTGTTACGTGAATTTTTGCAGAATAGAAGCGAGGAGATCCAAATTTTGGGGTGCCGATTTATAGGAATTTGAATCCAGAAAGAGAAATGGGGAAGCTGTGTGGAACGTCAAACTTTACATCCTCATTTTGGAAACACGTGGAAATCTCGAATTTTTTTAAAACAATCTCAAAATTGGCTTGGAATGTCCCATACATCGTACACTCGTCCACGATACAGCCCAGAGAAGGCCTTTGTACTCGAAGAATCTCAACTTGGCCTCGCAATGCTCTCATTCGTTCGTCTCTTACCTGTGAAGGATCGAGATCCCTCTCCTCTCTCTCCGAGTTCCCAACCACCTAATACCTTTTGGTTGTTACCCCACCGGCTTTTCGTTCTTTTCGTTCCGTTTTACCCACTGTCTCGTCACTAACCAGTCCAAAGAAATCCCCCCGACAAAGGGATCGGCCAGGCGGTCCAACTTCCAGGTCCAAGAGAGAGTCTGTTAACCACTGCTTTCACAACGGCTCTTTCTCTCTCTCTCTCTCTGCGCTTCCACCCTCTGCTTTCTCTTTCAGCACTCCGCGTAAACGAAAAAGCAGGAAATATGTCCACCGGATACGTCCAGTTCGTTCATTGATTCGAATTAATTTGATGAAGACGTCGAACTCTCGACCAAAGGAATGTCTGACCGTGCGTTGCTTGTACTACTTGCCGCATAGGCAGTGCATTTACCAAGATTAGTCGCGGCTTTTCAGACTCCGGTAAAGGAGCCACTGATAGTTCAGTGATTCATGCAGAGTCTTTTGAAGTTGACTCCGGATTTTATCGTTCGGTAAGAGTGAAGGGATCTGGGTAATATACTGAGTGCGAACGACGACGAAAACGTCGCTCATTCGTACACTCGAGGGAGTGACTAGCATAACGACGATTGGCTGCGAAAGCTTTTCGTTATTGTGCCTGTAAATCAGCTAAGTGTCTTCCCTGACGACATCCTCGAATTGCACTACTTGGTGAATGTACGTATGCCAAAGCGGGTTATATTCGAGTTGACGACGAGAGCTTCTTCTTCATCATCATCCCCTCTCCGCTCCCATCGCCCCCTCCCCACCCCCTTCCTTCTCAGCCTTGCATGGAACTTCCAGTCTTCCATCTGGTGTACATTAAGCCACGCTCACAATGTTTCACCGTAAAATTCTCCGCATGCATACCGTGAAAATTGCCTCTTCCACCTTCCACTCCCATCACCGGGACACTATTCCGCGTGAGCATCACGGCATGAGCAAAACCATGAGCACGAACTCGTGCGGATACGACGGGTACTCGCGAAATAAATCTCTCTAACCCGACTTGCTACTTTGGTAGAAAAGCTACGGTAGCGACACCGCCACTGCTGTACGATCCCTCAGCCGTCAAGCTTCCCTTGGAGCAGGGATAAACACAGACTACATCAAGCAAGATAGATTTTGTGCAATACAGTGGAATAGCAGTCTTGACGTCGTCAAAGACGGTGGAATCTCGTCACGGAAAATAGACACCCCTTTTTTCGTGGCATCATTTCCACACGCAATTGCAGGCAAATAAATTACTCGTTGCCCTAACTAACCGGTGTGGCTAGATACAGTGCTACCGCTCCCAATACCTGAATTCGCTGGATTAACCATCTTTTTCCTTCGCCCTCGGCAAACTGTATAACCATTGGTTGGAAACTAATTGATCTGTTTGTCGGTGGAATCTCGTCACGGAAAATAGACACCCCTTTTTTCGTGGCATCATTTCCACACGCAATTGCAGGCAAATAAATTACTCGTTGCCCTAACTAACCGGTGTGGCTAGATACAGCGCTACCACTCCCAATACCTGAATTGGCTGGATTAACAATCTTTTTCCTTCGCCCTCGACAAACTGTATAACCATTGGTTGGAAACCAATTGATCTGTTTGCCCACTCAAGAGACTTACCACTCCAACCAACTTGTCTACTGGCCCAACCAACTTTACCGGTCGAAGCCGATCCTAACTCATTTATTCGAGTGAATAAATCACGCTCATTGAAACTCTCTATGAAATCAAGCCGGGAAAAAAATGGTCCGCGACAAGAGAAACGTGATCGTCAGCAAGATCACCAAAATCGATCTGAAAAACGTGCCGTACGTGAGCCGACGATTATTTCATTGAAAATGGAAATAAGAGAGACGAGTGTGTGATCTCTGAGAGGAAACGGTGGGATATCATTAAAGCGAGTTATTAGATACAGCGGAGAGAGGAAGCCCGGGTATAAGCGGGTTACGTTTCACCGACAAATACCCGGCGCGGGGGATGACCGTAAACGAAATCGGGGTACGCTCTTCGTCCTTCCATCACGAGGTCGGATGATTCTGCGCTGTGCGTGCAAACGTTATATCCAAGTCGTATTACATTCACAACAGTATAACCTGTGCACGACAAGCGGAGCGACGGAGATGCTGAGGAAGACATGCACGCGAGGAGAACGCTCCTCGCACGTTCCGCAATATTCCGGAAGGATCCTGTGAGCCAGACGCTCGCTCCTTCTCCTTCATTCATACTCCATGGTACACTGGCCCGTATAGCAATCCACGGTGGTCCTCGACCATGCAATATTGCGCGTCGCCGGTTTGTATGACGCTCACGTATAATACGTTAACGAAAGCGCAACTGTAAACCTCCCTCGTAGCTCTGCGACGGATATACGTGAGGACGTCGGGTCCAGCACCCTCAAGGAGAGCCTCAGCAGCCACCGCGTTCATCCCTCTGCCCTTCTACACGACAAAAGTGCCATATTCTCGTGTCGCTCGTGACTAATGGCAAAGCCCGTCGGTTTATTCCCCAAAAAACATCTCGACCGTTTTCCTGAATTTCGTTACGACGATGAGAAAAATGTAGCCTGATGTTACAATGTTTTTTTTTTTTTTTTTTTTTCCGGCTTCATGTTCTATACTCTTGGTGTGTGTGTGTGTTTTTTTTCGTTCTTTTCCTTTGCGTGGAAGTCCTTCAATTAACGCGTTTTGCCGACGCTGCTCACCGCATATCCCGAGCCGCAGCTTCTCTCCTCTTCTCGCTTTTCTCCCCTCAACCTTCTCGTCGGCCACTTCCTCCCGCTCTCGCGTATCACCTGTCGCAAAATTAATTAAGGCTCCGCACCGCTGTTTCTCCTCTGTGAACGGCGACATGGGCTTCGCCTCGTGTATCAGCCGAGCCACCAACTTCGCTTCAAGGGTCTCCAGTGGAAAGCCAAGGGCTTCCGGCAAGCGGTGGTCGCTAAAAATATGTACGGGCTAACTTTATTTTTTGTTCGGTAAATTCTCGGGCATTCTGTTTTTTTTTTTTTTCTTTTTTCTCCAAGATGGCTCGTAATTAGCGAAATACTCGGAGGATTCTTGTTGAAGAGTTGTTGCTCGTAATTTTTATGGTTGTCGGAATAATCACCATGATCCCGGTTGAGTTTATCTTCGTATCGGTTGTAGGAAAATGGAGGGAGCAGCAGTTGTATTCTGTCAGACTTAGTTTTCATTAGAAACAATTAGTGAACATCAACATAGCGCTACTAGACTCCGGCATGAGACTTGGGAATGTGGAAACTTTGCCACGAGGACTATTTGGGCTGTGAAGACTTTGACGTGAGGTAACGTCGGCCCGAGAGAACTTCGACATAAGAATTCGGTACAAAGCGGACTTAGCTTGAAAAGACTTTAACATGAAGAGATTCTAGCTTGAGAAGACTTCGCCATGAGGAGATTCTAGCTTGGGAACACTTTGGCACGAGAAGTTTTTGGTGTAAGGAGACTTTGGTGTAAGTAGATTTTAGCTCGTGAAGACTTTAACATGAAGAGATTCTAGCTTTAGCATGAAGAGATTCTAGCTTGAGAAGTCTTTGGTACAAGAAGATTTTTGGCTGGAGAACACTTTGCCATAAACAGAGTCTGGTACAAGGAGACTTGGTCATGAAGAAGTCTTGACATTACAAGCATCGGTCACGAGGTTAATTCGGCATGTGACTTCAACTGAAGGCGACTTCAGAATTTTTCATGACAAGACTTTGGCATAAGGTGACATTTAGCGTCAAGAAACATCAAAACCTTCCCATTAATCACGCCATTGTTTCCCTGGTAACCATTGTAATCATTGTAGCCAAGTTCAATGTGCCTCAACATCTCACGTGAAAAGATGTCTCCCTGAGCTCTGTGGTAATCCACATTGGCTGGTCTCCATAAACCATAGTTAGAGATCAAAAGTTGACTTGTTACAGGGGCTCGATACTCGCGCATACCGTGGAACCGGAAGGCAGGAAAGACAGCAGATCGTAAGATAAACGAGGACAGCAGCTCGCGCTTGAGTAGTTTATGGCCATCACTGCCTGACCGTACCTCACGGGAAGGAGCAAGAGAGGCGAGAGGAGATACGCGAGCGAGAAAAGCCATTAATTCATTCGTGTAGGTGTCAGCCAAGAAGGGATAAGTGCACCCAACGGAAGATATATATCTCCATTTAGGCAGAGATGGGACCTACTCGTTAAAACCAGTAGACTTACCGCCGCCCCCATATCTCGCCTCCCTTTCTCCTCCCTCTCTCTCTCTCGTTCTTTCTCTCCTCTATAACTACCTCAAACCCAACATCCTCCAGGCTACGTCGATAAATTCTGGGCCCACCACTTCCGTTCCTCTTTCACGTATGCGCGTATGTACGTATGGCCACTTTCCCATAGGACTCGCGCCTTACAGTGCTGCAGCTTTTCATTCTTCCCGAACGAGCCTCTCGCGCATATACATGTGTCGAGGCGGCTTGAGAAGCCCTGAAATTTAAATCCCGGAGGTCTCATCTGGCGCGTTGAACATCCTTCATCCCGGACACGTTCAGTTATTCAACCTAAACAAGGAAATCACTATTTTAGAACTTTTAAAGGCATTTATGTTAAGCTTAAAAAAATAACACTGTTACTTTTTGCCAATAATGATAATTGAAACTATCGATAAATGTTTACAGTTTTGATTCTATTCCGAGAATATTCTTCTTAGGAAAAAGAACAAAAATGTATATCACATCTCACAATATCTGCTGAACATCTTTCGTAATTCAAATTAATATAAAGACATAATATATTACTAGTTATTTCAGAGATTATTAAAAAAATATATT
The DNA here is from genome assembly GCA_947507545.1 of Clistopyga incitator. Taxonomy (NCBI): domain Eukaryota; kingdom Metazoa; phylum Arthropoda; class Insecta; order Hymenoptera; family Ichneumonidae; genus Clistopyga; species Clistopyga incitator. The sequence goes on along the minus strand of OX382174.1, from coordinate 4,327,734 downwards.
AAAATGTAGTCGTTGAAATATTGTTTCACTTTCAATGTATTTTCATCGAATTTCTCGGGAATAATGGAATTAATGAAAAACTTTGACCCCTGAAAGTGGGCATTTTGGAAATTACAATATAATTAATTCAACGAACAATTACCGTTTTATCGCCAATTTATCAAAATAATTCGATAGCGCAAAGTTCGTTCTGTGGTTACGAGATTTTTCTCGCAGTATGTTGATAATTGTTGCACTAATTACGTTACACCATGAATTCATTTTGTTCGAGCATTATTCATGCGGAGTTTCATGCAAAGAATGTATTGCATTTATAACATGCTCTACATTCTACTACGTATTTTTATTTTATTTACTACGACGAAACACCGAAACTTCATTAGCACTTTTATGAGGTAAATTGGTTTTGGTGACAAAAAAAAAAGCTATTAATGCAGATGAATTGCGGAGCGACGAATGGGGTAGGCCCTCTAACTGATTACCAATAGATTTCACTTGACAGCTCACAGCAAATTGAGCTGGAAGGAAAAAAGGGGTGAAAAGTATTTTTCAAAGATTCATGAATCTCCTCATTTCTGCTGTGCGGGCAAAAAAAACAACTAATAGGAAAATTGGATGAGTTTTTTTTTAACTTTCTGATAACTCGACTTCGACTCTGCAATGTGACAATTATACATTACAAGTGCCACATATGCACAAGTGCTACAAGTGAAAATCATATATTTACAATTCTCACGTTACTTGCTATTAATTTCCCATAACTGGTTGTAACTCCGTTCTGACCGGATGTTTTTGAGCAGGGGGAGGGGCTTTACATCCGGTTCCCAAAGTGATAGCGGATTTCAGGTCGCAGTTCCATAACGAAGTTCCGAACGTAGTGACCAGATTGGAATTATGTTTGACCGATTCGGAAGCCACTGATATAATGATTAACCGGTAACCACGATTTCGAGCGTTTCAACGTACAAACCGAATCCTGAAGAGTGAGAGTTCGCTTCGCTTCGGGTACGCGACGTGCTTGAGATAGCAGATTGAATAAAGTAGAAGCGAGTCTAGGTAAGGGAAGCAGAGCGGACGTTCCAAGCGTAATACCATGGCTCTGTGATAAATGGACACCCTGCAAGGGAGAACTATATGCCCACGACGAGCTCCTCGCAACTTTTAGCCCATGCCTCTATGGATTGTGACAACGAGATTAGAGGATGGCAAAAAGGGAGAGAGGGGCAAACGGTGTGTCATGGAAATGAGGGTGTCATCATATCTATTCTCGTGTTACACGAGAGACTTTCCCGTCGATTTTTCACGGGCTATTGGAGCCGAACCGCCATGACTAAAAAATTTGACAATGTCGCAGAAGATTCTGTCGGCGAAATTGCCATTTTTTTAATGGGCGTGACAATGCATGGTACGTAAAGGGTTGATTGATGTACGCACTAAACTTCATCGTCTGCGCGTTATATTTTCAATCGTGATAATTATTCGAGCTGGTAATTGTTGTCGGAATTTTAATTAATTAACGGGTAAAAAAGTTTGAAGATGTGAAGACGGGAAAAAGATGTGAAGATGCGACTACCCGGATATTCAAATTTTCTAAAATATTCAATTGTCGCATTTATTATCGCCGAATTTCGATTTTTTTTTTTTAAATCGATTACTTCGTAGATATTGGAGGATCCTTTGAGCTAAATATTCGACAAAAGTATTTACAATTTCAACTGTATATACTTTAAACCTTTTTCAATAATCAAGAATTCACGTATAAGAAAAAAAATGCAATAAATAAATTCATACTCTGGTTAATCTAATCTCGATAATCGGTTTCACAGAACCACCCCTTTTTGTGCCCACTATTTATTCGCCGGGGCGTTATTATACAAGGCAATAGCTCGCATTAAACTTTTCCCTATAAACCAAGTAACTTTCCGTCTCCGAAGTGTTCGCGAGCTGTTATCTTCAGCGCAATGATTCTATTTTTTGTTCCGCCGGCGAAGACCCGGAGAATACGTTCTCCGGCAGTCCTCTATCTCTCACTGCGTTTGCGCCATTTCGGTGCTTAAACGTTAAGACGCGTCCGAAGTTGGACTTCGCCAGGGAGCGAAAATCTTGCGGAAAATCTAGATGAGACTGCGGACGACGAGCGCAGTCCTCATTCACCAACACGAGACTCCTTACCGAAATTCACGATCCTAGTGCGCATGCAACAAACCAACGAGGATGCACTTCCTTCCGGTCGTGCAATCGTACCCTCCCCCTCCCCTCTGCGCCCCTTTTCCGCTGTACTTTAACTCCCTACATCCCTGCACTATATTTTCCCAGGTAAAATCTTATCGGGAAACTCGGGCCCCTTTCTCGTCCCCTACTTGCCTCCACATTCTCTCGCTCTCTCCGCCAGTCAGAACTTTCTAATGAACTGTTGTGACAAGCGCATAATGGCCCCGCGGTCCTCGCGAGCGCGTAACGCGCTGCGAAACTTTGTGCTCCGCAAGCGACCATAAGAAACCACCACGGCAACCAGCGAGCGCACCCTCAATGACCGAACGCCCCCTCGTCCCTTTAACCGCCGGCCCAACACTACAAACTCCCTTTGCGAAGAAAAAAAGTGTCCCCCGAGCGGTTTAAGCAATATCTTCACGTCCGCCGCTTCGGATGTGGTGGTAAATTTAATTACCGAACTCCAGGGGCTCCCCTAATTAATTGCGGGGCCCTGAGACTCGGACCCTCGCGCGGGGATTGAAAATCACGTCTCAACATTTGTGCTGACCCGCGCGTCAAATCGTTACATCGTTTTTCTTCAGCGGAGAGAGTGAGGCAAGGGGAAAAAAGCAGGGGACGAGTCACTTATGTTGGTGAATTCAATTACCCAACTTCAAAGGGTCCGATTATGAATTATGAGACCTCGGAGCTTTTCTCGTGGACTAAAAACCACGTCTCAATGTTACATCGTTTTTATTTAGTCGAGAGAAGTAGAAGAAATAAAAGGGCTGCTTTAATCACAAGTTACCTCGGATGTGATGAGTAACTTAGGGATTTTGGAGCTTCTCTAGTGGATGGAAAATCAGATCTCTAGTTTTCGCTGACCTGCAAATTTCTTCAATCTCTGTGTTGCTTTTATTCGGGAAAGGAAAGCAGAAAAAACCGGGCCTTTTGATGAGAAGTTTATTCTGCACGTGTCGATAAATTAAATTACCATAATCCAGGGTTTCCGATGAGAATTTCGATCGTGGATCGAAAATCACGTTTCGTTATTTTCGCTGACCCGTGTTATATCGTAACATCGCTATTATTTGGCAGAGGGAAGAGGAAGAAGAAGAAGAAAAAAAACCGGCCGATTTGATGAAAAGGAGATAAGGCATGAGCGAGCACAGAGCAATGAGCACTCGACCTCATCGTGATGCCTCGTCAAAAGAGGGCGAAAAATGAAGTTAATAAAGAAGTTGGGGTCAGCGCGATACGAGGAGAAACGAGCGGACAATAATTGCAACAAAAAATCGAGTTGGTCTGCAGTGGGAGGGAGAAAAAAAGTTCTTCTTGGGCTTGATTGTAATTGAATCCGGGGTCTGTGAGGAACGTGAAGGCAAGATGGAGAGGTGAAAGGTTGAGGAACAAAACGGGGAGCAAGGGAAGCGCGAAAGTTAGGCGAATGTCGGTGAGGAGAAACAAGCTTCCATATTACAGTCGCTGTGGAGAGTTCGGAGGAACGAAAAGCTTTGGGAATGAAGAGAAGGGGGGAAAAAAATGAGGCGCTTGTTAAAGTAGCCACCCGGGATTTCCGGGGGGGTAATCAGTGGAAAAACAATAGTCGCGGTATATAATCAACGGGGTAAACAGCGGAGAGCTACCGAAGATCCAGAGAGCGGTTGCCAAGAAGCAAAGTCGCGAGGGACGCAGACATGTTTTCTCCACGAGCCGCCGGCGACTCAGACCAAAAGCTCCTAACGAAGTTCGCAAAGACCGACGGAGCTCCTGCGAAGGTGGGAAGAGCAAACGACGAAAAAGAAAATCTAAAAGGGAGAACGAAAGGAGGAAATGGCAACACGGATTTTTCCTAGGGCACCTGGTGGTTGAAGTTGGAAACAAACGGGATAATGATCGCAAGACGCGCATTGTTTCTCTTGTATTTTCCTGTAAATAGATTTTTCTTCGCATTGTTTCCTTTTTCGTTTTGGCCATTTGCAATAATTTTTATAAGAATGTATGATATTTTTTGCTTTGTATATCGATAAACTCATTCTAACGAAGTACGTGAGGATCAATGAAGATCCTGCAAAGCAAACGATGAAAAAAAAAAAAAAAAAAATCTAATAGGAAGACGAAAGGAGAATGGAGCAAATGGCAACATGGATTTTCCCTAAGGCATCTCGTAGTTGAAGTTGGAAACAAACGAAATGATGATTGTAAGACGCGAATTCTGCGTCTTATATTTTTCTGTAAATAGATTTTTTCGCAGTGCAAAGACACATTTTCTCATTGTTTCCTTTTTGCCTTTTGGCCATTCGCAAAGCACTTCTCATAATAACATACGCTATTTCATTATGTATATCGATCTGAATTTATTATAATCTACCAATTTGCCGACATCTCAGACCATCAGATTCTAACGAAATTCGCAAAGACCGACGAAGCTACCGTGAAAGTGGCAAAAGAAGCAATGAAAAAAAAAATATCTAAAAGGAACACGGAAAAAGGATGAACCGAATGGCAACATGGATTTTTCCTAGGTCACCTGGTCGGTGAAGTTGGAAGCGAATAGAATAAAGATTGCCTGCCGCAAATTGATTCTCTCACATTTTTCTATACACTTTCTTCAAAACAATAATTTGAAAAATACTTCCACCGAACCGAAACGCGACGAACAAATCAAAGAAATACAAAACATCCCCGCAAAACGTTCGAACTCTCATTGACAGCCCATTTATTCGTGAATAGAAAGAATTACAAACAAGTGAGGTTTTTTTCATAAATCGATATCCGATACAGTATATCGATATTCATTCGCGTAATTCACACGTCGTATCAATGCAATAAAATCCAATAGTTACAGCAGTTATTGTATACCTTTGATCATCTGCAGTTTGATCGTCGATGGAAAGCCCAAAGTGGTAAAAAAAAAAACAAAAAATCAGTTTCAAGGTTTGTTGTCCAATAGACTTTTCATTGAGTAATGAAATTCTGTAACAATCCACAAAGGCGACATGGATGGTGGTAACTGGTTTGGTGGAGGACTCGTTGCCACGCCGGTTTTACCTCATTTATGAAAACTCTCCGGGATTCGCTTGGTACGTACGTGGCAACTGCGAACTCGAAACCCTCGTGATCTCATCGTGGGACAACAGAATGGTATGGCGAGTTTGGAGGGAAGCGCGAAAATGAGCGAAAATAGAATAGATGTTGCTACTCACATCGCGCTGTACTTTGTGAGCACCAACAGAAGCAGATGAGCCACCACATCGCAGTGTCGGAGATACGAAGTACTATCCACGAAATAATACCTCATTAGGCAAAAGCGGTTTCGAATAACAATGCACCACGGGCAAGTTCATGAATGGGATTTGAGGGGTTGTCGTTGAAACGTTCGCGATGAGCCCCAGCATCGCGAAAACGAGGAGAAAGAGGATCCCGGGTTCATCGTGCATCATCTCGGAGAGCTCAAAACAATATGGCACTAACTTGCGAGTTCCCAACTCGCTCCAAATTGTGTTTCTGCATCTAACACGAATCCACAACGACGAAACGTCGCGCAGCAATGATGGTTTTTGTTTGATTCCACGTAGATTAGAAACCGGAAGTTCCGGAGGCGGCACAAAGTCGCATTTAAATCGTAGAGGATCTGGAACTAGTTAAAGAGTTTATTTAATTGGATTTCGTTGGAATAACATATTTCAACAGCCAATTGAAGCAGTTGAATCCTAGTCGCCAAATTTAGGGTGAATATGAAAAAAGGTAATGGCCCAATCGATCAGTGGAATTGGAATTAGCTATTGTTTCAAGCAAATACGTTGTCAATCAATGATGCATTTAATCGTTTGTGGATCTATATATTGACCCAATCGATCAGTTATTGACCTATCCTATCGGCAATGACCAGAGGTAACCCTGAAGTGCATGATCCGCAAATCAATTCATTGTTTCATTGGAACAGATTCTAGCGTTCCACTGATTGCTACGAAAAACTTCACTCGGTGCAATACTCACAAATCAGTTGTACAGTTTGTCTGAAAATCTCCGGCACTCATATCGAACAAATTTGACTCAACGTCTGCGCAATTCAACAGAAAACATCGAAATTTCTACTGCGGTTGCTTTCGAGTCTTCCGATCGGTTAGATTATTATCGGCAATAAACCACCGAGAGGTTACTTCTCTATATACATATTTTCCGAATCTTCATCCATCCATCCTCCAGTCCCTCCAGTTCCGGCGAAGGAGTGGGTACTTCCCTTGGGCACGAAAGGAAGACCGCAGAATGCACTATAGCCGAGAGCCTCCGGAGAGTGGAATCTGAATAAAATAAAGTAAAAGAAAGTAGAGGAGATCGGGAGAATGGAGAGAAAGAGAAAAATGCTAATCCGTAATAGCGACCGCGCGCAAACCTTCAAACCGTCCGTATCTTTGTTCCTCCTCCCGTTTCCATACTTCTCGTCTGTGTGGAGACTTCTTTGAAGGGACCCGCCACTGCAACTACGACGAGAACGTCGTCGTCGTCGTGGCTGACGACGAGGACACTCGCGTTTCTCGTCAAACCACCGTCTCATTTCATTTCCCGAATCCTCCGGGCTTCTTCTCCCTTTCCCATTTCACTCCCTCGTCCTATGCTCCCTCATCTTCCTTATTCCTGACGCCCGAGTAAGAATTATTACGGAATAACCAATTCCTACGGCTGGCAGCCTCTCCAGATTATCGAAGGAATCGATGGGGGACGAAGGAGGAATCTCCGCGGCGGATGACAGGGGGAGGCAAGAGGAGGCTAAAGGAATAAGCCGTGTCGCCAAGGTTACGGGATAAGATCGGATTACGAGGACGTCTGGCGGAAAGACTGAGTCGCCCCGGGATTTTCGCTTTAAGACACTTTTCCCTCTCGAAGCTCGGGAAAAGTGAGACGCGGAATGAGCGAAAAAATAAATAAACGAGCGCGAGGAATATTATTACATATCAATCGCCTCAACGACTGCCATTGCGGAATGATAATACGATTCGCGGTGTGTTTGACCGTAGTTAACAATCCATAATCTTCCGGAAATACGAATCGCTCTGAATTTATTACAACACGCCAATTTGACGTATTGCAATATCGAACTGATATTTATCGCGGTCTATCAAAGAACAGTCGGAACAAGAATATCGATGGTCCAATGGAAATTGTGACTCGAAACTTATTTCAACTTGAAATTACATTTTTTTTCACTCATCAACAACACACGATCCCTGCTTACAATATAGAATACTCAAAATTTACCTCAAATTCATTGCAAACATTTCGTCTACAAAACCCGCAAAGAAATCAAAAAGTAAAACTTCATCAGACACACAAAAGGAGAAACAGCTACACTTAATTGTTAATTACGTTAAAAAAAAAAAAAAAAAAAAAAAACGTTGACGATGCCGAGAGACAACGTTCAACCTTGCACCCCGTGGAGCATCTGGTTTCAATATACACAGATATTACAGTGCCTTGTTAGCTGCCGCTGTTGCTGACTATATTGAAGCGAGACCGCTAGAAAAGCGTCAAGTGAAGGGAAACGGAGATGGAAAGCTTCGGTATGAACGCGAGAGCCCCCCCCAAACCCTCTGCTCTCACCCCAATCCCTAAACCCTTCCTACAATCCAACCCGACTTTCCCCACCCTCTCTAACCCATCCACTCGACAAAACCTCTACTCCCTCCTCTCATCTATACGTATACCCGGCGACCCAGCCGCTTAATTCGATAATTTCGTGCCGGCTAACGCAGTTAGTCCGGCTACCACCGCATCGCACCGCCTCGTTGGAACGGGCGGCATCGAAATTACGACGAGGAACGAGAGAGAGAGAGAGAGAGAGAGAGAGAGTTTCACCTCGGTTTCGGTTCGAGCTTTCCTGATGCTACTACCGTTCGTGCTGTTGCTGTTGCTGTTCGCTCATCCTCTTCTCTTGCCGCATCCACCGACCGGTCGCCGAACCGCACACCGGTAACGAGACTCTGACGCCGCGCCGATTGTTTAGTCGGAACGTAACAGTTCGACAGCGAGGCCGAGGCAGGAGAAAGGCTGACGGTACATAGAAACAGAGCCACCGCATTCTGCACGTTTCGGTCTCGCGCTTCACGATATTGGAAAATGTCCAAATGTCAAGAGATACCGAAGCGATTATTAGGGGATATGGATGCATACGGAAAGCGCGGACCACGGGAAACGCGCGTTGCGAGACGGTAATGTCATACAGGGAGCTCGGGCTCTGACGTTATCGCATCCGGCGACCGCAGCAGCTAGAAATCCCACCGACAATGCACCGCAATCGCATCATCGACACGTAAGCTGCTTAGCCACAACTTCAACTTGAAAAATAGAGGAGAACGCGAAATCCCCGGGCCCGATTAATTGGTACATCGATAATTCTCGAGAACGAGTTTCGATCCCGAGGACGAGAGGAAATGTATTTCGGTCATCGAGGCACTCCGCTAATAAAACGTAAGATTAATTCAATTGCGCTGGACTGAACTGTTTGATCGAAACTTTTGTACTTTTAATTCAAACATTCCGACCTCAATAGCATTTTTTTTATTCACTCGAGAATATTTATCCAAATTTCCTCACGTGATTTTTTATGCAACAAACTCTCCAATTAAACGTAATGGACAGTAATATTAAATTAATGAAGTTCTATAGTAAGATCACGGTAATTTTACAGTGAAACTCAAAACCAGTACATTAAGTTTCAAGCAAATGTTTTCACATTGCGCGTCTGTCTTTACTGGTCCATTGCATTTACGATATGAGAGTCGGGAGGGCGGGGAATTAGCGTGAGCTGCCCAAATTTTCGCCATTTAGACACGTAAAACTCACGTTACGTTCACTACGTGTACCGTATATCCTTTTTGCTTGGAAGCTCGCTGGTAACCGACTTTGATAGACGGCACAGATGCCCGCAAGGATAAGGATGACGCGACTGTGAGCTAATCACTTGCCACTAGATAGATGGCTTGCAGCAGCGTTTCTCCTCCTTCCCTTTCTCCAGCTCTTTCGCATCTCCCTCACCCTTAATTTATCCTAGCCCAGGTGGGATGGAACTGATCAAGAATAATTAATGTGGCGCACGATTTTACCTTGAAACTGAAGCTGCGCGTCGAGGAGAGACCTTTCATTATTTTGCGGTGCGCGGAACTTCGGTTCTCGTCGCCTCATCGACGTCCTCTCTTCGTTAAGGGCCACAGCCAAACTACATATTCGGAGGGATGCATGTCCCTTTTCACCCTAAGACCTGGACGCATGTTGTGCATATATACACACACATTATAACCAATACCAGACATATGCCGCTCTCTCTGGTTGGCCGGATTCTCTGATCCGTTAATCGATGTAAACTGGATTAAGTGCTGCATTAGTTTCGTGCACAGGACGAGCGTAGCACAGCTACAGGTTCTGTACTGAGGGATACAGTAATTGTACTGTATATATGGCGTGGACAGTCTCCACGTAGCGACGCCCGAGCTCTCGCCGTACTCTCGAGCTTGCAACACATATTTCTGTCTCTCTCTCTCTCTCTGCATTGCTATGCCTGCTGTTACACGAGGTATTAACCAGCGGATCGGTACCGATAACAAACGCTGGACAATATGGTACGCTAAATATATCGTAATAGATACTATATATATATATACACATATATGTATATATGCGTGTTAGTCGGTCGTGCAGAACACGAGAGCATTCTGCAGATCATTGCCGGAACCGATGCCATTGGTCGGGATAGAGTCAAACATCAGAGATTGGAACCGAACAAGCATCCGCTGCACCTGGATTGCACCTGGTTTCACCGAAATCGAACGTAACTGGACCTAAAAACAAAGTTTTGCGTGTTTAAACAAAATACTCATAGCACTTAGATGTTCTTATCTTAGCTACGATTTTATTGCAGAATGCAAAGTTCTATTTAACGTTTGGAGAAAAAAAAAACTAAATTTTCATTAGCAGAATCGAATAATTAGTAAATTAGGAATATTTGTCGGAAATTCTACAATCAGGAGACAAACACAAGAGCTGAATACGCAAAGGAAATTTGGGAAATGTCGAATAAAAACTGAGTGCGGTATCCACGGTTTGACTTCTTAGATGCAAGAAAAGGACATTTGCATGCATCCCCGAAACTCGTTGGAGAAGTAGACTGTATTTGTCGGTGGGAAATCAGAGACTTTTGGGATAGGAGGTAACAGTGAATGTCATGCAAACGACGTTAAACTAGCGTTGAGGGATAATATATAGTATACGTAGAAGACAAGAAAGGGAAATGGAAATGGCTAAGCGAAACGGAGTAAGTGAGTCTGCGGTAAAGAAAATTATGCTGCATCAGAGACGAGAGACCCCGGGACGACGGTTTATGCGAAGCAATTTTTAGAGCTAATTTAGTCGTTCGGAACTCGAATGCTTTGATACAAAAGCAAGGAAAGCTAACAGGTAAGGAATAAAGAAAACAAGTGGAATATACCGTCAAACAGTAATTGAGTGTAATATTTGCGCAAGCGGTTTGATTAAGTACGAATCTAAAAGAAATGCGAACTTGGAGAAAAAAATTCATGAGCGTTAATAAAATTCATAATCGTTAATAAAGCAACGTTAAATACATCCACGAGTCCTCTTTAAAAAAGGGCAATCATTCTATGATTTATTTGAGAGTGAAAACTTGTCTGCCACGAAATTTGCAATGCAGAAATAATATTTTTTCAATGTGTCAGCATTTTATTTTTAAACGTGTTAATTAACAGTGTGAAACGAATATTATTCCGTCAGAGACAATATATTTTATTTTCACATTCCTCTTTGCTTACCAATACAATTTTGGAACGACTTATCAGCCCAAATTTCCTAACTTTCAACTCGAACAAAAAAACAACGGTGCAATGTCAATAATCATATAGAAAATCAAATGAAGTCTCTACCATCAGCAAAGCCACGCAATTATCAAATTCAATGATTTTTCAATACTTGTATTGAGATAATAGATTCATGGAAATGCAGTACTCATTTCTTAAGATGATTAAAACCTTCTCCATTTCCTTGGAAAGGTGTTGTGAGCTCCATAAGTCGCTAGCAAAATGCGAGAGCGTGATGGAGCGACGAGTCCAAGAATAAAGCAGGTAAGAGAAAGCTGACAAGTCTTATAAAAGCTGAGAACTCATCAGCAGTAGACAGCCTCGAGAGGAAAGTGAGTGAAGCGAGGAAAAAGAGAGAACTCGGGCGCAACGGAAAGAGGAGCTTTTGGTGAATAGATCGTGAATTTGTCACTGGCAAACAAAGAAGCGACTAGCGAATTCAAGACGAAGAAACTAGCGTGAAGCAGCAGCAGCAGCAGCGCCGAAGCACCACACCGAAGTAGTTCCAGAGGCTCTGGAACAGTGAGCCCGAGCAGAGAACAAGAGAGTCCACTTGACTCGAGAGGGTGAAGGTTGATGTCAGCGCAGGGGAAGCGAAGCAACGCTCAAAAGTGAGGAGGAAAGACGGAAGAAGTAGTGCCAAGGGAAGAGAGGGCGAGAAGTCTATCCAACTGTTTATAACTTGCCCCGGAGCTCGTTCCCTCGCCTTCCCCGCCCTACACTTCTTCATGGTGTGCCTCCAATGCCGCGAAATTTACACGTACTTAGTTACATAAATGTCGGAAGGGTGTGCACTATCCTACGTACACCGCGTGAAAAGCTCAACAAGATGTTTAACATAACCCCGAACAGTGAGAGAAGAGACTAGAGCTATCGTAAATCCGACCGCGTTATTCCAAACAAATGGAGATACACTGGAACCACTCACAGTTTCAATTGAATCCGTATATGCAAAAAGCTTTGTTATGTTGTTTCGGAGATTCGGTTACACGGGATATTTGAAATTGTGGGCTCGGGGAAATTGATTGTCTAGTAATTAATTAAAAATTGATACAAAGCAAAATGTTGAATATCGCGTATTCATGATTTTGCATTATTATCAAATTTTCATGAGCATGTACCTCATGGATTTTCACTCCCTCGTGGAGAAAGCTTTGTGAAATATTTTGAAGTAATGGATAACTGGAGTTTCGCGGAATTTACGTAATTAAGGGATCGTAAAGAAAAAATTCAAATTCTTATATAATTCGAAACTTAAAAATCTCCACTCCAGTCATAAAAACCAATTTAAAAAAACAAACAAGACCCTCAACAACCCTCTGAAAAGGCAGAGTGTTGCCAAATGTGTAGCTCTCTATCTTTTACATCAGTAGTCACTCTTCACTGACTTAAAACTATGCTCCCTCAACCTATAATTTCCATGTTAAAGTGGCACATTTATAAGTATGTGAACAGTGACTGAGACATAAAGGACAGGAAAGAACACTCTTGGCAACACGCTTGCTTTTAAGAGGAAAGGGACTCCGCGCCCAGTTTGCACGGACGCCATATATTTTCTTTATGTAGTCAAGGGAGTGACGACTCTATCTCCCGTAGCTTTTATTGAATGTCTTACGCGAAAAGAGACACCAAACGCGTAAATGGATATTTCCCTTCGTAAGGGCTACGAAACAACGACGAGGAAAGTAGACAGACACTAACGTGATTCAAAATAAAGCCTCTTTTCTCGCTATTCGTGTCACTGGCATTCTTTGCAAAGCCTTATTTGAACGGAAACGACCCCAAGGCTTAAGGAAGGGACTAGATTGAGCCTAGCATCTCGGAAGTATCGCGAGTATTCTCACAAGCAAAACGTTAGGCGTGGAATAGAGACGGTGGGAATCCGATTTCCTACTGTATATGCGGTGGACCACCGTCGCTTTGGGCAGAAGAAATTTTTTCCCTGTGTGAGTATGTGCGAGTGGTTTGTTTCTGTTCTACAGAGCTTCTCTGTAGATAGAATTATTGAATTTTGTATGAATATAATTATTCTGTGCAAGGCCTTGTTTCAAAGGAAACGCAACCAGGAGTCAAGGATGGCGTTGGTAGGGTTACTTCTTGGACGCATCTCCAGTATTCTCGCAAGCAAAACGTTAGGCGCGAAATGGAGCTTGTAGGAATCCGATTTCCTGCTGTGTGCGGCCGACCTCCGCGAATCGAATGGGCGGACTGGTTACGAACTGGTCCGAAGCTGCTGCTGCTCGCACCCTCAAGCTATCCAACTCTGCGATGCTTTATGTAGAGGAAATTTCTTGCGTCTGTGTGTGGGTGTGTATGGACTTCGTTTTCTGTTCCACAGGCCAGTCGAGCGAAAAATGGCGAAAAACTATTTCCACGGTCAATCTCTCAAGGGGCTATCCTCTTCTCTTTCCAGCTCCATGTTTCTCTGCTTCCCTCGGAGCCAACTCGAGCACCAACCACCCCACGTATCCCGCCGAGCCTGCAATGCCACACGGAGTCGTTACTTTCTCGAATGAAACTAACTACGCTCGCCTCTCGGGTCTTTTAGGGCCGGTTTAACTTTCAAGAGCGAAACAAGAGGCACTTTTATGCCCGGAAAGGAAGCAGCCAGTGAGAGAGAGGGACAACCACCTTCACTATTACTGACGACTTCTTTTACCGGGTCTTTGATACCTCGCAGTGAGACGTTTAAACGCGAAACGAGTTGAAATATGGGTACGGCTTATAATAACGATTCATAATCATGTTAAAGGCATAAAAGTGCATACGTGGACGAGCTGCACGGCTTATGATACCTTAACCTTTCCTTAAGTAGAAATGACCTCTTTTTCAGATGATCTATAAAGTGATGAACGAAAATTGTCAACTACAATCTAGTATTTTTTTTTTTAACGGTAAAAGAGAAAAATCATATTTTCGTACTTACGAAATATAAAATTAGTCCACAAAAAAAAAGGTAGCAGTTCTGTACAATGGCCCAAAACGGGGGCGAATTTCATCGAATTGAAAAAATGTATAGAAACACATGATTCATCGGGTCCTTCATTTTTTGTTGAAAAATAAAGTTTTGCTTCGTTGGCTTTAGAAACATTATTCTTCCTATGTTTTTGTCAGGCAAATTGTGTGACATGAATTTCGCGAAGTTTTAAGTCTGGCCTGAGAGTACAATGAAGAATTTTTATGCACGCATTTACGCCAACTTCTACGGAAAATGTTAAAGCGGGATTTTAGACGTAACGTCGTTTCAACGCTACGTATTTTTAAAAAACGCACACTAAAAATATTTTAATTAACGAGACGCCACCGCTCCTCTTACTTTTTTGAGGGCAAGCCTTTCTCATTCACTTTTAAATAGCAAAAAAAAATCTCTGACAAAAAGAATTGCATTCAGAAAATGTATCTCTTCCAGTATTTTTAACTCTTTAAATCATATACTAATTCAAATGCTTCGTGAAAAACAGTATTTGAATTACAATGTAAGTTTGAACCATTGCCTTGAAATATGTTTTTACAAATATTTGTCCACTCACATTTTCACCTCTCCCAAATTTCCTCTTATTGACAGCCAGCTTTTCTGAAAAAAAAAATAAAATAAAATAAACACAAAATTAAACCCATGTCCAATTGCGGATGAAAAAAACGTTAACTTAATAATAACGTGTCATACATTAGCTTCGTAGCCATTAGCTAATTAAGTCCGATGAAATAATTATGAGTGATTTACTTGCATAACCCTAAAGGCTTGATTCGATTTGATTTTGATTTTACGCTGATATATCTGACTTTAGTCGGTGTTTTTTAATTTCAGAGGTGAAATTATAAAAATGTTCCTTTATTAACAATTAACCGTTGCGAAAAAAAAAAAAAAAAAAAAACTTAGAGCAAAATGAAAACTAGGTCGAACAGGGAGTGAAAAAATATCGCCATAGCGTTAACTCAATTACATTTCGCAACTTATCTTGGTAGCCATTAGCTGATTACACCCGACGAAGACATTACGGTTGATTTAGTTGCCTGACTTAATAGATTCGGTTCGATTTAATTTAGGTTTCGCGCTGATATAGCGATTAATGTTTAATCCAGCTTTAGTATCAAAAGCTGTCGTTGAACATCGCATATATAACGAGCGTGTGCTCTATGCTGTCGAGAGGGGAAGCGCAAAGCAGCAGGAAAGTGAAATTTCTGGCAAAGCCGGCAGTAAATTGGCTACCACAGAGTTCCCGGGAACAGGGGGCGGAGGTGCGCCGTCGGTGAGGGAGTTTCGGGTCCTGCCGTAGCTACGTTCTCCACCAATTCGCTTGGCTTTTTCTTTCTACGCTGTGTTCCCTCTAGCTTTCACCGGACAAGAGCCAACTTTTTACCACGTTTTTTTTTCCGCCCACCTCGGTCGCGCTTTTACCATGACTATATGCATGCCTTTCCGCTATTCCGGCTCTTCTAATACAGTGAGAATCCGGTTCAGCCCGTATGAAAATAATTTTACGGCAATCTCACTTACTTACGCAAAAAGTGACGAAAAAGAAATCAATTGACGTCTCTATAAATCGAAAAAAGAACGCGGAAAAATGTGGACGTAACAAAGAACCAGAAGTTATTGAATTTTTTTTAATAATCCTACTGCCTCCGCAAAATCTTATAACGTCACTTATTTATACCGAAAAATGCATAGAAAAAATATATATATATTGTGGAATAAAATGTCAACGTAAATTTAACTAACGCCCTGCCAGGACCTTGGCAGGGCCCTATCAGTTCCGAATCAGGCTCCGAATCTTATCAGCAATGACAGAACTAAAACCGAGTTAATTTAATAAAACCTTCTTTCATTTTCGGCATAGACTGCATATATGAAGTGGTTATCCATGCGACATATCCGAGCTGGCGGCCCTACTGGCTTTTAGGCCCCGCTAGGTAATATTTTAGCTACTTCTGCCTACACCCACGAGATTTGCAAACTTTGCGAAGAGGAATTTTCGTAGGCTTGGGCAGTAAGAACGAGGTTATATATATAAAGAGTGAGAGGGAAAGAGAATGAGGGCCTCGTTACGAACTTTCGCCATTACACAAATCAAAAGAGGCTTTCTACAGCGTGCACTTTGCTATATCCTCTTCTAAAACTTGCAAGCGGCCGCGTTTGGCATCAAGGCAAAAGGAGGAGTTAAACAGGTTACAGAGGCTGCCGATAAGTCTTGGGCGGCATCTCTTCAGGAACGTCTCAGGAAGTGAAACTTGAATGTATCCGAGGCGCGCTCGCCTCGCTAATATATCTGAGATCGATCAATCAGGTCGAACGCATCGACAACTGAACTCGAACTCTCTTGGCCTATTTGCCTTTCGAGCGGAAACCTCTTGCCGCGCCTCAATTACGCAACGGCGCCGTCACACTTTAGCATCTAATGCGCGAGTTTATGGTCACTGATCTGTCTGTGTGCATCGATATGCTGCAGAGATAGATATAGACTAAACAGTGTACGGGACGAATCAATTCCAAGTTAGAACATTAGTCGCGTGGTTGGTCATGATAGTACGCGGAGTCGATATCCCGGCTATCCAATATGCTCTAGTAATCGAGAGCAATTTGGACTCTCGTGTACAATTATTATTAACCCTTGTACAAATTGTACAACAGCTTTTCTTAATTCATTCGTGACCATACGACGAGAAAAAAAAAGAATGTCTTTTTTATTTCTCACCGGCGGATTTTGTAGGATGTGTTCTCGTTCTAAATGATTTACAATTGACTCGATCGAGATAACCAATTAATTAGTTCACCTAACGAATCAGATTAAGCAACCAACTGAGTGGACACCCAAATTGATTAATGGAAAATCAACTGTTTGATTGGACTCTCGTGTACAATTATTATTAACCCATGTAGAAATTGTACAACAGCTTTTCTTAATTTATTCGCGACCATACGACGAGAAAAAAAAGAATGTATTTTTTATTTCTCACCGGCGGATTTTGTAGGATGTGTTCTCGTTCTAAATGATTTCCAATTGACTCGATCGAGATAACCAATTAATTAGTTCACCTAACGAATCAGATTAAGCAACCAACTGAGTGGACACCCAAATTGATTAATGGAAAATCAACTGTTTGATCCAACTATTAACGGATCGATGAGACTAAAATATCATCGAACGTGAAATGTTTGTTCTTGTACGTATTGATCTTTCATCCGGTAACAGATTATTACTTCTTCTGTTGCAGTCATTGCACGAATGATTACATCGCCGTTTACACCGGCCCCACGACCTCGAGCACACTCCTCAAGATGTTGTGCGCCAGCGAAGAGACCACTGTCGTTCACACGGGCAACATGCTCCTTGTCGAATTTAAATCGGGACCGGAAGTACCGCCTTACGATTACAACGGTTTCCTCGCCAGAGTCAGCTTCACGGAAGTCACCACGGAAGCACCAACGACACTTCCGCCTCCTAGTACAAGTAAAATTGGACGATTTTTCATTCAATTTTTCTACGCAGAGGAAAATGGATTATTTTTTTTTTCAATCCCCGGAAACGTTCCCGTTTCAGAATCTCAACGGGAATCAGCTGAAAAGTTGATAAGGCTTGATAAAAATTGTTAAAGTATCGATAGACCTTACCAACTGTGAGATGTCCATCAAGAGTTCCGGAAGTTCCGATCGCAGCCTCAAAAGAGTCCAAAACACGTCGCGCATCTTAACGTTCCTCCGCTAGAAAAAAAATCTCACGTAAAAAAAGTCGAAAAACACAAGTATTTTTGTTATCTCGATGAAAAAATTAATTATCCGATGTACGCGAATGCGAAATTCATGTTCAAAGGCAAAAGGCGAAAATTGCGAATAAAAAAAAATTAACGGAAACATAAATTTCTCCAAGGCAGAAAAAATATACTTTTCACGCTCGTGGGTCTAAAAGAATGTCTTCAGTTTTAAAAAAGGACATTTACCATAAAATCCCCTATCGTGAAATATGTATTCGTAATATTTTATTTGTTTTTGTTTCAATTCCAAAATTGCGATGAAATTTCACTATGAATGCTTCACTATATGTAATAATAATCGTAATCACCTCGTAATATATTTCGGTCATTATTTAATATAAAATAATTATATGTTTTTTTTTTTTCGGAACTTCCAGTCGAAATGAACAAATCAACGAGCACAGCAATGAGCAACAGTATTCGTTACAACAATCGTGACCTCAACGATCCACGTAAGGACGAAGGATTGGCCTCTGGAATTTCAATTTGCGATCTCGAAGTAAGCGGCGAACGAGTGAGATCGGGTCATCACGACACCCGACGAAAGCTCAAGTCCACGACGTGTCGATTCCTCCTACGGGGTCGTACTTACGACACCGTTCACGTAGTTTTAGCTAGTTACAATCTCAGGTATTTTCTTTTTCACTTTCTCACTGCTCCGCATTTCTCGTTACGACTTGTTTCTTTTTCTAGTTCGCTTCTCTGTATTCTCAGTATAACCAACGACAACAATACCGCGGCTGCTTGTTACGTTACGTGCTTCATCTAGATTATTTTTCCGCGACATAGGACACAAAAATATTTATCTACAACGACAGAGAAGAAAGGCTCCTTTCTGATCGAATTTTCTAAAAAACGAAATAAGGATAAATTGATTGTGGGATTTATCAAAAAAATGTTAAATCACGAAAAGTGTAATTACTTTCAGTATTTGATGCGAGCAATTCGAGCAGTCATTTGAAAATCTTTCTTTTTTATTGTTAAAAAAGACCATAATGACGATGGTTGAAATTCGCATGTGAAAAAGAACGTTCGACGAAAAACAAAAATGGCCGTCATTGATCGGCTTGCAAAATATTTTTGGACTCGGCTGCGCTCTCGAAGACGATTGAACCTTTGATTTTAGGTGAAAAATCCGTAAAAACCTTCAAAACCCACTCTCAACTACTTTTTAGCTAACGATAATAATGTCAATAACAATAAATGGCTTAGGGCGTCACGTAAACTTATCGCACGTTCGCACAATGCGATAAACAAGATGGCGGCCGTTAAATACGCTCGCAAAATATTTTCCGACTCGACTCCACTCTCAACGGCGACGAAACCTTCAAATTTGGATTAAAAATCTTCAAAAACCACTTTCAACTACTTCTTACCTAACAATAATAATATTAATAACAATAAATGGCTTAGGGCGTCACGTAAACTTATCGCACGTTCGCACAATGCGATAAACAAGATGGCGGCCGTTAAATACGCTCGCAAAATATTTTCCGACTCGACTCCACTCTCAAAAGCAACGAAACCTTCAAATTTGGATAAAAAATCTTCAAAAACCTTCAAAAACCACTTTCAACTACTTCTTACCTAACAATAATAATATTAATAACAATAAATGGCTTAGGGCATCACGTCAACTTATCGCACGTTCGCACAATGCGATAAACAAAGATGGCGGCCATTATATACGCTCGCAAAATATTTTCCGACCGCATTAACCGCACTTTCATTCAAACTTACCGAACCCTCTCAATCCAGACAAAAAATCTTCATAATTCTTAAGAAATTACTCGTAACTACGTTTTTGGCTAACTATTATATATCGTGGCCATAAAGGGGTTAGCTCACGCGCGACAAGCTTACACAGCACATGCACGCGATACGACGAACATAGACGCCGGTGTCATTAATCCACTCGCAAAATCTTACCTGACTCGGTTAGCCGCGACTAAGTTCTCAGTTTGTCTTGGTTTTCCCGGTTCATCTTCACCTATCGCGCTCCCTCCGCGCGCGCCATTTACCGCCGCTGCCGGTGGTTGCTCACTCGCGTAGAGTAACTACACTACCGTCACCTACTACCCTTTCTCTCCCCACACATGCGCACACACACACACACACACACACCGCGCGGCGCTGCCTCCGCCGTCGTCTTATCTCTCTTGACGTGCTTCGCTTCTCTTCTGTACGTACCTCGTCTCGTTCCCTCCGCTCTATCGTCTCTCTCCCGTATGACCGCGCGAATACACAAATGTGCACACGCCGTGCGGCCCACCGGAGAGCCCAAGAGCTTTGACTAGATGGAAGTCACGTAGAAAGTGAGGACCGTGCACGGAATCCGCATTAGATAACCCGAGAACTCTCTTGCTTCACTCCCCCCCCCCCCCCCCTCCTTTTTCCCTTCTGGATTTCCTTTTCTGGTTGTTTTTTCCTTTATTTCACACTGTTCCCTTTTTTTTAAAAGCAAACCTGCGCTCCCTGGTGAGTTTTCTTTTATTTATCTACGTCCCTCTCTCGTGCAAACTCCCAACTACAAAGTAAACCATAAAATATTTATCTACAGTGAAAGAGAGAATTTTCGTAACGTTTGTTAGCCTGCGCGCTGTCGGCGCCTCGAGTTATCGAAATGAGATTGGCAACAACGCGTCTGCTAACTTTATTGTCAGCTTTATCGGGGAATGTATAGTTATAATGGTACATATTGCTTTTAAGGTTTGCCTGCTTTGAGGTTGGCGCACCAGCGGGAACGACTAATTGTTCTCACTGCCGCGAGCGGCGCCCGCAGCACTCGTCGTTATAGCTATGTACATACTACGTGTGTGTGTGTGTGTATGTATAGTGCGGTGCGACCTGCGGAGAATATATTCAAGCGAAACTGCTGAGCCGGTGCAGCTATCCGTTCTCCCTTTATACACGTTACATGTCAACCTTATCAAATTCACCTGAAGACAAGGCCCCCCATTGTCGCTGCTTCCAGGTCGAATCGAATTTCCTGCTTCGTCCCATTGTCAAAGTATTACGACCCTCTCTCCGTTAAGGGAATTTGTGTACACAAACCCGTCGTCCCGGTACCTGCACATTCATCCTTCCTTTATCGATTATTTACAATTGTTTCCATGAAAAAGTTATTCGTACATCCTAACACGTTCAATACGCAATGGAATTTTCTTCCGCATCCTCCAACTTCGTTATCGATGAAAATTGACAGTTTTTGTGGAAAATATAGAATGAATTTCATCATTCTCGGGTTTTTTAGTCGCTTTTGTTTAAAGAAATTCGACCAAAGCAATTTGCGTTGGCGAAAAGCTATTAAAAACAATAAGAAATTAATTGCGATTTAGTGTAACTATCACTTTTTTTCTTGTGCGTTTCACGTAGTCACGTGACGGTCCTGGAAATATATGACGATTTTACATTTAGCGAGGAAAAGAAAAGTATTACTTATGTTCGCCGCTAAATTCAGACAGACAGTCCGATAAAGAGAAGCAATTCCCACTGTGATCCTTATCACGCGATGTCCCAAGCTAGAGAAAAGTTGCGAGCGGTTTCGTTTTACTTAGAGCCCACGCTCGTCTAGCGAATGTCGTCGTTCCTTTTTTTTTGCCTCCGCGCGTTGCACGAGAGTTTCGATCACGAACGTGCAAGATGCACGAGGAGATGCTGAAGAGCGAAGGCATACAGCGGATAAGCATGCCGACCGGGATCATAACAGCACGTAACCCTCACCAGATATACTCGTGCTTCCCACTCTCCTCAGCATATAGATCCTCAGGATTTTCAATTATCCCGCACAATGGCCAGCGTTCCCGGAAACGCTATTCTACCGCACCGAAGCGAGTTCCGAGGCACGCAGTGTATCATCTTCGCGTGGGCTACGTCCTCGAATAACTGAGTCCGACGAGGTATATGAGCGTGAAAAAAAAAACGACGCAGTATCGAAGGAGAAACGAGTGAAGAACCGGAAGAGGGTGAATTTTCTGCGAAAACTTCGTGAAACATGGAGGAACATCAAGCCGGGGAAAAAAAAAAGAAAATGTGAGGGACGAAAACATCGAGTTTATCGTGAACGGCATAAATTTTCAATGGGAATCCTGTAAATGCGAACGTCGCTAAAGCGACAAAGTAGCTGGAAAGGTGTATAAAAATAGTCCGGGGAATGGGAAAAGGAATATTTTCCGTGGCATGAAAGGTTTTTTTTATCCACAGAATTTTCTATATTGGACTTGGAAACTTTCCGGACAAATATTTTCTTGTAAAGAGAATATAAATAATAAAAGGGGGAAATAGGATCGACGCTATTTTAGAACCGGGAAAGAGGGTCCAAGACGTCCCTTTACTTTCCAATTTACGGTATTCGCTTAGTCGTGCCATAAATGGCTCTTTTTTATTAAAGATAGTTTGTGTTGGTCAGGAAACGTGTTTATATTTTATTGACTTAAATTTTTTTTTTTTTCTACGTGGAATAATTTGAAAATGTTATGGGCGCAATTTTTATGAAAACCTTTTTCGTTTTATTTTTAATACCATTTTTGTACACTTGAAAAAAAAAGTTATGCGCAAGAAGGAAAACGTCACGTTGTTCGTTGAATGCGTTGCCAAAATGTGCAAAATAATAGAAAAGAATAGGAATACGAAAAGACAATTATAAAAATTGCAATCCATTTGCGAATTTTGCGTACAAAAAGAATTTACTGCAATTACATTATTTTCACATTCAGCCATATTATTTAATACGAGAAATTGAGAGGTTTTGCATATGGCACCGTATTCCAACCGTAACAAATATGCCGAATAATTCGCAAATTATCTCCTCGGTGAGAAAATGAAATAACAATGTCATTATTTTTATTCCCCTTCGCGTGAATTCACAACCTCGACGAGAGATACATTTTATTAAATAACAGCAGGCATTTATTGTGGATGCGGATTCATCATTGATGAAAAATATTTTCGAGATTCCTGAAGGCGCTTTCAAAATCACACAAATATTTACATTCTTTGTAAAGAAAGTTTTTTATACTTATACCAAAGACAAGACTAAAAACCTATCGTGAAAAAAAAAAGAAACTTGAAAAACACTTTTCCATGAAATTGTTTTGACATATTTACTTTACTTCCATTTCCATTCCGTTCAATTTATCTTATTAATACAGAACGTCTAAAATGTGTTGTGAGAATTTTGTTGAACCACACAATTTTCTCCCCTTAATTAATCGTCCAAATTCCTAAAGCAAATTCCCTGATTGCTTTGAATGGAAATATCGATTATGCGTCTCCGGTTCACCCGCAGCTAATATTAGTGGAAATTAAGTTGCCGTGTACAGTGCGCATTTTAAATGTAAATTAATTGTGCATGGTACCGAGAGGTATGACTGATACGAGCCCCGGGAGTCGCGGCCCTCGTCATTGCGTTGCCGAATATTGCACGAAAATAGTACCGGAGCTCATCGCACACTCACGGACATACGCACACGTGTTGCCGCCAGGGTCGATGCATTTTGATTAACTGCATCAGCCGTGACGACTCGATGTGCTTTCCCACTCTCGTATACGCGCCATACTAACGAAACCTTTGCATTTCGTTTTTTCCAGTGCAACGGAGTGCAAGTCGAAGATCGAAATTTGGGACGGTCTCGTTGATAGCGCATTGTCAATACCCAACAACGTCAGACTCCTCAAAGAATTCTGCAGTCCTGGAAAGCTGACGTCGCGCCGCGACAATTCAGCGGGAAAAAGCGATAAGTGAGTACAATTGATTTATTCGAGACTAATTGGTGCGCTGTATGCAGTTCCGGAAATGTGCGCGCATATGCCAACGCAAATGGCTCGTGATGCATTTTTTTTATTTCGATAAAAAAAGCTCTTCGTATCCACTTGAAGATTTTTTCGAAACCCCTCCTCTTTTCACCCCTGTCGTGAACTCTGATAAAAAAACGATGATTTTTTTATTACACAGTCATTTCTGATTTAAATAATGAACCGGGTTAGGAAGTTGGGCTCACTCCAATTTCTTCATTTCCACGATTCAATTTATTCAATATGTTTTTCCAACATTTTCTTTTCTTTCTAAAAAACATTTTACTGTCAAAGCCATTGTCTTCTTTGAATTATCATTCGTTATTATCGCATAGACGAAGAAATGGCTTGAAAAATCTTCAAGTTCATACGAAATATTTTTAATATCGTACGCACTAAAAGGGAAAAGAATATTAAAAATTCTGTCTTGTAGATTTTCCCTGGAACGCCACATGTACCATATATATATATATATATATATATTGTGGACGCTGGTGCGATAAGTAGTTTAATGTTTGAGGGAAAAAAAAAAAAATGTCCTGCGATGAAAACAACGCTGAAAGCTTAGGACGTAACCAGCGGGGATTGTGAAGAAGGAAGATAAATAGGGGAATCCCCGTAGCGTGAAAAGCAGAGAAAGGGACGAGTGCAGAAGGCGAAATAAGTAATAAAAGAAGATAGCGAGAGCGACATAACCAGTCTCACGTCGTGGCTCTTGGCGTGCATTATACGAGCCCCGGGAAATGTGCTCGGTGTTTCTGCCGCTGTAGATCCACCGCCCACCGCCCACAAACTATGCACGATGGAAGGGAATAAGCAAGAACTCTCTCGCGCTCCGTTTCCTCTTTCCGCTTTCTCGTCAGCACGCATATTTCTATCTCAACCGTGTCATTCGTACAAATTCTCCCAACAGAGCACAATATACGCTAGTCCATTCGATCTATATCAAAATCGCTCGAGCCTGAATCATTTTTCCCGACACATTTTCGTTTATCGATATTGATAAACAAAATCAATATCCCTGCAGATTTTCAGCTGCCGATTAAATTACGCGCTGCGAAATCTCATTTTTCTTTCGATCTTAGCAGTGATGAAAAAATTAAGGGTTCAAAAAAAAATACAATGTCAAAAACAGTTCACTTAGAATTTTACCATTTAAATAAGTACTTCTGCAATTTCATTAAAATTCAAAATTATAGTACCATTAATGAATGGTACCTCCAGAATATTGTCCGATTGTCACCGCTTGAAATATCCGGTGCAATACAAATTTCCTCATTTATACTTTAGTTTTACAAGCATCGACCATGCATATTTATAAGAATGAAAGTGGCTCATAGGACAGCATCAGCTTCAATAATTTTGACTGTCGGATTCCGTGTAATTCGTCAGCCGATAAAAATATGAATTGTACAACATGAAAGTACTCACTTTCATATTGTCAACCCATAGATTTTGCTGTGATAATTGCAATATTTGCAAGTTCAACGAATACACATTTTATCGAAAGGGATTTTTTACACTAAATCCAGCTTAAATTTGAGCTGCCCTTTTCAACTCGGTCATCGACTCTCCAATCTCGTGATTTGTGTACCATCATAAATTCGTCGATTCGCCGAGTGAAGTATCTCGATTTTTTTTCGAGCACTCAGTGCTTCAGTTATGTGCACGACGTACTTTATATACCTTATGTACTTCGTGTAACTAATATAAAATATATCAGTAATACGTATAAGCATAAAAAAGAACCAGAGTCAGTATTTAAGCCTCGATTTGCGATTAAAAAATTATCCACGGCTTGAAAAATAACAACATTAATTTAATCATCAAAAGCTCAAGCTCAAAAACATTTTCTCTGGAATTGAAGAATTGAATGAAATTGAATGAAATCAACGATTAACAAGCGCAAAATGCAGCGTTAAATTCTTTCGCCTTTCGACCCGGAAAAATATAACCAAATATAGGATTTGGTTCTGTATTGTGGGTGTGAGGCCTTGCCGAGAATTCCCGAGACGCGATGTATGTCTCTGCGCGTTACCCACTGTGCTCCACTCGGATTTTAATCTATTTTAATTCCTAACGTGGCGCACGGTGGTGCGGCCTGGTGGTAACGCACCAAGAGCGATTTATACCCAGGAGAAGGCACGAGTAAAAGCAGCAGCAGCCGCTAGGGGGAGCGGCAAACGTACGTGCCTACAGCAGCAGCAATAACGGCACCACTCTCACTCTCCATCTCTCTCTCTCTCTCCATCTCTTTCTCTCTCTCTCTCTCTCTGTGTTAGCTCTTCCGATGGAGCTCGCAGCATCCGTGTTTTATGTTCACTAATCTCGTAAAAATTCATGCAAAATACAGGGGGCGTTTCATTCGCCACGAGCAACGAGCAGGCAAACAGCAGCTCGCCACCGCGGAGAGTGTAAACTCCGGTCACTCGGAGGATTTGGAAAATGGTTAGCACTTGACTGAGCATTGTGGAGAAAGCCGCGAACGAAAGGCCCGACCGTACAAAAGCATGATGCACTCGTTAAAATATTCTCATCAACCCGGGATTTAAAAAAAGAAAGAAAAAAAATTTTTCGGTTTCGTTTTTTTTTTTTTTTGCAGTCGGAGCTGCGGCAGTTTCAACGCATTAACGAGACGAATTATTGCAGCGCGCGAGGCTGGGAAATATTGAATGTTTGCTACCGGTCTCGCTGATAAAAGGGATTTTTTATTGGCGATAAAAAGCGATTTTGGGAGTACGTGGCGAACGATGAAAAATGACTCTTTACCCACACACCTTGCACCAGTCGCTGCGATTTATTCGATGAAATTGGACGAAAAACTAATATATATATATATTCAAAATTGACGATGCAGCTGTTCGCGGACGCGAAACACTTTCCAACGCTCAATTTGTTTCGAGGACACTAATTAACTGTATCGTTCTGTGTATTATACTCACTCGCACCACATTTCGCCCACGCTTGAATTACTCAAATTTTGCCGGCGGCTGTAATCGATGCGTAATGCGGCCATTCGATAATTCGAAGCTTGAAGATATCACTGCTTTTGCGATCAACAATATATATATATATATATATTGCTCCTGGTACTGCAAACCTTTTTATCGGGGATAAAATGCGATTTTCGAATTACCTGCTAAAATTTTGGGGATGTTATCGTGACTCACACGGTGCAAATTTAAAAAAATGATGTAGTGATTTCCTTCCGTCGGTTAATTGGTCGCGAATTATCGTTTGTTTAATTTGCTGACACAAATAACGTATATTACACTATGACAAAAAAACCACATAGACTTTTCATAGATTTTACAAAAAAAAAATTATCAATTGGTTTAGTCTGTAAATAATATGAATTAAATTTGTTTGTATTGTAAATTTAAAAAAAATAGACGAAAACTTGAAAAGTATCGAGTAAAAAGTTGCGAAAATTCAGGCGGGAAGCTTAATTAATGGCATAGCTCGTCGGGTGGATAAATGTAATGGATTTGCATTACCGAAAATTTCATTTGTCCTGAGAGCGTTGATTAACAGGTTCATCGAGTGTATCGGTGTATTATTCTCTCGCTGCACATTAGTCACATGATCAACGTGATCAAAGCCGAAGTGTAAACCAGCGACTCGTAAATTTAAAGCGGATAGCAACGAACCTGTCTTTATCACAATGATTGATATGTTGCCGGGGATATTTGGCTAATAAAAGCTACTTTTCAGGAGCGATAAAAAGCGATTTTGCGAAAACGCGGGAGACAATGAAAAATTACACTTTCCACACGCACTTTACAGCCGAGGATGGGTTACGACTCATCGGATGCAATTGGTCGTAAATATAAGTTTGAAAAATGGACGACGCAGCTGATTTGAGATAGTCGTCCATTATAGGAAGCTCAATTTGTCGCGAGGGCTCTGATTTACTGTACAGTCGAGTGCACCGGTATTATACGGCGCATTCCACGAGTAACCGGAAAAAATCATAAAAAAATGGGAGGGAAATAAATTAAAAAAAAGCGACTGTCAAAATGATGATTTCAGGAAATTTTTCAATTTTTTCTTTAGACTGCAATTTTCGAAAGTCTTTTTGCCTTTCTATTTACATTTTTCTTATTTGTCTTTTTTTATTAATAAAATAATTTTTCTTATTTTTATTTGATTACTCCTTTTGGTTCCGTCGTTTTTCATGAAAATAAATCCCGAAATATTGCACAGCTGTAACTCCTGTCGTACTGCGCGTGAAAAAGACTATATACTCTTAGCGCGCATTCGTTGTATGCTCGAAATACTTTTGAAATGTAGCCCGCGCTGTAACTCAAGTATTATTCGGTGATTCAGAGCTTTAAAGCTCGCATATGACAGAGAAGATATATTTATCGAGACGATCGAGCGGGCCAAGCGCATTCGCGATAAATTTGGCCATTCGGGACGTGCAATTACCGTCGTGATCGTTAATGAGGTCCGAGCGAAGTGCGAGAAACGTGAAGATACGACGGAAAGATCGATTC
The DNA here is from genome assembly GCA_947507545.1 of Clistopyga incitator. Classification (NCBI taxonomy): domain Eukaryota; kingdom Metazoa; phylum Arthropoda; class Insecta; order Hymenoptera; family Ichneumonidae; genus Clistopyga; species Clistopyga incitator. The sequence continues at coordinate 4,299,632 of OX382174.1, read as the reverse complement.
GGCAGAGATAAACGTGAAAAATGCGAGCGGTGCATGGACCTTCAATTGGAAACTGTCCGACAGCGTGACAGTCCAGGCGTTACTAAATAAGCCAAGCTCGTGATATAACCGTTCGGTTTGGATCGAAACTACCCGACGCTTCCAAAAAAAGAAAAGCATTCATTAGCTGGCCAATAATCCCCTGGCATGTGCCAATCAAATGGCTCACTTGCCCAGATCCGATCAATTTTTTTCCCGCTGCAGAAAAATAAATTTATCGAACCCCTGATAGCGATGAAAAATTAGATCGTCGTCTCAAGGTTCACAGGTGTAAATGCCCAATTTAATGGAAAACAAACTCGAAAGTTACGTACTCACACATCCGGCCGACCATTTTATTCAAAGCCGTTTTTCTACATTTTCATTCTGATTATCCCACTGTCAAAAAGGGCGGAATATAAATATTAACAAAAGCGAATTTTCGTCTCTAACAAAACAACAACAAAATACCTCAAATCCCAGTAATATTAACGCAATAGAATTTCGGGTTCCCCATTAAAATGAAACTCCCCTCACCCTTCAAAAAAACTCGAAATTCTTTTCCTCTCTGCCGAACACAAAATTGCATGCACACAATAAACCAAAACAAAAACAAAAAACAATTTTACATACATCTCAAACAGAATGTCAATGAAAATTAAAAAAATTTCCGGGATTTTTTAGAATAAAAATTGTTCAAAATGTTGTATACCGAATTTGAGTGTCAAGGAGAATAATTCACCTTCCCTGACAAAACAAATAAAAAAGGCCTTGAATCTGTGAGCTTTCCTGGAGATGGAAAAGCCACCATAAAAGAGAGCAGTAATTTTTTTTATCTCTTCGGCTTCCATCGGAGAGTCAATTACCCGTTGCAGTTTCTTGTTCTACCGAGTATACAGAACCGTCAAATTACCGGTATTATCGACGTTGTTCTCGCGGTGCATTATACCCGGAGCGATCGTTAGGACGATATATTAGTTTAAGCTACCGCCGAGCAACGTGTTCGACCCTTTGATCTCGGAGACAGCTGAAACGAGAGGAAGTGAGCGAAAGCCGAAGACACTCGCAGTGTCCTTTCCGGCAATGAGATCCTGCCGCCGCTTCTCTGCGGAGATTCGCCTCTGCAACGATATACCTTCCGTAAGGACCGGCGCGGAGAATATCTCCTTGGTCATGGAGCCTTTGGAGCCCCTTAATATCGACAAAGTGCAGTGACAGAGGCGGATACCCAAGAAATACACTGGATACCCAGCCTCGACCCGTGGGAGTAATTTGCGGCGTGTCGCCCGCTCGGCGTTCATCTCGTCCACGTCTCTTCATGATCCAATACAGCGAATACCTTCACCAAGAAACAACTGATAAAATTTCAACGCAACCTTAAACCTTCCGTGCGACATTTTTCCTTTTATCGCACGGGAGTTTTATTTCAAACTGCAATTTTTATCACACTCCTTTATTTCAGGTTACTAAAAATAGTCGGAAACGTCAAGGAAAGTCACTCGAAAGAATTGAAGGGGTAAATGTGGAGCAGTTTACAACAATTCCACCTGGAAATTGCTTCGCTCGACCTCCTGGATCTCGTCGCTCATTTTTGTCGCGTTGCTCTAATTCCAAAAGGACAGCAGAGTTTTTTTTTTTTTTTGTACTTATCGCTTTTTTCATGAATTTTCTTCGTATTTGTTTTTTATTTATTTGAAGTGAAGGGGCGAAGCAGAATCTTGCGCATAACGATGTCCAAGTTTCTTTTTTTAAAGAGATGTCTTTAAGAAAAAAGATGTTCGAGTGTTTGTCTTTTTTTTTTGCTGACGAGAAGAAACCCGGGTTTTTAATGTTTTTTGAAAAAATTCCACCATAAACCGATCATTAAAATTGATCATTAAAATTGTTGGAATCCACTCTTTCTATGTAACCTTTAATTTCGTCTGTGAACGACATGTCCCTCACATGCAAAGAATCATGTAGTTAAATTTTAATAGCAGATATTCGAAATTGTGTGCTCGATAAAATTGACGTGATAGCTGTAATCGATATGTTTCCGGGTACACATATCGGCAACCCTTTGTTTCCGAGCAGACACTGAGTGGTTAACCCGTGTGCTCCTCTATTCATAAATTTATAACATATGAGTTACCAGTGCACCGAAAAATAAAGACTAATTGTACAGTAGACCGAAAATACTGTCCGTCACTTAATTCATTTCGGAAATTGCAATTCGTTGCATATATTTCCTACCGTGGGCATAAAATTAGGAAAACGTTATTAACGAGTGACATCAACGACACGAGAATGTCAATTGAAAAACAAATTTGTTGTGTCAAAAAATGTTAAAGCGAAAAAAAAAAATTGATGCGAACCGAGTTTTGCTTCCGTATCCATTTATCCCAAATATTTTCAGGGGAATAGATAAAAATTAACCTCTGTGAATGCAGATAAATTATTAACATACATGAGAAAAATTGCAACGAAAAAAGGCAACTACAAATACTGCGTGTATTATTGATTCCAATTATTGCAATACATTATAGGGCATTTGTGGAGTCGACAGTATTAACAACTTTATACACTCACTCATGTTGATATCAGAGCAAAACTGTGGGTATCCAATAATCAATTATCACCAGCATTCATTAGTCTATAAAAATTGGCTGAAATCCAAATTTACAACCGGTCTTCATCACCTATAAATTATCCGAAATATGAGCCACCTTTTTACATGGCAATTTCATTGCAGTCATGAAATTACATCGATTTCTATGAACCCAATGAAGCCTGACACCCCAATTTTGTCTCGGTGATAAAACCGATAGAAAAAAAATTAGCCAATAACAAACAGACTACCAAATGCAATGAAACAATTGGTGAAAAATGTAATTCCTCAAATTCTCCAAAAATAAATATCGTCCGTTAAAAAAAAGCGCGGTAACTCTTCGATCTACTTTCACGGGAGGCCAAATATTTTCCTGGCGGCAGAGATGGTCTCGAAAAATCAGTGAAAACGGCGGAGATCGATCCCCAAAAAATCCTCGTATTCCCAAGCGACTCGTGGCTCTGTATTCTTAGGACGATGCGTTGAGCGGTGTATACCGAAAGAGGATTTATCCCGAGGAGCAGTCATCGCGAATCTCTCGAGTGTCAAGGATTTTCGTCGTGGGGCGACGTTTGCGCGATGCAAGGAATAGTGAAAAACGGAGCACGTCTCACGTGCCCAAAAATCTGCGGCCTCGGTTTGGACTTTGCTCTTTGCTCTCGCGAACGTCGGGCGCTCCTTCAGCAGGAAATCACGAAGGTACCGCCGCAGAGCAACGAGACCTTCTCCGCATACGTTTTCCCTGTGTACGTACTCGACTCATACGTGATGATGTATAGGCTGCACATAGCAGGAAAAATCGGAGGCGCACCGAGGACTGGCAACAGGCCAAGTAGGTCGTCGCGATGCTTGATCCTTCACCGCCACCGCCGCCGACGAACCTGGATAGTGCATTTTCTCAAAACACGATCTCGTCTTTCCACTTCCCTCCACACGCTGCGCTCTCTCTCTCTCTCTCCTTTCTTCCGCTTCTCATGCTGCGGCTGCTCCGAGAAGCCGCAGGCTACTCCACATCGCAGCCCTGATACATACACCGCCCAGCATCACTTGGTACTCGCGGATCCTGTGAGCTTCTATTCATAAAACACTCGTCTCGTTACGTACCTCGATACTCGAGCGCTGCACGAGCGCCGTGTATATTCCGGAGCACCGATGGCTAAAAGAGAAAAACACAAATATTGTTATCGCGATTTTTCCAATGGGGAGTTCCGAATAGATTTTATTTACGAGGGCTTGTAATACAGAAGAATCACAAGGGCCGCTTTAATATCATTTTTTGATGTATTTCATTGAGGAGTTGTGTGAGTTGAAATTTAACGAAAGGTCTGAATGGTTCAGGGAAAGTATATAGATTTTTTTAGAGAGGCAATAACCAATATAATCGATATTTATTTATAATAAATTGTCTAACGCATTATTCTCGTTCTATTGTCATAAAACAAGCAGGCGAACGAGTTTCGTTTGATTAAAAGTGCTTATCGCTGCAGAGTCTCTTTTCTTTTTATTTTTCATAAAGTTCAGGTTGAATGCATGCACCGAATGCTTTTTGCACGGTTCGATTCTCCACAAACTCCCCCGCGAAATCCTCCACTCACTGGAAAATGTTACTTCGCTTGAGCTATTTGCCGACAAAGTTGGTCTTCGTCCGACAGATGAATTTGATTTTTGTTCCACGAGATTTCGCTTTTGTTAAATGTATTTATGTTCCTTGAAAACAAACGTCAATTAGGACCTGAGATGAGAAGGTAGTCCCTTGAGCAGCTACGATTGTCTTTGCAACAAACGGAATTGTTTTAGAGTGCCGAGAACTTTCGTTCGCTCTGAGTTCAGGAATTCCACGTCAAATATTTTCCACGGATTCCACACAAATTTTTAAGCTGAAACTTTTCCTTGCGAATCAACTTTTTGGGAAATAAATTCCCTTGCCTCTTCTCAATACAATCGCTTTGTGCTCCACTCCGTCACAATCTTAAGCCAAAGATGAAATGATTGCTCATCGATTTTGTTGAAATTTTTCATCACCCCAAAAAAAAACACATCATAATATTTTATAAATTATTATATTCCATGGTAATAAATTTCACAGTTCAAATTTTTAAGCTAAAACTTTTCCTTGCGAATGAACTTTTTGGAAAATAAATTCCCTTGCCTCTTCTCAATACATTCGCTTTGTGCTCCACTCCGTCACAATTTTAAACCAAAGATGAAATTATTGCTCATCGATTTTGTTGAGATTTTTCATCGTCCCAAAAAAACACATCGTAATATTTTATAAATTATTATATTCCATGGTAATAAATTTCACAGTTCAAATTTTTGAGCTGAAACTTTTCCTTGCGAATCAACTTTTTGGAAAATAAATTCCCTTGCCTCTTCTCAATACATTCGCTTTGTGCTCCACTCCGTCACAATCTTAAGCCAAAGATGAAATGATTGCTCATCGATTTTGTTGAAATTTTTCATCACCCAAAAAAAAACACATCATAATATTTTATAAATTATTAAATTTAATGGTAATAAATTTCACAGTTCTAAAAATCTTAAGTATTAATTACATGGACCCAAAAAAGTGGGCCCACTATTTTTTGTCCTTTGGGTGGACATTTTAAGAAATTCTTTTCACTCAAATTGACATTCCTCTTGGATACCAGCTTCCCATCCAATTCATCCGCTTGTCCAAGCCCTTGAGTACATGTCTTTACTCCTCGGAACGTGTGCACTCCAAGTACACCCGTGGACCATAGTCAATATCTCAATTTCCGGTCAATACCTACCTGCACCTCGAGCTCTCGATGCAGTAGAATACCCAAGATGGAGAGTGGCGAACCAATGTACACCGTACACGGAAAGAGAAGCTACTCGCTCTCGAACTGTGCCCACAAGTTGTTGACCGTCCTGCCGGACATTTCCTTCCGGTTTATGTATTCTCGGAGCCCCGAGCAGTGGTCGATCTGACCCCTGTACCCGATCATCCTCAACCCTCTTCACCTCCTATTCTCCACTGCCAACCTCGTCACCGGACATTCAGACGACCGCAAGAAGGAACATCAGCATGAATTGGCGATGTTACGGAACTGGCAAGCCCTCGGAAATTCAGAAACGCATTTAGTCGATGACCACGAGAGCAAGAGAGAGAGAGAGAAAACTCCTTCAAGGATATGTGGTTGATAATCGTATCATAATTTGAGGATCAAATTATATTGGAGTGGACACACAGGATATAAATGGAGCCTGAACGATTTTTGGCATCAGTCAAAGCGAAAAAATGTTCCCGTGTCGATCCAAAGAACATACAATCTTTTTTAATTTTTTTTCTGGCACTTCAACCTACAGATTTTTTTTGGAGGTTCATCTAAAAACTTTTATGACAGTTTTGAAGCTAAAAGATTTGTTGAGGTGGTTTAACGCAGAAACTTTTGGATTTTCCTCTAGTCATTTAACCTCACCACTAATTTTACGTCCAGTTAAACCTAATAATCATTGGTGAATTTATAATTTGTTCAGGAACGGTGAGGAATTTTTGTTTTCCAAATTTTTAGTGTCACCTTTAATCTCATGAACTTCGGCTTCAATTTCGTGTTCAGAATAATACGCTACTGTAATAGTATGCTACATGACGTATATTTACATATATATATGTGTGTATATGTCGCTTGTGAAATCCTCGCAAAATTCTATTGTCACATCACCGCAGAATTTCATCGACACGCGGAGCATGCTTCTTGAAACTTTTCGAGTTCGAATAAGTCAACAGTTTTCGAAAACCAACATCGCCCTTTGCCCTCGTCGAAGTTGGTATCGCTCATGGGGCTCGTAACTTATGTTGCTTTAGCTCCCTTAACGTCTAGTACCGGTTGAACTGTACTTTATTTGTTGTTTACTTTCCATCCTTACAAGTTCTGTACTTAAAGGTGTACTTACTCCCCTCGACAACCCTTTTATATGTTCAAAACTTTTTCGCGCATACGTCGAAATTCGCTGTAACGAAATTCACCGCAGACTCGCAACTTCGACGCAGTCAAAAAATTCATCCAGTCCACAGAAACTTTTAGTAATCGCACAAAAAAAATTTCGTCCATTTCTGATTTTCCAAAAAAGAAAAAAAAAATTTTCAAAGTCAGAAACGCAAAAGTATTCATTTTTATATATATGCACATTTCATTTCGTAAAAATTTATTCAGTGAGTGACGCAAAGGTAAACAAAATTTTAGAAAATCATTTTGAACTAATCTCTAATTCAGCAGAACCACCGAGTTCCATATTTTACAAAAATATATATTATTTTGATACTCCATTAAAGTTTCAAAAACTTATTTCACCGAATTTTTTCATGCGGTTTTATTGAAAATTAATATTTGAACGCTCGAGAATATTTTCTGAGCACTGCAGATTTTAATTACGAAACAATAATTGCAAAAGTAGTGATGCTATGGATTTTGGTTGACAAAATAATGGGTACTTACTTTTGTCCATTGATATGTTTTTTTCGAAAATCATTTTGAACTACTCTAATTCAGCAGAACCACCGAGTTCCATATTTTACAAAAATATATATTATTTTGATACTCCATTAAAGTTTCAAAAACTTATTTCACCGAATTTTTTCATGCGGTTTTATTGAAAATTAATATTTGAACGCTCGAGAATATTTTCTGAGCACTGCAGATTTTAATTACGATACAATAATTGCAAAAGTAGTGATGCTATGGATTTTGGTTGACAAAATAATGGGTACTTACTTTTGTCGATTGATATGTTTTTTAGAAAATCATTTTGAACTACTCTAATTCAGCAGAACCACCGAGTTCCATATTCTACAAAAATATATATTATTTTGATACTCCAATAAAGTTCCAAAAACGTATTTCACCACATTTTTTCATGCGGTTTTATTGAAAATTAATATTTGAACCCTCGAGAATATTTTGTGAGCACTGCAGATTTTAATTACGAAACAATAATTGCAAAAGTACTGATGCTATGGATTTTGGTTGACAAAATAATGGGTACTTACTTTTGTCCATTGATATGTTTTACGATGGAAGAGCGAGTAGATCGCCACTTGGAGTTCGCCGGTAGATTGCAATTGCAATTAACTCGGACTAATAGTTGGGATTCACACATCCCACATTAGATTAATGTGTCGAAATTTCGTCTCGCTTGTCCATTTTACATGCCGCTGGATGATGCGCTAGCGGTAATACTCAAATATCCTTCAAACACAATGGATAATTAAATTGGCGTCCGGTATTTGATGTCATAATTGTGCACTTAGTATGTATTCGAGCATTACGACGTCGAGTCAAACCGCTGAAATTATTATCACTCAAACAAAATAACTAAACTATACAACTGCATACAACGAATAATTGATCCTTCAACTCCGAACGTAGGATATTTGTTTGATTGGCAAATAATGTCTCCAAACATTTTTTTCAATATTATTTTCCTATACTGGAATTATCAAACACAGTCCATTAATCAAAATGCATGCTTACGATTTTCAATATTAATTTCAATTTCAATTCGATGGACCAAAAAAAGAAAATTCATTTGTAAAAATTAAGAAGATGATATTTTTTCTTTCTCCAAAAGTGACAGTAATCAGCTCAAACAAATGAACGATAGGTCAATAAAATTCAGTGAATTATTGACTTGCAAATAATTTTCTCGTAAAACAGCATCCAGCATCTCTATAATTTTTCGCTCGAATAAACAAATGTATAAAATGTCTTGTTATGCTCCTCCTTAACGAAATAGCAAAGAAGAATCTGCTACGAAAATAGAAACAAATTGAAATTCAATGTATCTAGGAAATTAGCCAGAGGGACAATTAGATGAGAGGGTTGACAGTCGTTATGGTCCCCATGAAATTTAACTATAACTCCGCATAAGCCTCCCCCTTATTCCTCTCTCCCTCTCTTCCCATTCGAGTACTCGTTCGCCCCAAAGCACACATATGATCTGTAACGAACGGAATATTTACCTTCAATCAACGGAGCGATGCTGGAATGTTTCGGTCGAGTGCGCCTCCGGGACACGTAATATCAAATGCAATATACATTCTGCATACTGCACGTCTCTCTGTGCATCGTAGAGCACTTAGACCATACAACGTACGCTTACAGCCGATTCGATTTATTATTCACGCATTTGTATACGGGAAATTCTCCGTCACTTTAAACGATTTTAACCCTTTCAGAAATTTCATAATAATCGATAATTTTGCATAATTTCTGTTAATTTTTATTTCTCCCAAACATTTTTACACCTTAAGGTGTACCACAAGAGAAACATGAAGCAAATTTGTTATCGAATTATCAAAAGTAACAGAATATTTTTGATAATCAACAATTCAATTCTCTAAATCCATTTTCGTGAAAAACTGAAACTTGGTTATCGTAAAGTGAAAATAAAAATGTAACTACAATTTTTTTAATGCGTATGGTATTAACGTATTAAACAAATTATTGTGCCCGGTGGAAAAAGCACTTAGCCTTTGTAGGGAGCATAAAATACAATGTTTTACCGTCCGGGACTAAATTTTTAATGCATTAGTTAGTTCATTAAATGTGATATGAACGACGTCGAATAAAAAAATGCACGTTGAAGTGAAGTATGACAATTTAAACTACTGTTAACATTTTAAGTGCCCCTGCATTAATTTCCCATGTCACTCGGGTATTAAGTTTAATACACTAATTTATGCATGGAAAATTTCTAGCACTGTTCCATTAAATTCGAAGTTTAATTTTATTTCCATGAAGATCCAAAAAAATAATGTACATTAACTCGGTTGTATTATTCTTTTTCCATTCTTCTTTTCTAAAATATAAATGCTTAAAAAGTCCTAAAATTCCACAATGTAACATTGTTATTTGAGATTAAAAAATAAGCTTGATTTACAGAAATTGTTTAATATCATTCATCCGCAGTATAATAAGCCCATTTGTATCTGAATAGCGAATACGTCTCGAATATTCATGCGAACGATGCTTCATACGAGTTGTATGAAGCGAACACGAATTGCATTGCTCCATAAAATTAACCACATTACGTACACGGTACGTTTCACATAGACTGAAAGGGGCAAAACGGGCACGTACGTAAAATGGCCTCCTCGACTCAAAATGGGTATCCGTGGCATAGCGGGTATCGTTTCGTCATAATTAAGAACTAATTGTCTTATAGTTTTTAACGTGCCTTACACGCGGAAATGGAATTACAATTTTTTGGAAAAAATTCATGAATAATTCAATTTTTGTTAATTGGTGATGATAAAATAATTCGGAAAAATGTGTGGCGGATTGTATATTTTGAAGAATTTTTCAAATATTTGTGATGTAAAAAAAAAAATGTGAAGTCGATGTCCATTTTGCCCCCAATTGTTATATCGAGTCGAAGCGCTCGTTTCGCGCGTCTGCCCGTTTCACCGTCATCTCGCCTTACGATATAGGCTGAGTAAGTTCTAGTGGCCCTCATAAAACACTCGTTTTACGTTTCACCTCCTTTGACGATTCTCGCACGTTTCCACAGGTACGTCGAACCCGAGCGGTTCTCCTCCAGTGGACGGGATATGACGGTCCTACTGAAACGTGCGTCCAATAGTCCAAACGACGAGGAGTTCATGGATGTCTCTTTCTACTTTCACGACCGTAAGTTTATGTCTTATATTATCTGCATCAAACCGATTGGAAAAAGTGCCATTTTTACAAATAAAATGGCTCATCAAAATCCCAGTAATTTCACTCAAAAGCGAAGTCACTGGAAAAAATAATTTAAAAAAATGTCCGAATACACGAAACTTGATTAACCACCCGATTAAAAAATCGTGGACCTTTTTTAACCTGTCCAATGAGTATATTATAATAGATGTAGCTGAAGTAGCGAAATATGTGCAGGTTTACATGTGTCCCTTGCTTTTTGGTATCTCTGCTCGCTTTCCGCACGACGAAATACAGATATTGAATACGCCCGCGGTGTCTGCTCACACAGGGAGTGTTTCTACTGCGAGGGCGACTCGAGCGGAGCTCTCAGCTGCCTCTTAGTTACATGAGAATCTCTGGTATTTAAAATGACACATTGAAGTCAAAGAGACCACTTTCGACCTCTTCTATATATTCATCAGGGACTCTGCTTTAGTCCCTTTGAAATAGCAGCAATAAATGTCCCTGTCGTGGACTGTTTCAGCGACACTGGTGCAGTACACCTCTCGACAAGAGACAAGAGCATCTATTTAATTGCTTTGTCTATATCTGCTTTACGAGTTAGGAGACGGTATTTACAGAGATAAAAGCATTTCTTTCGTGTTAACAGGATGTTCAACTACGCTTAAGGGCGCAAGGAGAGAAAATATATAGCACGCTGAAAATAAATTGATAATATCGACTAGAGTATCAGAAATTTTGTGGCTTTTGCTTGGATTTTCCGTAAAAAGTTCAATTGCTTCTTTAAATAAATCTATCGATCCATTTAATTCCGTGGAATAATTCAAATGAATCTGACAAATTGATATTAATTTTTTATACAATATCATTGATAAATAGATTTGTTTCGTATTCTATAATTAAACATTTCACCCATTATTTAGAAATATGTGATTGTCTAGGAAAATATAAATATTTTATAGGACTCTAGGACTTTGAATATTATATTTTCGGTAATTCGTGGGTTAGTATCATCTTATGGTTCTCTAGCTTTTTATCTAACGCCTGTCAATAAGAGCATTTCGTTTTTCGTTGAAAAATCAAACGAGACCTAAAACCTTGATATAAATCCGGCGGTCACGGCTCGTCAAATAAATGTTTACTCGATACATTTTTGCTCAACCCAAACATCCATTGGTCTGCTCAACCCAATCACTGTCAAATAACTCAAAAATACTGAAGGTCAACATATATTTGACAGCCCAATATCCGGCGAATAACAAATCTGCATCAGTCCATATCCCACAATCGATCGCTTTGCGCAACCCAGGAAATTGCTTTGACTGTGACAATAGGAAACTGATATTTCTTACTCGCTTATCCGAAAAATCCAAATACAAAGTTTTATCCTGTAAATTATAAAAATCTCCCATAGCAATAACATAGCACATTTTTTATCAAAATTACGAATATAAATTTTCATAACACTATTTTTTGGTGCAAATTACAGAATACATACTTTCATATTGCAAATTTTATGCGAAAATAAGGAATACATTTCCTAATCCAAGTAACACACTTAATTTCACGTATTAATTTGTTTAATCGAGACCTTATAAAATAACGATCCATTTTGGAGCCCACAAAAGCCCAGTGAAATCCGCACTTTGGTAAATTTACCGAGTGAAATATCGTAATGAAATTGAATTTTCCGTAGAGCGTGAGGATGGAACTCAGCAACCAACGAGGCTTTGCGACGTCGAGTACCACGGATTGAGTTCGCCGGGCGAGGGCTGGGTGATGCATCCGGCGCACCATCTGTTTGCACGAGAAGGTCCTGTGAAATGTAAACAGCATTTCATCCCCGGATCAAATCAATCGGTGATCGTCACGGTGAGTCTCAATCTGAATGGAGATTGCCCGGAGCTTGGATATCGGAACATCCGCCCAGCGTATGGGATTAAAGTGCCGAATATATAATCCGTCGGCATGAGTAAATGCAGGAGTTTGGTCTGTCTCGATGATCCTGGTAGAGAGATGAACAATTATTTCCTTTGGCGAAAACCGCTAGCATCTGGTTGACGAGAGCTCCGAAAACTTCGTTTTTCCGTTTGATCGTTTGTCTTACACCATTTGTATTCGCCAGGTGGAGAACGGAACGAGACAAGTGGCCAACAGCCCGTGCAACACTCTCTGCGGTGACAGCGGTTGCCGTTGCGTCAGCAACAAGTCCCTGGACGAGGAGGATCATTTGCAACTCGTCTCCGAAGCTGGTCACGTCGTTTCCTGCTTGTGTGGCAATTATCAGGTGAAATGATCGCACATGGTGCAGCGATATGATATTAATAATTATCACGAAACAAGCCAATTGCAAACTATGATGCAGTGGGTCTGTACGATCGAGTTCCTAGATTCACTGACAACTCGCTCCTGTTATCATGAATATCGAGTTGCCTTATCCAATCAGTTTGTTGATTGACACAACTGCTCCGTTGGTTTGACTGTCTTGACCAACGTGAACCAGCTTACACCTGTTTTTGAAATGATCGCATATGGTGCAGCGATATAATATTAATCATTATTACGAAATGTGAAGCAGCTTACGCCTGTTTTTGTAATGATGTACATGCTCATAATTTCCAACACCATCCGCTTTATCTTCAGAATTGGCTGCCCCTGAAACTCCGAAGCTGGACACCGATCTACATCGAATGGTCGAGATCCTCGCGATCATCCGGCGGCTTGGGTTTTCGAGCCGCTTTCAAGTTCACCGAAGACTCGTTTTGCGGCGATCACAATACCACGAGACCCGAGGGCGTCGTTAACGTCGCCGATTTATCCGACGGAACTTCCGATCTCAACAGCTACTATCAACAGAAGTGCACGTGGATACTGGAGTCGAAAACCGATCGACAATTGACCGTAGAAGTCGCCTCGATGCAAGACAGTGCGTTCAATCTCGTATAACATTTGTTTTATTTACTCACCCCGGAAATAATGGCTCCACATTGCGTCCTCTGTGCGGTCTACGAAAATATTCTCGTATCCCCAACGAAACGTGCTGTAAATCGTCGGATTCGGGATACGGTAAAATGGCTCGGTCGAGATTTTGTGTTTGCGATAATATCTGGCCGAGCGTAGCATTCTGGTCTCTCGGAATATCTCTTTCTCTCCCTCGCGGCTCCAAACGTAACCAAACAATTTATCGAAAGCGTTATCCTCGAATTCCCGGAGAACGTTCGCCCGTCGTTTATTATTCCCACCTCGCGCGGTATCGCCTCGCGTACTTAACACCTACGCGCGTGCAACTCGCTCGGTTCTCTCTCCCGAACAGTATTCACTGGGTGCATCCCTCCGGGGCTTCCCTCCACCGGCTGCTTGCAACCCTATCTCTAACTGTGTCGCGGTCCACGGATAAATACACCAGGATTTGTAAAATGGCCCGAATGAACTAACAATTCATTGAAAATCCTTCTGCGTACGTCCGAGGATGGATGGAGAATTAAAACAAAACAGAAATTCTACCATTGTTTCATTAATCAGCGAGGAAGTTTTTTTTTTTTTTTTTTTTTCATATCGGACAGTTCGTTTTCTGTATTATGCAACAGTGAACGCAATTTTTATCTATTTGCATATGAACCGAATTTTAGTTTGCGGGAAAGTTTATTTCCACGCTTCGCTTAATTTGCCTATTATTTTGACAAATTGTATGCATGGAACGCAAATATTAATTGCAGATTTCCATATAACATACAGAATTATTTTTTATGCTTGGACTACAAATATTTCAACTTGATTTTGGAACAAAACAGATTTGAGTGAAAACTAATTAAGTGAAAATTCACTGGAAATCCTTTCTCGTACGCTGAAATATGGATTGAGAATCGGTACGAATTAGAAATTCTTCCATTGTCCCATTAATCAGCGACGACGATTTTTTTTAATCTTATCCGACGGTTCGTTTTCTGCATTATGGGAATGCAATTATCATCGATTCGGACGTGGAACGAATTTTAGTTCGCGTGAAATTTTATTTCGTCGCTTCCTTCTTTGAACCATCATTTTTTAAAATTGTGTGAACGGAACGTTAATTATAGATCTCCACATAATATTCAGATTTTTAAAAAAATATTCGTGTTGTTTATTCTCGCGAGAATTTAGAGCTCAACGTTACGTACGATTTTTATCTATTTATTTGCATAAAACTCTGTCTGCTTCAATTAAAAGTTTTTTTGTCATGCTGCATGAATGAAACGTGTACATTTCCCAGTTACATCCAGACATTGTTACTTCATTCTTAATTAACCATACAAAACTGAAAACACATTACAGCGTCCAGAGCGTTGCATGAATACACTAGGGTTGGTAAAAATACCGTAATGAACTAACAATTCGTTAAAACCCTTCCGACTTCACGGAATGGTGAATGAGAAAGCATAGCAAAAAAAGTGTGCGCCGTTGCTTGATTATTAATCACGGCGAAGAGAAGTTTTCCTCAACTCCCTACATTTCTTCCCAATTTACCGTATCATCCATCCTTAATTACAAAAAGAAGCCTATTTTTTGGGTGAATAAAGATGTGCTTTCCTCTTTAAATGGTCGTTTCAAAAAGTTATCCAAATGACAATTTATGTCTATCTAAGACACGCAGAAAAAGCTATTCAATTAATATCCCGACTATCGAAAGACATTACAATTCATTTGTAATATTATTGTCGTCTAATCATTTGATAAACGCGTGAAATTTTTATTCTACACGTAAATAATGTGAATTTTCTTTTTAAGGGCCCTGCACCGCATGGAACCTTACGATCCACGAACATAAGAAAACCGGAGATCCGGTTGGACCGAGACTGCACACCTTCTGTTCTCGAGACAGACACAAAAATTTTACTCTGCCGTGGAAGATGAACACGGCCGTAGTCAGGCAAGTTTCTTACTGAATTGTCGTTAATCATCTTACGTCTTGTGTTCCATAAAATATTGCGAAGAAACTTTTGCCAACTGTTTCGCGAACGTGAAATACCGAGACTAACGACAGTTTGATCCGTAGCTTTTTATTAATGTACGTTGATCATTTCTTCAGATTGTTATGATAATTTTGGGGCATTATGAGCGGCGCTTGATATGCTATACATTCACCGCGCTATCTTCCACCCTCTCCCCTTAAGATTGATCGAAATATACAGTTTTTGCGGTACATAGCTTCGCAAAAAGATTTAATATCCTGAGAGAGTGAGGCAAGAAAGCGACAGGAACGAATGAGGAAAAATTGAATTCAGATATTGGATGATACACTGCAAAACATCAAAGAACTATGGTTTATTTCATCTTCTCTTTTTCTTCTTAATACAGATTGCAGGCTCTCGGAAGAACCGCTCCTCAATACATAATGAAGTGGCGAAGCGATACCGTAATAGCGAATACCCATAAAAGTGGACCATCGCCAGCCCCGAATTACGTTTCCGGATCTTGGGCGAAAAGATGTTCGATCCATCATCCAGCACTTCCCCTCGTCTTGGTGCTTATCGTCGTTGCCGTATCTTCTTCGATCGACCTCTTCACTCGTCCTCAACAGTCATCGTCATTATAGTGCAACTTTTGATAAAGAAGAAAGAAACGATAAAGATTATTAAAGAAAAAATATATATACTATGGTGATGAAGAAACATTTTACTAATTGTGGATGACACGCCGGAATAAATAGTGATGATTAATCGTGCACTCGTGCATCAACGATTGAGTAATCAACGGTGACGTACCAAATTAAATCAGAGTTGTAAAATTCCATTATTTTATCTAATAACCATTTATCGCGGAATTACCGATGATTATTTTTCAATCATCAACGCATTCGTCCTAAAAAGATCTTCAATATTTCAAATAATGTCAAGACTTTTTGCCCATTTCATGGAAACGTGAAAATAACATCGACCATTGACTCAATACATTGAGGAGTTCGTGAATATAGTTCTCCATTTACTCTCAAATGTTTAAATGACATTTTCTTCGTAACAAATTTGTTTGGCTGTTATTAAAATTTCAAACGTGTTTTATAGTTACTGCAGACATTTATTAGCATAATATTTGTGAAAATAAGTACGCGATAAATTTAAAAAAACAATGGATATTTACAACTTTGTATAGAAATAATAGAAAAGATTACATCTTACATCAGAAAAGAAACGATCGTTGATGATTGTAGTAGTGCACTCGCTCCGATTTGGCCAATCTAAATAATTGAAGGGATCACGTCGCCAAAGGAACTTAGACGTTTGTATATATTGCTAATAAACAATTAATAAAATTAGTCTCTGGGGTATACTTAATAAACTATCGAGGATGATCACCTGCAAGGAATTCACTTCGATATGTGTATATAGTGAAAGAGGAGGGTAGTAAAGTAGTAGGATTTGTACAGAATGCATTGAACTTACTGGATAAGAATAATTATATGAATTATATATATATATATATATATTATATATATATAAATAAATATAAATATATACATACATAGTGATATTATAGTACACACAATAAATATCTAGCGAATAAAATAATAAATAAAGAAATAAACAATAAATGTATTTTGAAGAACGAGCTTCGCGTGCCCGAGGCACAAACGAATACTCACACGTTACGAAACAGATTAATTTAAGATAATCCTAGCGGTATAGTCCGGTCCAATATGAGATTCAGAGATTTAAAACAAATTTTATTGAAAAATTATTGAAAAACAATGAGATGTAACTCTAAAAACCTCCGTACGTATTCGGAGTCATTTACAGATTGTTATCATTTATTCAAAGTTCATTC
Organism: Clistopyga incitator; assembly: GCA_947507545.1. Classification (NCBI taxonomy): domain Eukaryota; kingdom Metazoa; phylum Arthropoda; class Insecta; order Hymenoptera; family Ichneumonidae; genus Clistopyga; species Clistopyga incitator. The sequence goes on along the minus strand of OX382174.1, from coordinate 4,282,562 downwards.
ATTTGTTAATAACTTTTTGCAATCATTATTATACAAAATCAATCTTTTCGGCATCTTGAATACGTTCGATTTTTTCAGATTTTTTTTTTATTGAGAACTGTTCGAAAATCATCATTTGGCCAAATTGTACCACTAGCACTACCTTAAGGAGAGTGGAGCGCTTTACAATGGACAAACACGTGCTCATTTGAAAATATATCTACCTTTTTTGGTAAGAGGATAATGTGTATAATGGTAAATATTTTTAAAAGTAAACATCAATCGTCATATAACTGAAATAAAATAGAGCAAGCTACGTTAATGTTAAAATATTTTCCTTGTTTTTTGGTGTTGTAAGATTCAAAGATTGTATTAATTCAATTATGATCAGTATCAGCCCATTTCGTTTATTGGAAAATGCTGTAACAATGCGTAAAACGTTGATTGTATGTATTATTTAGACTCACTGCAGCATTAGCAAAAAAAAAACGATGGATCCACGAGAAAATGTAGAAATAATTTTAAAAACCGAGTACCGATTTGCCTATAATGCAAAGCCCTCCAACCACCTTAAAAATACTCGTAGATAATACGATAATGTATGAAACGAGAGAAAGAAAGCGCGAGAGCGAGAGAAATAGGCCCTTAATAACTAAATGTACTCACGATATTACGGAGTAACGAAGTAAAGCAGACTACTAATAGATACTAATGAAATGAATAAAAAAAGAATCACTGATACGATTCGCCCTCACATGTTTCACATGAAAAACTCACTCGCATAAGCGGCAATTAAGTGCAACGCTCCATTTTAATTTCTTCTATTCAAGCGTTACAATACGCAAATGCTCATTGAATAGAAACGCTTTAATCTGTGAAATCGTACATGTATTCATCTTCTTTTTCGATTGGTACTTGGTGAGCTTCGGATCAATCGACCGCCGTATCTGTTCGGCAAAAACTCGCAAAATTATTGTACATGGTTGCGTGATAGCTGATGAAACAATGTGACATATCAATCTTGTTATTCTCGCTCGTTGTTTCTTCCTTGGATTATCTCGAACGATTGCGAAACGAGCCGGAGCTCAAACGAGATTTTGTCATTATTTTCGGCTCTCATCTCGGAGTACACTGTTATTTGTCTAGAACAAACTTTACGGGCTAAAAATCGTCGAATATAAAGAAAATGGTATCGAAGATCTTGATTTCGTTTTTACCTCGTCGCAACAATGATGAAAGTCTACAGGTACTTTATACGCCAACAGGACTGCTGTAAAAAGAAGAGAGAAAAATCGACACTCGCGGGCAGAAAAAAGAATCTGCACGTAGCCATCGATTTAATAGAACACTTTATTACTTTAATACCTAGAAAAGTGTGGAGCGCGATTTTGTCCCCGACTTCGCCGATGAAGAAAGAAGAAACAAACAATTAACATATATGTTACATGTACTAGACGTTTATATTTAAATAACGATGGATAGTCAATTGTTTTGCATAAATGATAAATAAAACTAAGACGAGATTATTGGAACGTGTTTTTAATTATTTATTTGACAAGAGATAGGTACAAGCTCGATAAAAAAATTAAGATTTTTGTTTTCTTTTGTTCGTAATATATTGAAACGTAATACGACATTTAAATTATTTCACATGCATTTAACGAAGACTCCGAATTTCAAGGAAACCGAGAAAGTCACAAGATTTCATGGATGACTAAACCACGGATTTTTCTCGGCTTCCAACATCAAAGCAGCTGCTAACTTAATTTCCATTTTATTGGCACAAATTGTACTGCGAAGAATTAAAAAAAGAATCAATAGCAATAGAAATATCATACACAATAATATAACACTACTTAAAATATGACAAAATTAACTTAACATTATATTTACATGATTAAACATCTCACAACACGATTAAATCCTTCTTCTAACAGTGGAGATAGAGACACGCATTTTTGCCAGAAGAGCTCTACTATTGTTCCTCTTTTCTTTTTAATTATTTGTGGAATTCCGTAAAGATACAAATTCTCGACTCTACGTCGAACAAACGAGTCGATGTGTTGCACACATTTCAAAGGTATTGCACACGAGCGACTCTCCGCTTCATAATCACGACGATTCGAAGATATGGATACTGTACACACGATTTATACAACGATTGTGGGATGAAACGTGTGTCTTCGCTATCTAAAATTACTCGTCTACATCATTTCTCCGTTAAATTGTTCCCTAAGTTTCAACATCAATGAGATATATACCAATGATTGTTCGTTACTTTCAAATAAATCGTGGTCGTCTCGGCAACTATTTGGGTAACAATTATGAATCGGTCATTTTGATAGGTATTCATGTAAAAATTCATCTGAAAATTTCTGTATACACAAAAACGGAATTGGGTACCGAATTAGGGAAGAATTGTTGGAAACAATTCTTCCCTATATTGCGTCAAGAATTTTGCAAATTTGAGTACGAAAAAAAGCACAATTAATATATAAAAACGGATAAAAAAGATAGTTTCGGTACCAAAGTATCAAGTAAAACAATCACGCAGGGTAAAATTGAACAGTTGCCTTTTAATGGTAGCCACGTCTACCACAATTATTCGAATGTACTGTAAGATTCTCTCCGTGTACAAATTTCAATGATTTTATCGTTTTATTGAAATCTCAATCTCTGTGAAATTCACCGGCGGTGAATATTCTTGCCGCTTCAATTTGTATTGTTTAAGTAACACGATGCTAGGGCATATCATTGGTACTCGGTTACGTCGTATCGTTATTGTAAACCCGCTGACTCGGTTCAACAAATGCGCTCTAATTGTGCAACGTTCGAGTTTAAAACACTTTTTCAACAAACTGAGATCAATAACGACGAAAAACAGGGGAATACCCGATATGCATGTAAATAACGTTGTAAATTATTTATCTTTGTGTACTTTTCTCGCTCCTTACGTTGGCACGTTATGGAGAAACGCGGATGCGGAGTTTAGGAGACCGAGACGTTGCTTTTGCTTCCTCTGCTCGGTCATCTGATCTCGCAGTTCTGTGAGTTGTTGAGAAAGACACTTGACTAGGTGTTGGGTTGATTCCAATTGAGATTGCAAACTCCGTAGTTCGACCTGCTCGCCTTCGCCTTCGTCGGCTGCCAGAGATTTCGCTCTCAGTCGCGGGAACCAATCGAGATTCCGATCCTGTTGAAGTACATAGAGCTTAGAAGTACGAGATTCAACGAGGGATGCACACTCTCAAAGCTCCACGAACTTATTACCTTGACCATCGCATACACGTAAGATTCAGGGCCCGTAAACTCCGTCGGATCTTTCACTTTTACGAGAACAATGAAGTAGAGATAATGCCACATGTTGTGCTCGTGCTTAAGATGCTCCTCGAAAGATACAGTCTTATTATCGAACGCCGATCTGTTCAAACCTGAGGGGATAGAAACAATATAAAGAGAGAAGTGATTTTTTTGTTTGGTGTGTTGCTATCTCGATAAAAATATTACTTTAGACAATTTTATTTCAGATGGCTTTGTGAAACTTCAAAATGAATGAAAAAATCTCTTTCCAAATTTCTCCGGTGCGCCGTTATTTTTATTTCCGCTGGAAATTTCGTTACGTACCGCATATGAAGCAGGTGTTTTTGAGAATGAGCTCCTTCTGCTGTTTCTCAGATCTGAGGTCGGCAAACGTGTCGATGATAACACCGAAGATCAAATTCAAGACGATAATAATTACGATGAAGAAGAAGAGCAAATCGTATACTACTCGAGCCACGAAGAGCGGTTCCTGAAATATAGTTGTAATATTTAATATTCCTGTAAATTCTATTGATAACTTGTTGATAACTAAACGTTTCCCGATGAAAGAAAAATATTTATTCAACGACTGAATATTTTTGTAAATTAAGCCGAAACACTACGATTTTTAAAGAACTACTTATATATTTTCGAAAATCAATATTTTAATATCGCAATTAAACATTTTGCGATCAAAGATAAATATTTTTGTGAAACGTATACATACTGTACTGGAGGGCGCTCGGAGTATGTCGCCGATTCCGCCGCCGTTTCTCAAGCCCTGATTCATCGTCGTCACGATGCACATAATAAGCGAATCACAGGCACGTTCCTTGAGCTCACCACCGACGTTGACGAGCTCATCAGCATCAGAATACTTTTCCTTTTCTGCTTTAAAAGTATCCACAGGTATTATTGCAAATTCAACGCTTCAGCCAAAAATATACGAATTGCAATAACTATTACCTTGACGAGCGTATCGCGAAATAGTTTCAGTGGCCTCGCAGTTTCCAGTGTCTTTGGCATTGCACGAACTAGTGAGTTCATCAGGAACCGACGCTGCGTACAACACAAAATATTGCAGTCTTGATACCGTCGACGGAAAACTTTAGAAAACTTGCCAGAATTTTAATACTCACGTATTATTTCCTCGTCCACGCTGACTAGAAAGTCGTCTTTGAAGAACATGTAACCGATTATCGAGAACATGTAAACGAGAATAAGAGCAAGCACAGCCGTCAAGATGATCGATCTACCGTTTCTCGTAACCGATCTTATTACATTGAGCAATGTCTCCTCGCGATAAACGACATCGAAGAGCTGAAAAGACAATATTTTGATGATAAAATCGTGCCATTTCTTAAATGTCCAACCATTTAGTACCTTCTATCCTTAAATAAAATAAAAAATTAATTACTACCAGTTCTGTCAAAAAAACTTTTCTGCTATAAAATTGAGTAGGTCCTCAATTAATGCCATACAAAACAATATACATCCCATTGAAGCTTAAATTTAATTGTTTTTTTTTTGGTAAGAAAAATATGTAAAGTATTTCCAATTTTCGACGCGAATCAGATCCGTTACCCATTTTCCATTATCGAAATTTTCTATCGAATTATCGAAAATAAGTGAAACAAAACGATAATCTTATACACTCACCAGTACGGAATAGAAGAAAGGATGCATGCAGATACCGAGAACGCAGAAAATAAGGTATACCATGTGATACCACAATTCCACATTCATGATTATTTGCTCAGCGCTTTTAGTGAGAGTTCCCTGATTTCCGATTATGCTTATCATGTGAACAACCTTGAGAACTACCGTCAGGAAGCCCAGTAACCAGAGAGTCGGTTCGGGTCCTATAGAAAATATCAATCGCAGAATCGTCGAGGCTACCAGAGTTCGTATTCCGGATTCACGTGGTAAAGTGATGACTATGACAGCGGAAGACAGCATAACTGTCCAAATGAGGCCCGACAAGTGTGGAATAAGTTCTAAAACACAATATTTATTGATAGAATCAACGTGTTAATTGATTAATTATTATGGATTAGTCATGAATTTCTCATTCATCAGCCTTTTAAAAAAAGTACGTACTAGGCACGGAATCAATGAATGGATAGAAGAACGCTACGATAAGGTTGATGAGGACAGCACAGTTGAAGAGTATGTTGCTCCAGAGAGACATATAGCTGCTCATCCAGAAGAGCATCGGTTGACCTCGCAATTTTTTCTGCCACTTCATCTCGTTGAACATGTCCTCAGTTCGCTCGAAAAAGTCCGAAACCTTCGAGCCCTGGTCGTCTCGTTCCGCGGTGTTCAATACTCTCATTTTTGTGTCGACTGTTATCAACTCGCAAATTTCCGGAATTGGGAAAACTATTTGCTCCAAAGTTCTGTCGTGTCTCACGATCTTAACACGAGACAATGCATTATTTTGTGAATTTGTTGACATTTGTATTAGAAATAAGACGCCAATGGTGCAAATATGTTATGTAAAGGAATAAAACATCGGAAAAACTTACTTCAATCTGTGCGGTATGTGTCGCATAATACTTCAAAGCTTTATTGGTTTTGGGGTCAGAGTTATTGAGTTCCGAAGGCTTCAGCATCACCGCCAATTCTTTGTGATGCTGCGCCAATTGATGACAGAGGATATAAATATTGTGACCGACTTCTTTCGGTGAAACTCCTTCGTCGCCGTCGGTCGAAGAATCGTCGGCATCGCCGTCGTCATCGAGTGACTCTTGATGAAAAGCTCTGCAGGCCACGTCGACCAATTGCTTCGGATTCATATTGTACATAATTCTCTCGGCGTTTTCGCTGTCGCCCCGACTCTCCATTATAGCGAGCAACAATTTACTGGCGTTGTTTTTCAGCTCGAGAACGAGATCCATTCGTGTTTTTCCCAATGGATTAATGTCGTTCAAAATAAGGGCAGTTATTATGTCCAAACCATTGGATTCGTGGGTGGCTATGCAATTTTGATTATCGTGACAGGGACCTTGACAATATTCGGTCAGTGTTTCCAGCGTTTGATTTATCAAAGCGACGTTCTGCTCGTTTATATATAGACCTAACAAGCCGAGACCGCCGGTAGTTGATCCGCAAATACAATCCAGGAACATTAAAGTCTCCGACACCAAATTAAAGTTCGTTTTGTTGTTTTGATTTCGCAAAAAGTTCTGTGAGGAGAAAAGCATCAATTTTTCGTTATGCAACAGAGAAAAGACTTTTAAGAAAATACAATATAAAAAATGTAAATTTGTCACTTGCCTGTAAATCACGATTGTGATTTTCGCACAATAATTGCAAGAAGCGAAGAATTGGTTGCATCACAAGTACTTTCGTTCCCAATTGGCCTTCCTCTCTTTCACTGCCGCAAGCTCCGCCACTACGATGTCTCTCTAATTTGTCCGCTAACATATCTTCCAACGCATATCCAAGCGCTGCATTATTAACTACGTCGTCTCCAGAGGCGAGAGTTCGAACGTTTCCGTAAGCTTGAACGGTCGACGCCGCCGCTTGATTGAGTTCTTCTCGTAATTCTTCAGTGATTACGATACCATTCGGCTTTCCTGCATCACAGATTCCGTTCATGTTCAACCGTTCAAGCGAGATAATAGAATAAACTACGCAGCAATGGTAAATTACCTGACATTCTTTTCTTTGATATCTTTTCCAATTCTTTGCTCTGCTCCTTATCCTCGTTCGCTTTCGCCGCTATATCCGATGTATTTACCGTCACTGTGGATTTTATCTCCTGCTGAGAATCCTTCATTTTATCGTAGAATACCTTGAAGAACGATTGACTCAATTCTCCGGCCATCAGCTTTGTGAACACGCTTTTCTGAATTATTGGATTTCCGCCTTCCAACAACGCGATTCCGAGCTCAATCACTTCGACAAATATACTTGGCGAATGTACGCTCTTAATAACGAGTTCCACCACCAAGTCGGAAGCTCCTTCACGGTCCAGGTGACTCTGCACTTCGTGCAATGTGCGACCGGCACGACTCAAGATTTTTGCTGATAAATAAAGACAATTATTAATATTGAGAATGGACATTGTTCGGAATAAAGCTTCAAGGATATGTGGCGTATGCACTCCTCATTAGAAAACTTGCTACGTCTAGAATTCGAGTTCTTCGTGTAAAAAAAAAATCGACGTTATTGAAAAAGCTCAAATTTTGGATTCAAGATAGTATCGCAATATACATTAATCAATTTATTCGAATCAGTTAGTTTCGGAGAACTTAATCTGTTTTGTCTGTAAAGAGTGAAAGAATCCTTAATCAGTAATTGAGAAGAAAAAAAAATTGGCATCTCACCTCCCGGTCCGTGCGTTACGGCCGTCGTAATCGGTGCTCCAATCTCCACATTTTCGGGTTTCTGAATGAACGATCTACCAAAGTATCGAATCAAGAGATTGTTTCTCAGCGCGTCGCCCTAGGAAAAATTACACACAGTTAACAAGACGTACGGTAATGAAGTTGAAAAAAGATTCACGATGTACCAATACTGCACTATGTGGTTTATACAGACAGTGAAAACATTGAAGGAGATTATTACATCGGAATAAATTATTGTTTTAATTGATAAAAAAAAGAAAAGTAAGAGGCTTGATGTGTGGAGTGGAAGTAGAGAGAATTTCAAACTGCGAGTGGTCTTTAGAGAGGAAATTTAAGCTACTGAAAAAAGGGGCGAGATTATTGGAGTGGAGTATCATAAAAATGTGCTTGCATTGAGCAATATAAATTTACAAAGCAAATAGATTCGTGGTCATTTTCAATATATACAAAATTATTCAGAGCTTCGTTTTCATTATTTTAAGGGATCTAAAATCTAAGCCAATATGGCCTTTTTTACTATGTACAGACAGTTTTTATTAAACTCGTGTGGTCGGGCTGCATCACGTATTGGTACATCTCATCTACTAAGGGTGTGTAACATCGTGTCTGAATGTCCCGCAGAAATTCGTAATACGATGCGACATATCGTCTGGGACGGAAAATTTTAATTCAAATTTTTTTAAGAACAGTCGAGTGTCCCAGCAATGTCAAGTAAAACGAATAGATTTTACTTCTCCTATCGGTTATCAGAAATCGTATCAACTCCGTTTATCAGCTCAAGGATAAATACAAATACATTGATTTTACCGGAAGTGATAACTGTTCCTGAGAAAATCAACATAAAAAAATCTCGACGCAATCAATATGTCAGATCGCTTTGAAGAAAAGGAAAACACCGACTGACAGTAACGAAATATTTCACTTGACGTCTTTCAAGAATGATGAACGATTTCAATCAAAGAAAACGCAAATAGTAACATTTTTTATCAAATTCGTTTTTTCTCTAAACGTTCAATAGGAATCAAGATTAAAGTTTGCCAACATTTTCCTGCAGCATTCCCAGTAGCTCAGTCGGTATTTCGCTTCGCCTCAAGCTCATCGATATCTTCACACAGTGAAAAAATCCGTTAGGTAAAAATTATATATTAGTTATAAAAAAAAAGGTAAAGGCAGTAAGCGAGCATCGTTCTATATGATCAAACAGGCTCATGCAAAAATATCGAAAGTTTCCAATTTTCCTCACAAAAATTCCCTGCTTCAATTTCTACGAAAACGGTGGCTATATTTTTGTAATTTCTGTACGAAATTTCGAAACCTGGAATCCAGAGGGAAAACTGACAATTTTCAATAAGGAAATTTATACTTACAGTCTAGAATCAGCGTTATTTAACAATACACTTATCACGTACACGAGACAACGTATAATTAATGAAATGGCGTTCATAGAATGGCATTATGGGCATGGCCAGTGAATTTCTTATAAATTCTTTAATTGCTTTTTGCAACATGTTGGCCTCAAATCACCGGTAATCATTTGTTAATCACGCGCGTTTTCTACAACGACTTTTCTATAATCTACTGTTGCTATTTTACCCTCTGTTGTTGCGTCATATGTTGCGTCGTTAATTGATCAGTGGCATCAGTGCCGAGACGCGAGTCACTCTCCTTCTCGGTATCAGTCGTTTGCTCCAAGATATCCTCAATCTCCTTCGCAGCATGAAAACACCCTTACCTACAGTTCTATTCTACGAGATTTACTCACCACCGCCACCGCGATACTCGGAACACTCTTAACGACATATTTTCTATGTTTTTTCATCGATAAATTAACAAAATAATAATAAATAAAATAATACAAACGAGATAACAAGTTTTGTTTTTAGAGAGCGACACTTTTGATAACTGAGCAAGCTAAAGAAAAACTTTCTAACGATCTAATGTGCTAGAAAGCGCAAGAGCCTCCAGCTTCGGTACGATTTTCCGAGTTACTGGCTACCCTCGAAGTCTCTTTTCAACAATATGCTGTGAATTCTCGTATCTTTGTATATGATTGATGATTTATTTGTCTCAAACCCCATGCAAATATTAAATAAGTTTTAACAAACCTTCTCGCCGTATTCCGGATCAATCGCCATCATTTCGCGCAGCGTCGTCAGTACCTTGACACAAAGTTTTTCCTCCTTTTCTTCGAGTAGTCTTTCGGTGTGCTTTATCAGCCTGATCAAACGATCGAAGATAGTAGAAAAAATAATCGAATCCAATTGAAATTGGGGACTGTGCGAGAGGAAGGAAAAAGCTCACCTTCGAATGAAGCCACCATTCTCACATCTCTTTCTCGATTCTGTAGCAGCAGGGAACAGCAATTCCGGCCGATAAAGAATATCGACCAGTAGCGACAGTTCCGACTGCACCAGAGGCTTCAGTTGTTCTTCTAAAAGTGATACTATGTCCTGCAGGCCCTCGATTATGCTTCGGTCCAGACGCATTAGCTGTAAGGGAAATGAGTTTCAACTTTACAGTTTATTTACGTAAAAACTGTGGTTTTTTTTCTGCAACTTGTCTCTTCTGGCCAAAAGGGACAGTAAAGGAATAGTTAACTTTGTTTTATAGGGTGCCGAAAATTGTACGCTAAAATGGCTCAGAAAAGGACCTCATTAATAGATCACGATGCTGATCGATATCCTTTATAAAACGCAATTTATTACAAGGACCTTTTTTAGCCATAGTAGTTTATACGTTAGTGTTATTCTTGTGTCACGCAATTCCTATTTTGATCGATGCCTAAGTGCCTATAATTCAACGTGTTGCATATGTACAAAAAAAATATGTAAAAATCGCTAGATTTTCTAATTCTACCGCTCAATCGCGAGTCTATCGTTTTACCTCTTCTCCGGAACTCCACTCACAAACCAGATCGCCCTTCGTTATCGACAAAATACATTATCAAACTTTGTGTGACGACATAACTTTTTGTTTTTGTTCTTTTTTTTTTCGTGAGAGTCCTAAGACTTATTTTTATAATTAAAGGATATTCTTCCATACCTGACTCTGACTACGTTCGACCTTTGGTTGCTTGGCAGCCTGCAGCCACTTGCTTGTCTGTCTGCTGAGCATCGCCGCCTTGTTAAACATTGTAGCGACTTGGCTCTCCAAATCGGTCGGTATCGCGATTCCGCGACCCTTAGCTGCAAAAAAATAGAAGTGAATTATAAATAGACCGAATCACATAATTTATTATTTTAGTAATCACGTTTCTAAGCAAAAATCCAATTCAATCAGAATTCGGTTACGATACGATAGAAATGAACAGTAACAAAAATCGATGTTTTTAAGTTACTGAAAACATTGATTTTTAATTAACCGATTTATCGAATTGTTTTCCGTTTCGGAAAATATTTCTCTACTGTACTTACCGACATCGGATAAAGTTCGAATGCAATTCTCGACGCTGAATCTTTGGCCAGCGTTGAGCCAGACGCATTCGGAGACTTTGAACGCCGCATGGAGTAATTGCACGAAAATCGGTTGTCTCGTCTAACAAAGAGAATCGACGGTGATTTAAATATCACAAAACATTGCGGACAAAACGAAAAACAAGATTAATGGACATCTTTAAGTTAGGTACTTTGAACAATTATTCTATGTACAATTTAGTTTTAGGTACTCGAGAGTTTTGTGTTAATCGATAAATGAACTTATTTACAACATTCAGGTTTCTTAGGGAAGGACACCACAATTGTTTCATTATTTATTCCACTTACATAGCTAGACATATTACTGTCGCCGTTCCTGTTGCAATCCTTGAGACTCCAAAACAGCCTTGCCTCGTGCAGGTGTTTCTATTAGTAAACCAACCCAGCACCACACAAGACCCATAGTGCACCAGACGATCCAGGCGGATCGTTGTTGTTCGATCAAGGAGACCGGTGGGCACATGCCAAAAACACAGAACATGCCGCTGATGCAATCAGCAATTACCAAGCACACGTCGACTAATTTTCACGGCAAAAATATTTCGCACAAAAAGAATAATCAAGCTAATTGAACTCAGAGTTGTAAGCGTTCATTACTTTTCAATAACACTGATGGTGAATATGTTTTCCTTATTTTTATATACAAATTTGCAGGGATTATAAAAAGATTTTCAAATTTTTAAGTCAATACAAGAAAAAATATTTTTCAATCGAATTTAACAAGTTATTCGGGAAAGACATGATTTACATTGCAACATAGAGTTTTTACAAGTTTTTCGCGTCAGGAATTATTTAAAAAATCATTCGTCTTTTTATAAAAACTGCAGATAATTAATGCAATATATTGATTATACGATAAATGTTTTCGAAGTGAAATGATGGAGATTTGCAAATCTAATTAAATAATAAGAAGCTTGAAAAAGCAACAAATACTAGCAGCAAATCGAAAATACTATTAAATTCCCTCACGACAACGTGTGCTTGATGTACAAATAAACTGAAACATTTTTCATGCAAAGCGAGTATAGTGTGTGAGCAAAGACGATGAGAGAAGGCGGACATCGATTTTTGGAAATTTACGGACCCACATAGAATTTTATTTATGCTCTTAATAAACACCTAGAAATTATTCAATATGTTCATCGTTCTATTATCACATCATTTCGATGTTATTTTACTCTTTTTACAGTCATCTATTATTCCATCCAACGAATTATTTTTATTTTTATCGTAATATGTACAGTTATTGTGTTTATTTATACGTGATTGCACCAATAATATATTACGAACCAGATAAACTAACTAGCGGTATACTAATCGAGCCGATTTATAAATTTACCTCCATTTCGATGAACTTCGGTCGAAAGGCAGAACAATTGGAAATTTAACAATTTTACTAATGATTTTTTTTTTTTTCGGCTTCAATGTCAATTTTTAATATTGCATAATATTCCCGCGACCAACCAATCCATTCGCAATCCATGCATAAATTCGGTGAAGAGCCCAATAAATATGGATACCCGAGCACCCATCACATGAGAAATTGTACAATTCTCGATGTTAGTACATTATTACACAATTATACACGACTAGATTGTCGTTTTCCCATTCTCTCCTAATTTGTTCCGTTAATTCTTTTTCTTACGCGATAAGATGATAAGCGCTGTTAGATGTTGCAATGAATTATAACCATACGAAATAAAGTATCATGACAATTTCAACAATACCTGTACTGTTGTGCTCTGATCGGAGAATGGACTGCTGAAGAATGTCGTTATGATGTTCATCAAGCAATTTGTGACGTAATTTTCGAGAGAAGTGTCGGCGTGCTTACGATCGTGAGTCGCAGTCGCTATCAGGCCCATGTCGACTATGAAGGACTTCTCGAAGAGTGACCACATGTGGTTCGAAGTGTAAATTTCTTTCATTTCGACTTCGGTGTCAATGTAACAATGATTGAGAAAGTTTATGTACGCCTCTTTCACCTGTTGGAAAAACAGATCGATAGAATATCATTTAACAGAATAAACTAATTTGTACGTACAATAATTGTATATAGTTCTATTTTACGCACCTCCGGGAGACAATCTGGATGACAAACCATCGCTGTAATATCGTCCAACGGCAGTAAGCTGTGGCACTTTATTTCTGTATTAACGTTCTTGCCCATCGTGCAGCACGCCAGCAACTTGACTAATTCCACGTGGTACCTGAAATAAGAATGATGAAAAATCTTTTTCCCTTCATTTTCCTCGCAATTTCCTTACCTGAGGGGACTGCTTTCATCCATTCGATGTCTCTCAGACCTCATCATCTCGACAAAATGATTGAAAGACGCTCTGTCGTTGTAGAATACGAGAACATCTTCTCCCGCTTGGACCATCTAAACGGAAAACCACACGTTTGACACGAATAATTTTAAATTCGTTTTGTTTCTATCGTATAAGATTGCTAATCGAATTATTATTTTCGGATTACCAATAGATTTTTAAACTTTACCTCTTGCATAACCATTTCTTGACACTTTCTGATAAATTGGTTCTCCGCTTTGACTATAGTCTGTAGGAACTTGAGATATTGCACGTGTTTTCCGTGCGTCTCGATACAGTGAACAAAGTGTTGAATAACTTTGGCGTTCACCTCGTTGCAGAGCGTTGAATTGTCCTGGAAAATCGAGCAGACTGTCTGAGCTTCCCTAATTCCAGGATTCAAGAAGAGATCCAGTTGTTTGTGGAGCAGAACTTGATTCTGCTGATTTCCCAGGCAAAAGTTTTGCAAGAAGTCGTGAGCAAGTCGCATAAGCTCGTTCATTCTAACGTCTTCCTTTGCGTCGAACGGCACTTGCAGAAGATCGAGTACTATTGTATGAACGCCAACATTTCTCAAGAGCCTTTGCTCATGCTTTCGTGGCTTTATTTGCCCACCCGGAAGCGTCTGGATACAAAGCTTGTTCATTCGTATCAGTATTTGCTGTATTTTCTTGTATTCCTCAGCCTGATCGGCATGAAGAGGTGGACCGACGTCCAAATCAATTGCCGAGCCTTGTTTCTCGAGGGACGAAAGCTGCGGTGCAGCTTTCCGAGGCGTCGTACCTTCTTCTTCGTCTTCCTTGTTGCTCTTTTTCTTCTTTCCGCCGTGTTCTTCCGTTAACTTTGATTTGTAAACCCACAGCTCCGATTTTTCAACCGACTGACGTAGAACGTCGAGATCTGACTTTATTTGCTTGTAAGATTCTACGTCACTGTCCGAAACCAGAAGTTGGACCTAAACGATCGAGTTGAAAGTTTTTTTAGAGTAACGAATCAAAATTGCAAGCATGTGACAGAATGTTTTGACTCTCTGCAAAGTCCTTTGGTTTTTTTTTTTTTTTGCAAATGAATTTTTCTGAATAAATTACAAAATTTAATGACCCACAATACGGTTATTACCTGTTTAAATGCCTGCAGAACTTCCTGACGTTGGCTGAAGTGTCGAAACAGTAGATGCAGAGCGCCAGAAACGAGAGGAGGGTAATCGTGCATTGCCAGATGCAATAACACTCGAAGAAACGTTCTACCGCCCTGACCATCGAGATCAAGAGCGACGCACTCATCACTGCTTCCGAATATTCCTTCGGCTTGTGTTCCAATTGACTCAAGATCGATTCCTTTTTGGCCGAGATTCACGTCACCCGAGCTCTTCTCATTCTCGTCAAACTCTTGCTTGAATATGCTCAACAAACAGGAGATCCTGTAGTCCAATCGTACGTCGAGAATGAATTGTAGAATCTCTATTATCTTCAGTTTCGTGTCCATCACGAGAGGATATTCCTTTTTAGTTGACGGCTTTGGTCTGGGAGAAGTCGGGCTCCCAGCGATTACCTGACCCGCTGAACCGAGAGTCAGGCTCGTCATCACCGCACCCATGTCACCGATGCAACGCAAAACACCGCCTTCCGCTATTCACGATACAATAAATTGTCCAATTATTACGCATTTTGCTTAATTATTCACGCTGAGTATTACGAAACTCTCCCAATTTGTTATTATGTGTAGCATTCGTACATCTGGCTATCAAGCTTACAAAGTTGGGCAAAATTAAACTTTTTCTAGGCCTAGAAATATGATTACAAAAAATTAAAAAATTATATTTCTATGCTTATGTTCAAGCAGTAATCTTGAAACCTATTGATTTCATTTTCGATTTGCCCAACAGAGTTTACCGACAGCAAAATTCGGCGATAATTTACAGCGGCAACATAAATAAGCTTAGCAAAATATTATTCAACAAAAGTAGTCGATTTCATTCATCAACGAATGAAATCGCGGTGGCCATCGTTAGTCACGAGTAGCTTTTCATTAACGTACCTTGCTCCTCGGATTCCATAATTTCAGCTGAATTAAGCATTCACAAAAAAAGCTGATTAGTCGACGACGTTGTTTGACTATGAAAGCCTACTCGAGTATTTCGAATGCAAATCAATAACCCGCAGCCAATTATTTCATTGTCATTGCAATCGTTCTCTTATTATTACAACAAGTTTTCCATGCCAGACATTTATACTGAACGAAGACAGTGAAATAACGGGTTCCAATGATCGTGACGGATTATAAAAATTGTAGCAACAAACTACACCATAAATTAATTTGATAATAATATAGGAAAGATAATTGACAAAGAAATATGAAATAATAGTCTAACAGCATTGTAAACCGCTTTTCCTTATCAGCCGAACTTACAATCAATTTCACCTGTAGGTATCTTTCCATCGGCGAAATCGTTCTCGGATACGCAGTCTAAAATACTCAGCAGGGTTTTCGTCAATCTCAAAAGGTCACTGAAGCTGTAGAAACCGAAGTATATCAAGTCACGTGCGAGCTTTACGACCTGCAAAGAAAAAGCTGTGTATTTATTTGCATTCTGAACAAGAAACGTTCAACCTACAATTTTATATTTTGCTGCGAATAAAACGCCAAAGTTTGAGCCAGTGGGATAATAAATCGATCGCAGAAGCGTGGATATTGTAAGTGTACCTCGTATGTGAGCTTATTTTGTTCTTGATCGGCAAAGGACCACATTTTTGCAACAACGTTGCAGAGATAATCCTCGACGAACATAATTGTTGAGCTAAATCGGGCTCGCACTGCTTCTTTACTTTCGTCTGGCATCTTGTTCGTGTCGTAGCTGCGGATCGATAAGTAACAGTGTAAAACGACAATAATAGATTTCAGGTAATCATCGCGTCCTCGTAAATCGCTTACTCATTGATGCTCATCTTCGAGGGGATTTCGGACCAGAGACGAGCGTATTTTACCGGAGTGACTGGCTCCTGAGGATCACGATCTACATGCAAGTGGAGCATGAGACGACAAAAAGATGCCCTCAACTCGTAAGGAACTGTCTCGTCCTCCATACATCTGGAAAAAAAAACACATATTGAATTGCACCCTTTGCCTGAAACAATTTTTTTTTTCCGGAATGAATACCGAAAACATAATTTTTTAATTCTCAACAATAAAAACATGAAATATATCCACGTAAGAGATTCGTTTTCCATGCTCGAAATGAAATGACGAAGCACAAAGATAAAAAATTCCACTCACTTAAGTATGAGATCGATATCCAAGTGCGGCGATAAATTATTCAGCGCCAAGTACTGTCGATTCAGACACATATTGCTGAACAAATTAAGCTGATGCCTGTAGTAATCCAGTATCGCAGCGTCTTCGACATTTCCCATTTTAGCTCCTCTCGACAATTCGCCCAGCGACATTGATCTCTGTGAATTGGTTACATCGTCAATAAGCTAATTATAGATATTTTCAATACATATTACACGGTGATTTACGAACCGTTCCATCGTTCCAAACCAGCCAGACTTCCAGATCTTCTATTATCGTTATGTGCGGCTCCTCGTTCTCAGGTCTGTCGTCGATGTCTTCCTCCACTTCTACTCGTGTATTTATTATTCTGACAAACAAGTGTGATATAAAAAAGATATTGCGAATACTATCGAAGCGGTATTTCATTCACGAAGTAAAAATCAAGACAAACATCTTGAGATTCTTACCGCGTATCGATCAAAATGTCCTTATTCTTTTCGCTCAGAACACTTTTGCAAATTAATTCTTGCGTCACGGCTATAGCTTTCTTGTTCGATATACAAAGATCAGACAGATAATCCAAAAAGCGTGACTCCCAATTGTGCATATTTTTCCTAACTAAACCCACGAATGTCTCAATCTCAGCGGCGGTTATGTGCTTCTCGAGTAATTTACGATTATTGTGGAGGAGAGCCGTGATGGTATCCTCGGCTAAGATGTCGTAGCCAATTTGCTTTTGCATGAAGGCGAAGTGCTTAGCAATGTATTCCTGCAATAAAAAACATATTTAAAATAACAGTGTTGAAAGAATAAAAACTGGAGCATAAAGTAATTGTAGGGATTCATACTTTATTGAATATAAAAGATGTTCAAATCGATTATATTGTTTAGTAAGATAAATTATAAGGATGCAAGAGTTCAAAATATCTCAGTCGTCCGATCGCCGACTTAATATGCGTGCATGGAGAAAAATTACCTGATTTTTCCTATAGTCCTGCTGCGACAACCTGAGTATGCGATAACACAGTCGAAACATATATTTGTACGGGGCATGCCTAGGATCGTTAAGTTCTTCGATTCTGAGGAACGGTCCTTCGCCTTCAGCAGACTCCAAAAATGGTGCCTGAAGAATTTTAAACAACTGTCCGAGAATATATTGTTCCCTGAGTAATTTTTGCCTGTCGCGATTAGCGTTCGAGACAATCAATTCGAGAGCTTCAGATTTATTTTGCTCGTTCTCCAATCCAGCTATAAAGTAAACTATGTCCTGTAGAAGACTCGTAACTGCTCGTCGTTCGTTGTGCGAAATCGTGCCTTTCTCGAGTTTGCCGCTTATAGCGGCGAGAACTTTGCACGCGTCGTTAGCGAAGTCGAGATCTCGAACTTCTACCGGTGAAACTGATCGCAGAGCAAAGGCTTCCTTATCCTCTTTGCTGATTGCACATCCGACCTGCAAATCCATAGTTTCCTTTCAGTTTTCTTTCTTGGGGACCATTTGCGATTTCGATTTCTAATCAAATTACAGACCTTCGACATCACGGGCTTCTCGTCGTCCTTATCGATGGGCACACTCGTCGAATGCACCCAAGTATTGGTACAAATATGGTGCAATCTGACGAATGACGATTGAGGAACGAGACTGTCGCCTCGTGTCAGAGTCGTAGGATCTAACTCGAACAACGAGCTTATTTCGTTGCTGTGCGGCACTGACACTAGCCTGTAAACTGGCCCTGGTGGTTCTGCACAAAATATATATCGATTACTTTCAATGTATCCTGGAAAATGAGTCCTAGACAAATATTACGATTCTCAGTTCTTTTGAAAGGTAAGTAGTATTTAAAATAGTAAATTCTTAACTCTTTTTAGAAGAATTGCTATTAAAATTCTTTACCAAAACCCTTTAATAAAATTTATCGAGAATTTATAATAATTTTATTCTGGATGATCGCATTGCGGTTGAAGAGGCGGCTATTCTCCGCTAGCACTGGCGTATAATAAATCTCGGGAATGGCGCATTAAAAAAAAGAGTCGACATTTTAATATTAAGACAGCGTGGATGCAATTTACTGTACATGTTGTATTGTTTTTTTCTCTCTCTTTTCATTAGACACGTGACAACGATTCCAAACAAAATTACGTTCGTTACAAAAACTGAATGGTAAAAATGTGACTCATTAAAAATAACTAACGAACCCTTCGAAAAACAACCGTATACCGCATTGTCAACACACTATTCATGAAAAAGGAAGTTATATATATTTTTTCTTCTCTCTTTTTTTTATACGCACGATTCCACAGATTTTACAGGTAGCCAGCGGCGGTGGATTTCCCCCGGGCATCAACTGCAGTGCCACCATTCCGGACTCTTTTCAGTCATTTTTCCACTCAACATAGTACCAAGCACGCCAAACTACCGTGTGCTCAAAAATAAATAAATAAATCGATCGGTACTTCAAGTTTACGCGTTTATTCACCGATTTTTTTTCAGGATTCCTCCCGTATATACGAAAAACACTGAATCTCTTTTTTTCGAGCGCTGAATCTTGAAAACGAAGAATCGACATTTTATACCCCATTGAATATTCTTTTGTAAAACTTCGTTATTAGTCTCTGTTTAATCTCCGAGAAAGGAAAAGTTCCACACCTCGTTTTCCTTTGGTGGTCTCCCGAGGCTCGTCGGTGTCGATCTCTGCCGCCAAGTATTGTCCGGTAGCGAGATGCTTAAATCTAAAGAGGGAATTCCAATGACCGGCGCCTCCCCTGCAAGGATCGTGCTGAACGACTTCGACTTCCCAGAGAGCTTTGCTGCTGGTCGCAGCAGTCGCGCTAGTTCTTCCTGTGGTACGGAGAAAAACGTGCTGCTTCTTCTTGTACTCGTCCATCGTTAAGAACTTCTCTTGCTCGGCGTGAAAGAGCCTGACAACGTCGCCACCCTTGAGTATCTCCTCCTGATTTTCCCGGTGTTCCATGAAAAGCGTGACTTTCCACGAAGTCGAGGAATTAACGACATTAACTTCTTTACAGCCGGGATTGTCGCTGAGCTCGTAATTAGCCGCAACATGAAGGCCCTGCCTTCCGGCGTTAACCGGCTCCATGATCACCTTGTCGCCGACCACGACGCTGTCGCCGTCGCTTCTCAATTTGTAAAACGGCATAATGTACAACCAGGAGCCCTCGTTGCCGTTCGCGTCCAGATAAACCCGCATCGCGTTTTTCTCCAGCAAAGCCGGCAGCCTCTTGTTTACCGTCAGGAATTTATTCGACTTGAGATGAAGGAGCTGTGAATTATTTATATCTCAATTTAAAAATACGTGACTAACAGGCGTCGTGTGTCGATTATCCTTTCTGAATCAATAATTTTGCAAATGCCTGTCAAGTAAGACACCAGGTTTTTTAAACATTACCAAAAGGAAATGTGGACGAACATTATTAAATCTCGATTGCATTTTTCATTTCCTTCTACACAATCCACTCATGATTTTTATACTACTCAGCTGTTTTAAATATTTTAACATTGAAGACTCGAACAGAATTCTATAAGAACGAAGTTTCCTCTGACGTTTTGATTTAAAATGCTCTCGGCAATTTAATATGTCCATTTGGCATAGAACTTTGAATAATGCGGATGTCATGAAAAATAACACACTCACGTATGAGTTTGTTGTTGTAGCTTTAAGATTAATTAATCTCATATCCCGGTAAATAACTTTCGAAACACACACAAGACAACGCTATTCTTCAAAATCTGACAATGAAAAGTTTACGACGTTTATTCAAAAAATGTCTCATTCTTATTCAGACAACTACAAACATAATTTTTTATAAGTTGATGTTAATCTCGAATTTTATATTGAAGAAATCAATCAACGTTTGTGAGCGTGTAAAGTTAAAAAAATAATAGGCGCTATTGTATTAGGGAAGATGTTCCTTGTTGCGGTCGTAAGAAGTTAATTGATTATCCGAATCCTCTATACCGGATTCTCGCCTCGTACCTGAACGACGTTTCCATAAGAGACGACGCTTCCCAGCAACTTCTTGTTCTCCGACTCATTCTGCTTCTTCTCGATCTCGGCAGCATGCTGCAATCAATATTAATCCTCAACAATAAAGACCAAGCGTGGATAAGAACGATGATAGATCCATCGGATGTTCACTTACGTGAAGTCTCTTGAGCAATACGGCATCGGTAGTCGAGCTACCGCTTTGTTTAGCAGCTTTCCAGAATTGTTTCTGAGCGGAATAACGGTTCATAGGACATATCTTGAACAGGCAGTCTGGAATACAAAGACAGTAATTAAAGTGTTGTAGAAGTTTATTCAATGAATTTCTCGAACGCTCAGATAGAAATCGTTCAATTGTCTCCATCTAATAGAGCTATTTTATCGCCAATTAAAATTTTCAATTTATCTCTTTTTAAATAACACATTTAACTCAATTTTTTTTCAACTTGTAGAAGCAAAATACTTTTTTGCTCGTTTTTAAGCCGATTTATCAATCAATTTTTTAAAGCAATATTTAATTGATTATGGTAGTTTCTGCTTCATTAAATCTGACTTCTATGAAATTATATTTTGTAGAAATCGGTACAAAATATAATAAAATCCTCATTCAAATTTTCACCTGGTATCTTTAAATGCGAATGAATTGAAAAGTTAGTTCGATAAATGAAAATAATGCTCATTCGATGACTGTAATTTGTTTTCCTTCTTCAACGTCGTACCTCGAAACTTCTTTGGTGGATTGGTCAGGTCCCCGGCTTCCGGACACACAACGCATCGGTCGTCGACGAGGCTGAAACAATTTAAAGAATTTAATACATCAATTGTTTGGAGCAGCGAGAGGGGGGAGAGTGGGTACATGGGGCGGTGTAGGAGATGCAGAGAAATCGATACGACCCGGAGAGAGAAAACATATTTCCGTCTCGAGGAAACGGGCCATCGG
Source organism: Clistopyga incitator (assembly GCA_947507545.1). Taxonomy (NCBI): domain Eukaryota; kingdom Metazoa; phylum Arthropoda; class Insecta; order Hymenoptera; family Ichneumonidae; genus Clistopyga; species Clistopyga incitator. The sequence goes on along the minus strand of OX382174.1, from coordinate 4,260,932 downwards.
TGAAGCCGAAGCAACGAGGAAGTTGAATGTTCTATCACGATTATGGGACTAGTATTATCGTGGACAATGCCGACAGATAAATCTCCCACCAGTGACAACAATAATCAGCGAGGGGAATTGCCATATTTGAAGAACGCAGATTGGCGTATCCTGCCGAGCAAATATAACGGCAGGAAAGTGATAGTGGACTCTAATAATGAAACTTTTGCCTGATAGCGAGCTTTAATAATAGAACTTGGTTCAGTGGCTGACTTGCCCTTGCGGACTGAGCCTCAACAAAGGGAGAGGAAAGCCGAGAAGAATTTTTTTTTTCTTCTCTTTAAATATTTTCTTCCTCTCAAATGAGACTGAAAGAAATGTTGAGCATGGAAGAGGTGGAAAACTATAGCCCAGCTGTCGGCTATCCTCGTTAAAGAGAAAACCATCGTATGTTCCCAACTGTGCATTGAAGTTGCGATAATTAATGCCACGGTTAAATGCTCTCCATTCTTGTTAATTAATTCCAAAGAATATCGACGGTGGAATCGAAAAATTCATTAATCTCAATTTCATCGAAATCAAATGAAATAGAAGAATTGTTAAATGCGAATAAAAGAATAAATCACTAAACTTACTTGACATTAATGTCAATATTTTGACGAATAGTACATTATTAATACGCGATCAATTTATAGTTTAATACAATGAGATGAAATAGTGTAAAAAAACTGTACCACAAGTACGTAGAATGTATTGTCCCCTTTTATACATGCCTTCAAGGTCGAATAATAAAGGCATTCATGCATAACAGAGCTATTATATTAATAATCAAATTACCATTCATCTGTTCCTCATCTGTTTCAATTTTTTTGTGTCTGTAGAAATGTACATTTTCTATGAATTCGTAAATTCTTTCATTTCCTTATTATCAAAATCGAAATAAATAAAATCGAAGGATTTTTAACTGGCCAAAGAATAAATTATTCAATTCGATTGATCTTAGTGTCAATATACATTATATTAATAATCAAATTACCATTCATCTGTCCCTCATCTGTTTCAATTTTTTTGTGTCTGTAGAAATGTACATTTTCTATGAATTCGTAAACTCTTTCATTTCCTTATTATCAAAATCGAAATAAATAAAATCGAAGGATTTTTAACTGGCCAAAGAATAAATTATTAATTTCGATTGATCTTAGTGTCAATATATATTATATTAATAATCAAATTACCATTCATCTGTCCCTCATCTGTTTCAATTTTTTTGTGTCTGTAGAAATGTACATTTTCTATGAATTCGTAAATTCTTTCATTTCCTTATTATCAAAATCGACATAAATAAAATCGAAGGATTTTTAACTGGCCAAAGGATAAATTATTCAATTCGATTGATCTCAGTGTCAATATATGATATGTGATCAATGTATCGCTTGATCCAATGAGGCGATGTCGTGGAAAACTACAGAAAACGTAGTTAGATTCCATTTTTCATATAGGAATGTTGCTAGGATTGAAGAATAAAGGCATACATGCGAACGAGTTCACTAGTTCTCGAAATCAGGGTAAGCTTGGAGAACGAGATTGGCACACGTCACGCTGAAAGCTCATCGGCAAAAGGGAGTAAAAAAACCATGCTGGTTCAATACACCACGGCGGATGGAAAGGTACAACGAGATATATAGTTGTGCCAAGGATGAATAAAAAGTACCGGATAGTTAGTGCAAAGGACAGAGAGGGAAAAAAAGGACAGAGGGAGAAGAGACGGATTGGTGCGGTTGGTTAGGAGAAAAAAAAACCGATGGCGTTATTTCTGGCCGATTCGTTCCAGTGAGGCATTAAGCGAGTCGCTCGCACGAGCACACGATGCGCAAAGCAAAATAAAAAGTGACGAGAGAGTTTTGCCAGGTTAATAGTGGAATTTGCCAAATGTGCAAAAAAATTCGTAGAGAGAATTCTTAAAAAAAAAAAAAAACGAAATGTATCTCAAATTTTTTGTGTAATTTTTATGCACGGTAAATTTTATTTAATATATAATCCTGATTAAAATTAATTAGTACTATTGCAGAAAAATTAAAAATACTTGCATATTAAATTTAGAATAACATTTTTTATTTTTTTTATAAAGATCTAAATTTGATTCAACCGCAAAATGCTGAGAAAAATACGTAAAAATCTGTAATTGGCAGTGTTTTAATAACACACATTTCAACGGACGACTTAGGAACGAACGTGCGTGCCTGATACACATAACATATTGTTCTAAAATAGATTTCTGATGACTCCGGAAACGTTCGCCGAACAAATCGTTATGAACCATCTGACGAATAATGAGAAGCTTTGGCTAAAAATGTTCAAAGAGACGGCAATGTTTATGTAGCACTCTATTTTCAATCGAATTACTAAGACTCTCTTCTTCGACGCGTCAAAGGGGCCTTTTCTTGAAGGAGGGACCAAATCTAAGGTATCCAATTAATCTCTCGTTGACCCTTAAACGGGCCGAATATTTTTTCTAGAATTTATTGTAAGTTGTACTCTGACAAATGATTTTCCTGAATTGGGCTAGACAAAATTTAGCTAATTGATCACTCATCGATCTTTAATTGTTTCAACGAATTCCTGAGAATTTTGTTAATGTCATATTTTTAAAATGAATTTTCTTATGGATATGATCAAGTTCAAGATCTTATAAAAAAAATACCACAGCCGGGAAAGTTTCTTTTACACTTGCTCAGCTATTTGCAGAAAAATGTCAGTAAACTTTCTGGCGGATTTTCTGTCAGCTGTGTAAACTCTGAAGCAGTTGGTCTATTATTTGCTAAAATATGGAGGTTACGGAGGTTTCACTATTCCCTGGTGGATCATGTCTCGAGTTCCATAACTCGAAATATGGTTGAGAGCTCAGATTTAGACCTCATCCAGTAGTTACATGGCTTCATCAATTATTTACATATAATAGCCAAATTTCAACTGCAAGTATCTTCTACAACAATAATCTGGGATATTTTCAGAATTTCCAGAATAAAATTCGCCCGCAAAATCGAGGAAACACTTTCACGCCTATTTCACACGTTATTTCAGAAAAATATTAATAGAATCCTATATTTATCGGCTCTTCGGTTTAAGACAAATTCAAAGTGCAATTCTGAGACAAAATGTCCTTATTCAAATAGCTGAACGAATATAGAAAGTTCAAACATCTTTATAGCTTCGGTTAGTAGAGAAGCTTCGAGCCTCATCGAGTAAAGAAGCCTATTCACGCCTGCAATTGCGACGCAAGTGATACTCTAAAGTGTAATCCAAAGCCTCAGTTCCTCTATTCTTAAGCCCGATCAACCACATCGAATAACTTTCGAATTCACCCTATTTGTTTTCCTATTCTATAAATAATTCAGTGTTTACATATTCTCTAGAATATTGTATCAGATTATTTTTTAATGTGGGAATATTTCGTAAGAGAGATAATAATTAAACTCCATATACATTATCTAGCAACAATTATAAGCAGCATCTACGAAAAGATGTGCACATTTATAAATAACTGCAATTTAATTTTCTTCAAAATTATTTAAAAAATCAATTTACCCACATGAGTGATCCAATTTTTTTTTTTTTTTAATGGGATGAAAAATGAATTGTCCTTCAATTTAAAAAAATTGATAATATTATGGAATAATTTGTATGACCAATTGCAATTAAAAATAAATAATGCCCTAACGCTGCTACTAATAATCACAATTTTCATTTTCAATATCAGATTTTATTAATTTAAAAATTCCTATGACGGGCATTAATAAGCTACATTAGCGCTGGTCTCTCGACAAAGTTTTCTGTGCCGCTGATGTCAAGTGCATGCAAAAATAATCCACGATGGATTATCGCACACCCTTTCTCTCCAACTCTCCGGCTGGATAACTCGTTAGAGCATTACCACGTTATCTCTGGTGTCTATATATATCGCCTGGCCCTTTGGAAACTCGGTTAATATCTACCGATAAAACCACGTGTGGCAGAAGCAAAACACCTTCACTATGTACTATCACAACGGTTTATAATAATATTGGCTGCATAAAATATAATATACCAGTGCACCAAGCCCGACGAAGATACGCGGTGGAAAGAGAGCGAGTTACTTTTTTTTTTCTATAAAAAGGTTTGCCTCACACGCGACCATCTGTTCACACGTGAGTTTTTCTTCTCATCACTCATCCGGTGCGAGAATCGCACCAAGAGCCTTATAATATAAGCGATACTCATGCACGTCCTCCCCGAGAAGGCACAAAGTATTCAAGAGCCCCTCGGGGTCACAACTTATCGAAGAATATTATATAAATAACGAGAGACAATAATAAAACGAAAAAAGTGGAGACGGTCGAGGGACTTTCTGAAAGATTATTCTCCGGTGAGAATAATTGTCTCTGGTACCAAGGATGCACTGAGAAATACTTGGCAAAGCGAAAAATATGACTAACAATTTTTTATACTGTCCTAATAATAATTATTGTTCAATAATTTGTCATTAGCTTTACACATTAATTGTATTATAAATTTTACTTCATTTTTTTTGTAAATTGTGGATACCAATTATCAACATTTTGTTTTTGTTGTTATGTACTTTAATACGCTTTATGCAGCACAGCGGATAAATTATGTTTATATAGAATCGACGCCCCGTTCCACTATTGACTTGTCGATATTTTGAAATGCAAACAATTACACGCATTCAATGCTCATGACAAGTTTATCTGAACAGTGTTTGCCGAAGTTTCGAAGGATATTTGTATATTTGTGTGCTAATAAATTGTAATATTGTCAGGAATCGAAACGATCCTCCTGCAAATTGATTGGCCACTTTTCGAAAATACGCTATCGTTAATGTCCTGTCTAAAATGACGTTAACAGATTTTCTTGCGAAAAAAAAAACAGCGAACTTCCGAGGACTATTCACTATTCGTATTATTTGTTTTTTTTTTTAAGAATTAAAGGTATTGTTGACTCGTTTTTTTTTTTTTTTTACTACAAACTACTTAATTCTCGTATGTATAATTTTTCCAGCCCAAGTGGCGACTTATTTCACGCGTACCAAAGACAGCAAAGTGGCGAGAAACAAGCGAGAGGATAAGTGTAACACGAGCCGAAAGAGAATGAAATAAAAAAGGCGTCATTGTTCTTTATTTTGCAAGTTGTTAGTAACTCGAGTTCACTCCAATGCCCCGGCTCGGTTTCTCTAGTTAGGTCAGGTTTTCCACGCTACTTGGAGGCTCTTGAAGATGAAACAAAAAGGAAATTGACATCTAATGCTCGTGTCTCTCGCTGCGCAATTGCACAACAAGACTTATGTCACGAATAATAGAATCGTTCGAGGAGAAGGACAAAACAAAAAGCGGCCGAATTAAGCCAGACTCTCAGTTAAAAGCTTCTAAATCTGCGACAATCTCATATTCCCCTTCACATTTCTTCAAGCACAAAAAATCGATGTTGACCAGTGAACAGAAATATTTAAATGGAAATGTAATGAAAACACTCGTCGATTTAAATGACTGTGAGTAATATTTTAAAAGTGCGAAAATTATCTTTTCTCATATAAAGTATGATAAAGAGCATTATTCTAGATAAGAAAACTAAAAATATTATTAACAATTTGCGAGAAAATTGTGATTATAAAAACACTTAAAACTGTTTCGTTGAAATGAACTATTCAGTTATTAAAACCGAAAAGCATTTTAATCACACATTTGTTCGAACGATGTTGAGTCTTCATCCTGACACACAAAAATAGTTCTTTCTTGCGGTAACAGAAGCGCATATGCGCGAGGAACAATGCCTCGTTCTACATCTCTACAGCCTCGTTTGTAATGAGGGCCAGAGCCGGAGATTTCTCAAGTGCACACAGAGCAAAATGTAATGCGATCTTCGTGCGAGATGAAGAAACGATATCGCTCATTCGTATTTTTTTTTTTTCTCCGGCGATACACGTCGAGCATTTAGGCCTTGAATTAATCAACCCATTTTGCTGTGAGTGGCGAAGAGGAGCGATACGCAAGTAGTGGAAAATTCTCTCGACCATTTCGAGTCCTCCGCTCTACAATTCGGTGATATTGCCTCTCATATGGTGATCGCGGGAAGCTCATGTACTTGTTATCTCCCGGGATGATCGTGTGTCGGTGGAAGAAAATTGTTTTATCTCTCTCTTAAAATCGGAGTGAAGTGGATCTCACGGTACTAAAGTACATTATTTTCTTCATATTCACAACGGAATAACGAATAATTTATTGGAAACCTTGGTCAGTAATAACATAGCAAAGTTAGGATCAAAATGTTTCGCAGCAACAGATTATAGAATAGTTGCTTTGCGATAAACAACACCGAGTCATAAATGACGTAATAAAATATATCTTTAGCAATGATAATTCAAATAAAGTTTACCCAATGAGGTAATTTTTAAATTGTGGCTTGCAGTCTCTCAAACTCGATTTAGAAAGCGCATTAATAGGAAATTCATTAGTCTATTTTGCTGTCATCAGCGAAGAGTTGCGTTGCGAATGCGGTAGAAATTTTGTTTCAACCTTTCGCCAGTCCCCATTGCACTACAACTCGGGGACGTTGCTTGTGATAATAATCGCGAGAAGCTCGTGTGATTGTTATCTGCCGGGATGATCGTGTGTCGGTGGATGAAAATTGCTTTATCTCGTTCTTAAAATCGGAGTGAAGTGGATCTCACGGTAGTAAACGACGAGCAGTCTGCCGGAGGATCGTCGTTCGTGATACTCTTCGTCTTCGTCGGTTCTGCAGTTTGAAAACAGTATAAATTCTTGAGATGAGTTTCTCTCTCGTTTTATCAAGCGCCGCATATCAATTCTGCACTCGACTCTTCAAGAGGTACAATGCACTTGGCTCGTGCCTCTTGCAATTTATGTTGCTACTTGGCAGCAAGTAAGAACGAGAGAGAGAGAGAGAAAGAGAGAGGAAGAGAGACAGGAATATATATAGAAGTTGATGAGTGGTTACGGTATTTTCTCGCACGTGACAAATTGACGAATCTCAGCGAGCAAAGATTCGACTTACCCCAACGTCGACAAGAATCCCGAGACATTTCCCTCGGCGTAGAGGCTGACGATGTCGCCGAGGTGGAGGAAACTTGCAGATCCCAGTATCTCCCCCATACTGTAGTTAGACTCCAGCTTCCCGGTTTTATAAACCAAAGGACCTCACACGGGCCCTTCAGTCTAGCGATCCAGACGTCATTGCTCACGTGTCTGAAAATATAAAAAGTCATTAATTTAAAAGTCGGAGCAACGAAACGCTCTCATCTATCAGACAGCTAGTAGATACGGATAAGCTCAATAACTCGCCTGATTTTCAAAGACCGCAACTTTTTCAATGAAATTATTGATTGGAATATTTTTAAACACGAGGAAAGTATTCGTTCATAGATTAACACTATAAAATCATTTTTTGGTGCAAAAATAATTAAATGCAAGTGAGCTATGCGTTTTTTTTTGTTCTTTTTAATATTTAAATATGAAATCATTGTTGTTATTATTATTGGCAATTAATATCAGTGATATTTGTCCATGGACATCATCAATTTTTACCTAACTCACTTCCTTCAATGTGTTTTACCATAAACACAATATTATGTGCTCGTTTGTAACTTTGATGTTAATAGCTCGACACCCTAATAACTTTTACTGTATTATAACTCTCTCGAGCGACAACTTTTGTTGCCCCGTTACGGAAACGCTGGTCAGTCGTCGCATAGCAAAGTTTTAATAGGGTCCAGATGTATTCCGGAAATAAGTTGTAGAATAGTTGCTTTGCGGTCGAGAAAATCGGTGCGAAATAATTCTACTCGAAACTTGATTTACATTTAATGGACATTTTTATTTATAAACTGGTATTCGAAATTTAATATATGCCTGCGATGGCAAATTTACCATTTGTACAATCATTTTTGTAATTAACTTCAATTTTATTGCAAAAGTACCTTAATTTGATATCACAATTGCACAGTAAATTTAATAATGAGGAGTTTATGCATAAAATCTTCCAGTATTTTTTGACAGTACTTGAGTCATAAATGTGACTTAATGAAGTATATCAAAGTTTCATTCCAATAAATTCATTTGAATAACTTGAAAACTGTGTTTTTCAATGGCTGAAAGGACCATTTAGTGAGCTCATTTGTAGTGAAATCCTGCGCCAGGTACGAAAGCCTATCCGAGCGTGGTACGTCACACAAAATGTTTAGCATGAGGGAGAGAAGCGAACGAGGCAACGACCCGCATTTGCACGCAATCGCGAAACGTTCTACTACAGTAATTTACTATAAATTTAATAAAGTAAATTAAAGTAAAGTATAATTATTAAAGTAAATTTAATAAAGAGGAATTTATGCATAAAATCTTCCAGTATTTTTTGACAGTACTTGAGTCATAAATGTGACTTAATGAAGTATATCAAAGTTTCATTCCAATAAATTCATTTGAATAACTTGAAAACTGTGTTTTTCAATGGCTGAAAGGACCATTTAGTGAGCTCATTTGTAGTGAAATCCTGCGCCAGGTACGAAAGCCTATCCGAGCGTGGTACGTCACACAAAATGTTTAGCATGAGGGAGAGAAGCGAACGAGGCAACGACCCGCATTTGCACGCAATCGCGAAACGTTCTACTACAGTAATTTACTATATATTGCAACGAAGCTATTTATAGAGTTTGAAAAAGTTTTCTGTCTACCCTGAGAAAAAGTTGCAATGTAAAGTGGAATGGGAAGTTCGTTCCTATCCAAAAGAATTTTATAGTTCCCAAAACTTAAATCCACCTATTTTACTTGGAGAACTTAAATTGAACTAAAACTTGGAGTAAAAAAAAATATGCCCTAATTTCCAGTGATATACAATTTTTTGATACATCTTTTAACTGTATTCGATCAACAAATTCCTATTATTTAACAGTCAATACAACAATAGTTTCCTGGTAATGTGATAGACTATGTAAATTCATAAATTAATGGAAAATAATGTAGCTGACCAGCTTAGCCACACAATTGTGAAATGCTGAATCGAAAGAGTCAGTTCTCGGGTTGTTAAAAAAGCGTCACGTTATTTATAGTCCTTCCGTTGATACGCGGTCACAATTTTGGCAACTGGCCATCTATAAATAATTACAAACGATTATCACGAGGTTGCCTCCTGTTGAGAAAAGTGTCATCGATTCGAGGACGATTAGCTTGCGGATTAGTGAACGACTATGAAGTTAATTAAATTCGGCTTCAAATTTATTTCATTCTCTACGAAATTTGAAAAATTTCAAAAAGCTAGCTAAATGTGTAGACCTCTTCTCTCGGCATTTTCGACCTTTTGGAGTGAAAAAAAAAAAAAAAAAAAAAAAAAAATGCCTATTTTTCGATAGACTGAGTTACAAAAGTATTGTATCTATATATTGTGTTCGATTCGCGAGTGTTGGACGGAGGCGCGTATGCAAACGCTTCGGCATTCGCACGACTTGGATCCAACACAACGAACGTCGATCCGGCACTCATCGAGCGATCCCGCCACTTAATATTAATTGACAGCGAGTTGGCATTACAATGCAAATGAAAACGCGCTTCTGATGTGCTCGTGTTTCGTGTCCGTGCGACACGTCACTCGGCGAGAGAATTTGCTTGGATCTTCCACTCGGATCAATGGCAATAATGTTCAATTGGAAACGTATGCGGTTTAATAATGTCTTCGCTGGGTTGAATTCATTCTGAATACTCGTAGACACTTCTGCTATGTTAATTTAAATATTCCATCGTTTTGCGAGGTGATTACAGGCGAAACATAATTTTGTAATTATAATTGTATACTTGTGGCAAAATTAATATTTCATTTGTTTATAAATCCTGTAAATCCTATTTCATCGAAATGAAATCTTGTTGAGCTATCTTTCGAGGAAGTAATTTATTTAATGACCAACTCACCAGGATTTTATTTCAATCGAATAGAATTTATTAGATGTCAATAGTATTTATTTAAAATTATATGTATTTGGTCCAAACAACATTTTTTAATGTCATAGGACCGATTTTTCTGTAATATGTATGTATGTCCAAAACGAATTTAATAGTCTTAGTGACGTTAACTGTACGGTACGAAAATAGTAGCGACTAACGAATAGAGGAATCAGAGAAGTGCGGATGGCATTGATACCCGGCAATTTAACGCTTTGCTGAATCCAAGGCACAAGTTTGTCCGATCATTTCCTGCGAAATGCAAGAGACCGATTTTCATCGAGACCGATGAACTTCGCTGAATACACCGTTTTCAAAATCGTCAAGTCTTAAGCCGAGAACCAATCATTAACTCGTTCAATAATATATCAACACTTAACGTACAACAAATACAATGAATTTGTAATTAAAACTTTATTTTGACTTCCCATTTATATCTCTAATTAATAGCAGCTGTTATCAAAGTGGCAAAAAATCGGAACTAAATATTTTTTTGGGAGATTGAAAAGTAAAAAATGAGAAGTCGAGAGTTTCGAGAAAAAAACGAAAATTTAAATAGTGTTAAAATAGATAAATATAAAATTTCAATTCATATATAAAGTTTGCAAAAATGTAAATATTTTTATATGGTTAAAAGATATAGTTGTCTGTGTAAGTTATCTTCCATGAAAATTAGTAAAACCACCAAAAAGTGTAGAAATGTTTGAAGATAATTGCTTGTCATTTATTTAGAGTTCAACTCGGTTACGATTATTATTAAGTATCTGTTCGCGATAACAATCTGAAAGTGATAAATAAATGAAAATTCGCCCAATTGCGGAGACGACACGACCACAATTCTAGTTTCAAAGACCTACTCAAAAGATTGATGGCGAATGATTTTCCATCCGAGTGATGCCCGCCACTCTCGCCAAACATCAAAGGATCCATTAGAGTGCGACTATCACGCTACTCTTGCTTCTATTTTCAGGTCTATGATCTTCAAAAATGCAATTCATGTACTCATCACCAGGTATCTCTACTATTTTCTGCTTCTTATCTATGATTTTTTTTTTTTTATATTTGACAGAAAAGCTGCCCAAAAGGTAAGCAATTTAACCAGTTTTATTTTTTATTGGAAAAGTAAAATAATAAAAATGATTGAGGTAACTAATAATAACGATAATAAACATGTACAATTAATTCTACAAAGCTTAGTTAACAAGTGACATCGCCAGACTTTTTTTGAATGAAGATGGTAATGTTAAATTAATTATACAAAATTATTTATCATTTTCTAATCGATAGAAGAATGGTTTTTAAAAATATCTTGTTAAATATAAGCATTCGAAGAGTGTCGTACCAGGAATAAGTATTAATATTATTCATAGTAATTAGTATATCGCGATATCGAGGCCCCACAATCTATCGTGATTTACACGAGAGGGCTCTTATCAAATCCGCGCATATCTCGCGGAACAAGGCAAACAGACAGCGATGTCAAAGCCTGCTGCGCCGCTTATAATCCTCTTGTGTAATAATCGCAAGCGAGAAATCGGATTTCGGGGAATATGCGAGCCAAAGACACGGAAAGACTTGGTGCGTGCATAACACCTCGCACTGGTGCACACGTAGCACATGTGCTCAACGCGCCTGTATAATATATGAGAAAAAGAGTGTTGAAAAAAAAAACACACACACAACGACGATCGTACTTTGTACGAATGGGCCGATGTGCCGGGGGAAATAAAAGTCGCGAATGAAAAAGACTCATGCATACAGTGTGACGAAGGAAAAAAGAAAGGAACTCCCAGACAAATGCAATATTTGCATGTGTGACTGACCATTTTTAGAACCATAGTTTTCTTGTATTCAAAATATTTTTAAAAAATCTAACGGCAAATAACGTGCAAAAAGAGAGCGATTACAAGCGATGAAAAAATGTCTATGTGCTTTTGCTACCCGGCAAACAAAAATCGGTATTTAATTGGGAAAATAGTACATATTTGTATTGTAGTATCAATAACTAAACAAGGGAAATATTGATCAATAAATACCACTGACTTTATCTTGCCTTTATATACAGATTTTAACTTCCCTTTATTTATCGCCGACCATTGAAGCACTTCATGCTACATGCAAATTTTCACACAGATTCGCCACTCCATTTCCGAGATATATGCAGATTGGCATGTTCCACGATATAGGTGTGCTTGGTACGTAAATAAGACTATCTTGAGATCTAAATATCTTTGCCTTCCTTCAACTTGGAGAGGGCCCCTTTTCATCGACGCAACATTGAACTTTATCAGCGTTTCTAATTCTTCAAACCGCAGTCCTTGAATGTACATACGTCGTTACGACAAATAACTAGTCAAATAAGAGTGGAATATTAGTGATAGGTGATACGAAGTCGATAACTCAAAGAAACATCCATAGCATTTCCATTGATAAAACGTTACTTCGAAAGAAGTATTTTGTCTAAGAAATAATCCTTAATTTTTTATTCATTTTAATGTCGCATGAATGATTCTATTTATCGAAAGATCGTTTACGAGATGACTATTATTTATTTATTTATTATTTATTATTTAATTATAGCTTTACAATTAGCAAGACATTTTTTCATATATCAATGTTTGATATCGTATTTCGTGCATTTTGCAAATTTCCAAACAGTAAATTTGCCACTGTAACTTCTGTGAACGGCGAAATATTCGGGTGAAATAAAAAAAAAATTCTCAAGCATAAAAACAGCCTGCAAAGTAAAACTCTGCAAGCTACTTTCTCATTATTCTTGGCTCAGTACAAAGCTCCCTCCGTGAGAAAGCCAAAATCGATCAGCATGCTTCTCCACAGAGGAAGCTCAAGTGAAGCCAAAAATAAAGAGGCAATTTACGGGGTCCTCCCTTGCACTCCTTTTATTAAATATCGACTGCAGCTTATTTGTAATACCGAAGAATCAACGGAACCCAATCATCACAATTTCCGTTAAAAACGAAATACTATCAAACAGAGATTTATTCCTGTGTCAAGCAAACAATTGCAAATATGTGTCAAAAAATGCCTCGAATAAAATTAATAGAGTGCAGCAAAAGATTGCACCTAGCAACTGCAAGATAGGATAACAAACACAACAAATAGGTAACAGAATTCATAAATAATGTAATAATCGATCGCTATTTCTTCGCAAATATTTTCCGATATCGCGAAAATTGTCCCACTGTGCCCCACTACTCCCCTGCGATAATAATCGCCAGTTCGCCCTCCACTTCCGCCCTAGAGCATGCTCACTATTTACTCACTTCCTTCGTCGTCGAGCAGCATTCCCCTCGCGGCGCATTGATTCACGCCATGATCGAGCGGCTGTCCAGGCCCAGGTGAGCCGGGAGTGATATTAAAAGAGCGAAGAAGCGAAACCCGTTCCGCGAGCGAGGAGATCGAATCGCCTCGTGGTATGGTCGCGTGTTTTTGTCGCCGGGGTCGAGGAGCGGCAGCGGCCGAGAGTCACTGGCACACGATAAGCCGAACGTCGCTTCGAAATTTCCTTGCGAGGCTCGTTCCTTTACACGCGGGAATCCCCAAAAGCTCTCGGAACTCGCGACTTGTTACGATTGTTCGATGGTAACGGTGACGATTTCTGTGCGTTCGATTCCTCTCGAATGTGTATTACAAAGCGGAAAGCCGCAGGAAGGTGAGAAAATCTCCTCTTCCTCTATTTCCGGATGTGCCAAACTCCCGCGAAGCTATTGGGATCCCCGGGAACCGGCGCTTGATTTCCTCTCGAGTTTGGCGGGCGCGTTGCTAGTCGGAGGATCGAAAAACCGACGACACAATCGTAAAGCGGTTCGCGAACGGGTTGCCCCTCTCGGTCTCTCCGCCGTCGGATGCCTTTTCCACAGTCAACCAGTCAGTCCACCACGTTCGACACGCGCGATAGCCTCGACACTTGCACGATACCTACGCGAAAACAGCCGAGGAACATTATACACTCGCGTGTATCTATATATATGTATGTGTATATAATTTTTTTGCAGGAGGAAAAGGCAAGGAGACAGAAGTTCGTAAGCGTTTTCAACGTTGACGCGCGCGTCAAAATCTCTCCCTCTCTCTCTCTCTCTCTCTCTCTCTGTGTGTGTGTGTTTCGAGAGAGTGACGGTGCTACGCGGAGACGACCTGACGGGACGAACGATAGATAGCCGAGTCAACCGGAACTTTGGACTTCTTCGGTTGGCCCACACTCGGCATTTACTCCGAGAAGTATGTCGCGTTTCTTGTTTGTTATTCTGTGGAGAAGGAATTTTTTTATTCACCGCTTATATTTACACCGATTTTGACTCGCGAAGGTAATGTGCACGCGGGCTAAGTCGCCGACCTTGCGACGTGCGCGACGCACGGTGGTTTCGATACGACTGACGAGTCGTGCGCGGCTGCCGCTCGTTCCAGACGAGAACCGCGGAGTAGGAACAGAAGCAGCGAGACCACGGTCACTAATACCAGCGTTGCTACTGCTAAGTGTAGTTGTAGCGCCTCCAGGCACCGGTGCTGCCGCTTCTACTGCTAATACTGTGTATTCTGTAGAAAGCATGTATATGTGTATGTATGTATGAATGTACGTATGTACGCACGCTCTTCCTCCTTCTCCTGCTGCTTTTCCTATCACTCCGCTGCCCTCGCTCCTTTACTTTCTGCTCTACATACTATCACCACACTCGAGTGACGAGAGCGCAGTATATATGATAATATAATGTGACCCTAAATGATTCGTGCTTTTTATTTTAGCGTGCATTTTCTATCTGTTTCTGTCTAGCAATTCGATTCCACTTTTTGAAATGCAAAGTTATGATTTTGTTCTCGTAATAGATTGGGTCTTTCGACTGACTTGATAACTATACAGTTTGAAGAAAAAATAATGAATCGAAGATTGTGCAACGGGGATTCCCTGATACGAGCTTGTGGAATTGCGGCGATTTTTTCCTTGTGACGAAAGGTCGTTTTTAAACGGGATTCAATGATTTTGGTTTTGCCAGTTTTGCCATGATATTTATAACTTCGCGTGCATTTTGTATTTGTCTCAACGCGAAGGCGGAACTATTTCTGTGATAACGAGCTACTGGATGGCACGTATGAATCGCCAGCGAGTTATGATCAACGTGTTGCAGTCGGGATTCCGCGATACGAGTTCACGGGTTAGGAACTTATTTTACAAGTGTTTTTCTGGCACTCGAAGGTCCAGGATAATGATACTATGATTTTTCTAGCCCATATTTATGCGCTCATTTGGAGGGACTCCTGCTCTTCACACTTGTCAAATCGGCTTTATTTTCAAGAGCATTTTTAAAACGCATTTATGGTTAAAAATATTTTTCATGCGTTTGTCACTTAACAGAATGAAAAATCGATAAAGGGCATTTTACTAAAATGAGCTTTGCTGATTTGTGGATGCAAATGCATTTTTTTTTTTTTAATAAATATATATTTTTTTTTATCGGTGTTCGTGCTTGGCTAAAAATATGTTGGGAATTCAGCACTCATTTGACTAGTGTGAAGCGCTTAATGAGCAGCTTGCTTGACAATCTCGGTGTTTGTGCACAACACAAACGAGAGACTTTGCCGCGAAGAGGGGCAGAGCGGCGAAGCATGCGTAGAGGACCGGCCGCAAGTGCCAGAGGTTTTCAGCGATATTGCGCGAGAGGAAAAATCTTGCGCGCCATCGGTTCGCACGTCGAAAGGGTTGCGCATGCGACGTACAAACGATTATCAAAGCGCCGCCCACACACACAACGAAATCGCGATTCGAGCGGGCTTTGAATATTAGTGAATGGACTCTTGGAAAATTGGACTCCGGAAAATTGGTCCGTAGAAAAATGATCCTTGTAAATCTTATATTTTATCACGTGTTTATTTGATTTAATTTAAAAAAAAAAAATTTCAGGTGCCAATTTTCCGTGAGCCAATTTATCGCGGCCTAATTTTCGTGTTAACCGATAAACGTGTTGCAGAGGATTCATTGATTACGTTCGAGGAGTTTTGCTTATTTATCTTTTATTGTACCAAAAAATTGCATTTCTTTAATCACCATTGATTCAATATAATATATTTTTTCTTTTTTTTGTTGTTTTTTCATCATTGTTGTTTTTTTTTCTTTCGTATCTTATAATTGTTATATTTTATTTTTATATATAATAAATATTTTTAATAGTGTATTCCTTGTTATTGTTGCTATCTTGTTATCACGTGAACTTGGAATTAACGAGCTTCATCTGTATTTCTTTTTCAATTTCCTGGGTTTCCTCAATTTAATGGCGCGTTTATTATCCTGATAAAATCACGAATCCGATGGCTACCCGAATCCCAAAATTTTACGTAGCTCGGGACTCGGCATTGCTTTGTTTTTCACAATTTTTCCGGCGCGACTTGCTAGATTTCGTTTTTGAGAGAATAGTCCATAGATTTGCGCTTTAATTTGTTCCAAGGCATCATTCGAATGAAAGAATATTCCGAATAGTATTTTTTTAATAAGTGAATAATTGCAAAAAAATGAAACCTTACTTTTTTATATTGTGAATGACGAAAATTACTTTCTGGTTAACGAGAATTGATCAAATTTAGGTATCAATTAATGTCTACTCAATTAATAACATTTTAATTACTCTTTCATTCAAATGGTGTCAATTTTTGGTTCCAATTTTTTAGTTCTTCTTTCAAAAATGCATTTGCATATCTTTCTTTTTTTTTCTTAAAGATCAAACACATTTAATCCGCAAGCCGAGATTACCGAATTAAAGGCCCCGATTTTACCTCAAAAGTTTTCCCCTTCTCTTTTCTCCGAATGGCACGAGACTCGATCGCCAATCTATTCGTTTTCTCGATAACTTTGTTTTATTGACTATCGATTCGATTTTTCTAGATTTCCGCGTCCCATGCCCTCACTGTAATCTATCAGAATTGTGGCTGTATCCTGAGAGATAAAAGCCTCGATATTATACAACTAAGCCAACATCAACTTGAAACGTCGAGGACGCGACGCGTCAGTGTTATGCAAATCCTATTGACAATGTGCTGTTTTCTTTGTTTTTTTTTTTTAAACATAATACATTCATCAATCGCCGCAACTGAGTAGCATATTTTATATATGTATTCAAAAAATCTTGGACTCTTTAAGGTGTTTCATTGCATACTGAAAAAACGTGTACAAAAATTTTAAGTATCCTTACGTAGCATTTTCAAAATCCAGTGGAAAGCAACATGCTAAATTTTTTTAAAGTATCATTAAGTAAAAAAAAAAAAAAACAGAATGTATTATCATTTTATACATTGAAAAGTATTTCTGTTGTGATTTTTTTCTATCACTAATAAAAGTTATTACATCTGTAATCTCGTTGAATGTTTTCAAAAATATGCAATATGCTATTAAGAAAAAAATCCGATGAACAGCGTGATTTTTTTATGCGCACAAAAATAATTTTCAAACAAATGCCGCTGCATTGATTGTTTATCATTTTTTTAAACGTCATCGGTAATCAAAATTATCCTTTCTTTTCTCTGAGCGATTTTTTTCTTTTTTCACCTTTCATAAATCCTTAAAATTATTGTACTCATTTTATCAGACTATACAGGCGAACATTCCTTAATTCACGACACGACTTACTTTTCCTTTCTGCAAAGAAACTATAGAATCTCAATTTCACGAAGCACCCGTTTTTCTTTTCTCTTCGATAAACAGCGAAGAACAAGTAAAGTCCACAACCTTCCACCACCGCAGTCGGCATCGCGGCCCCGATTGCAACACAAAAACGTGTTGTTTTTCCGCTAAAAAACAACACAGTCGTTCATCAATCGTCACAGTTTAAAAAGAAAACGACCAAGAGAGATGAAAAAAATATATAATCGTTTACTGATAAACTAGATTTCCACTTTGTTAGACAAATACGATCGATTAGTCAATTATCGTACTTACTCTAAAGCCATACGAATTACGTACATTAACAGTACAATGTAATAACTACGCAATAGATTATAATATATACATATATATAAATATATATAGAATATGTATATATGTATATATGTATATATGTATATTAAAATATCGCAATATGTGAGATCTGGGAACACGATGTCAACCCGGGTGTACCTAATCGCGAGGAACGATCCATTTTTGCCCGCTCTTCTTCTTTTCTCCGCTCTACTTTTTTCCCTTATCGCTCCGTAATATATTTATAAGTATTTTTAACACAAACGTATTGCTGCTGGATTAACCGTACGACGGATACGACTGAATCGTTTCGACCATATAACGAGATACAATCATAGCGCAAGCAACTTTTGCTCTCTTTCGATCACAAATAAATGTTCCACCGAATAACGGAGATGAGACGTCAATGGGTTCGCGGTGAAAACGCTTACGAACACTCAGAGAAATGAGTTTCACGAGTTTATTCGATTCAAATGCCGGATCTATTCGAATAAAATAGCATTTTATTACTGATATTTATCTGCACCGAATATACCCTGTTTAGCAGCAAATTCATTTATTTATTTGAATTATGTAAGTTCATTTGTTCAAATCTCGAAATTGGAGAAACAGAAATCGAGATATTGTTTTTTCATTGCGATTCAAATACTAAGTGCATTTCTCGACCGCTTCATTCTTTTTCCTATTTTTATTTGGATAAGCCTTCAAAATATAAGTCAAGTTACTGATCTCAATGGGAATAGGACTTGACCAATAAAGGATCAATTCAGATTAATGGTATCGATTGTAATGAAATTTATTAAAATAAGATACGTTTAAAACTGATCTTAATCATTTTCGTTTCACGCCAAAATTTTTTTCATCCAAGTACAATTTAATAAATTCAAATAGATCCTGCATTTGATTGCGGCAAACCCTCTGGACCCATTTTTCTGGATGGACGCTCAATAAGACGTAACAAGTCGGATTTTTTTTTTTTTTTGATTTCTAAAACTTTAATAATGAATCTTCATGATAAGTAAATACATTGCTGTACAGTTCGTCATCGGGTTGTACGAATCTCCAGCGTCGTACCTCCGCGGTGAAGTAATGCATCATCATACGATTCTTCGCCTTCAGATAATCGCCGTTTGTGGTTTTTTTTTTTTTTTTGTTCTTTTTGTTCTTTCTCTCTCTCTCTTTCAGTTTCTCGTAAATATATATTTTCTTTCGAAAGACAAGAAGAACGTAACGGTGACGCGAAAGAAAAAAAAGAATCTAAGCGTAAAAGTTGAAGTAAAGAAGGGATCGCGAGCGAGAATCGCGTTTCGCGAGCGCGATTAACCGGTCTGTGCTTCTTTTGGCAGTCAATAACAACAGACGAACGATTGCGGAGCCTCGTAATGAAAAAAAACATCGAATAAATTTAGTAGAATTTTGTTTTTCTTTCCATGCAACAAGCCAAGCGGAGATTAAAATACGTCTTAGCGTATTCAAAGAATATCTCGCCAGTGTTATCTTCGTGGTAAACTTGATTAATCAGCTTTAACCGTTTTTACGTTCCTTTATTTCATGTATTTATTTCTCTCTCTCTTCTTTACGCAACCGAATATCGTTTAAAAAATATGAAAAAATACGGGCTCGTTGAGAGCCGAGGTTCTGACGCTTTCGCCATGTGTGCCTGCGCGTTCGTAAGAACATATCTATCTATTGTTAGTTGATTTGATAATCATTTACAATTAAATTCGTTAGCTACGAAACTAATAAAAATTACTTACAAACCTAAGAAAGGCTCCACACCAAATAAAACAAAAACGTTTTTTAACGAGACGACGGATGATGTATCGACGTTGTGACAATTTCTTTTCGTTCTTTTTTCAGGGATCGGCGCCAAGAAATGACGAACAACAATTTTATTATGTGAGGTTTTTCGACCCATCGACGTCCGATAAAAATTTTTGTTTGTTTGTTTGTTTTTTTTTTGCGGAAGAGTCACGCATTTGTAGCTGGTCAGACATCTTCCTCGCATCGCGACGTATCGATTTAGCCAGCGTTGGCAGGGAGGCGACCCTGTTAATCCCATACGCGTTACGTTATCATTATTATTATTATTATAACAAAAATAACGACAAGTCGTTAGTCGAACAACGAATCAACGGGAAAACAAATGTAAACTCCGTTCGTTATCGGGATTTACGCGGCGATACGAATGGGAAGAGAGCAGCATTGGCACCGCAAAAACCGCTGCAGCTGCGATGGATTGATCTCTCGTGATTTGCGACTGATTGCTCGACTTTCTTGTCCTCGACGTCGTTGTTCGTCACTCGACGAATCGTGATGTAGGCTCGTTAGATCGGCTCTATTTGGTGGGACGATCGATCCTAATTTACAGGGTATCGCGATCGAGAGGGACATTGGGAAAATTGGTGGTGGTGGTTGTGGTATGGATTGCGGGATAATTTTTGGTTACAACTCCATATCCTGTGCCTCGTCCTCGCTGAAATCGCTCATCGAGGACTCGCTGTCCGACGACATTCCGTTACCGGGTCCGCCGTTTTCCTGGTCCCTCAGAGCCTCTTCCGTCGCGTATTTCCTCACGTAATCTATTGGAATGAAATGTCGTTAGCATTGTAACGTGATTAGCGGTATTGTTCGCGCTGCGGTAATGCAGTTGGCATTTTGCCGTACACTTGAAAGGGTGCTTGCTTTGTTGAACAATTTGGTTTTTATCTTGAAAAGTAGCTTTGTCTCGAATGTAGCAGATATGCTGTGTTGAAAGTTCAGTGTTACTCGCAACTACTCGTTTCCTAATGCACTACTATATCGTTTGCACCAAGGGCACACAGAAACTACAAAAAAAAACTGCCTGATACAGTCAGCTATATTTTACTCAATTTTTTGTGTGTAGAAAAATTCTCACAAATCCAGGAATGCAGGTTAGCAGTAAATCGTATCTCAGTGAAATGTTTTTACACTTTCTTAGCAACGTGGTAGCATATTCTGACAATACATAATGGTTAACTATATTTTCTTACAAGTTGGAAGTTAATTTGAACGTTCAGTATATTTTAGAAAGGCGATGAATTCTATGTATTAATTTGCTTGAAGAAAAATTTCACCAAGACATTGCATCGTTTTCGTTAAGCACCCGGAATATCTGCGTTGAAAAAATAATTTCCAACTGCTTCCCTGACGGTTATCCAGTATGTATACGCACCTGCGACTTTTTTCTTGTACTCCTCAGGTTTGTGAAGGTACATGGCTGCGGCATCGCCGTTCAATGGATCGATTGGATTGGGATATGTTAACAACTGGGGCAAAAAAGACTCGAAGATATTCGAGAGATCTGAAACGTAAGACAGTGATTTGAAAAAATCGTAGACACTGAGTAACGTAGCGAAACATCAATTGTATTACTAATTTTCCGTACTCATCGGTTCTTTTGGATATGACGCATAATATTTTGGCGATTTCGTATTTTGAATAACTTGCCCTTAATTTTGACTCGGAAACATATTTTCAAGTCCTTCTCCCATTCGAATAACGATTTTCAACCGGTGAATTTATGCGTGAAACTCGTATAGACGCTCGACTGAATTTTAATTAAACACATATGGGTCCCGAATTTGTAGCTACGCTTCAAATTTCACGAAACTGGGAATATCGTGTATTTTGCACAAGCTGAAATATTTACCGGCTCGACCCGAAATCCCTTATGTGTGTATTATTGCGCTCAATAATTAACGTACCATACAAGGCAGTCCAAGCCTGGTTTATAACGTCGAGACACACAGTGCCCGAGACTTCGTCGATATTCGGATGAAATACTTTGTTCATAAAGCCGATCGAAGGCGACTTGAAGGGATAGTGCTCCGGAAGGTGTACCCTCACTTTCCATATGCCGCCTTCGTATGGCGCTGCAAAAACAGAGAAAAATAGTAAATTAAGACATTGTCGAAAGCCGAGAATCCTAAGCAATTAAGTATGCACAGACGTTTCCTCAAGGTAGCTATTTTTCTCTCGCAATCCTTTCCGTGTACACACAAAGCCCACATGATAGCGATAATATCAAGAGTGCGGAAAACCGCAGGCTCCCTCGACCGTACAACCCGAGACGTGCTCAACAATCTCTGCACTCACGTTTCTCTAATTACGTCACCGGTTTTATGGTCGTACTAACGTTGTTGTACAAACTACCAGTTGTATAAATCAGCCCGCATAATCCTTTGGAAAATTCGCGTCGAGAGTAAAGCCGAAGAGATAAATATATAAGTGGGTAAAGCTGTGGGTTTATGCAGACATCCCAAAATGCTTTGAGGCCCACGGGATCTAGGAAAGTATACCTAAAATAAATGAGACATGGAATTCCTTCGCGGTGGCCTTCCGTACAGTCGCAGAGGTGGAGAAATTCTCGCTTCGACTGACGACGAAATGGGAATCTTTTTTTTTTTTTCTTTCTTTTTCTTGGTCGTTACTTTGATTATCGCTTGTATGAAACGTTAGAAGAGCCGGAGAAAGAGGTTCTGAGGAGTAATGAGGAGAATACAGACGCACGTGCGAACGAGCGGTACTCCAATCGGTGAAAGTGCATCGATTGCTTAACTAACAGCAGGTAGTTCGACTAGCGGGAGTTTAATAGCTGAGGAAACTAACGAAATTCACGCTGACCTCTCTCTTTCTCTCACTCTATGAGCGAACGAAGCTTATTACTTGCTCCTGTCGAACGCGGTTCAGCGACGAGGCGAAGAAGACGGGGGAGGAGTCGATAAGCCGATAAATGATCAGCCTCCGTTATTTAACTCATTCGCGACAAACTCACGAGAACACGCGCAAACTTCAAAGTTAAAAAAAAGCTTATCTTTTTGCTCCCTATTTTTATCAAACGCGCAGTTACAATTTATCGGTTAAAAAAAAGCGACGATGATTTTGCTTGAAAAACAGTGGTAAAGCAATCGTGAACATTGATAACAAAAATATTGGGTCAATTTAAATTTAGAAATTTCTTGGGATGAGTAAAATTTGAAAAAATCAAGTGTCAATTTTGAGCGAAAAAAACTAGTCGTTATGTGAATTTCAAAAATTATGTTTCCACCCATTTTTCGGTCACTTAAATTTATTTTTTATGCGATGGATTCCACTATTTTTCTCACTAGGCTCGATATTTTTATTTATTTTCGCAGTTGCGTTTTCAATAATTTCTCGAGGCTATTAATAACATTCGATATTGTGATACCCAATGGTATAGTCACTTACATTGATGTTTTATAATTACTCAAATTGTAATGAAGTTAAACTTTTGTGCAGGATTCTATTTACGAAACATGCTTGATTTCGGTTGGCCAGGGAAACATTCTCGTCAAGATTAATTTTTTCAGACGTACATCAGATATGCGTATCCTGATAGAAAGAGAAAGGGAGAGGAGAGTCGATACGAACGCGTGGAAGACCCTCGCTCTGAGGTGTACGCTACTATGATGCGTTCTAGATTTGACCTAGTGACCCAATTCTCTAGCGTACGCACATCCACTGCAATATTATTTTTTACATTCTATTTACCGGTGACATTATTCAATTTAATGTGCGCATTTATATTCGAATAGGATTTTTTAATAAGATATAAAATACTGAAAGCTTTACCAATATAAATTTAAATGATAAGGCAGCAGTTAGCGCACAATGATTCTGTACCAAGGATGTTAAAGCGTAAGTGAATGGATTTCGTAATGAATCTGATGAATTTCAATTAATTTAAAGAGCTATCAAACGTTTTATCTATTTCGGGGAACGAAGTGGCGATGCCTCGCGGAATCGATAGCTCTTCATACCAGCGCATCGTTATAGAACATCAGTTCATCAACGGCGTGTTAACAGATTAGAACGGATAGTCTGTTATAACGATCCACAGAGTGATATGCTTCGTTTCAGGCTTAAGATACCAGTGAATAAAATAGATTAGAAAGATTTGCCACCTTATTAAATTTGCATCGAAGTGGAATAACGATTTTGTTGAAAAAATATTGAAGCTCCACATTTGACAAACGGTTAATGTCACGAAGATTTCTGAGAAGTTGAATAATCCAAACTTGAAAAATGTGAAACCTACGGCAAGGGGACAACTACAAATAGGAAATTTGTAGTTGTACTTTTACAAATAGGAAATTTGTAGTTGTAGGTCCGAGATCTAGAACAAAATAACCGTTTCGTTGCAAAAGATAAAGCTTTGAAGGATTACCCGTGTTCTACGCGTCTGCAATAAAAAATAAATAATAAATAAATCTGCACTGCTCTTAGTAATGAACTAAGAGTCCCTAGGAGAGAAACGAATCTGATAAAAATGACTGATATTGTTCGTTCAAGAATATGTCACTTGTTTAACTGTTGCTGTTATAAAAATATACATTTTCCATTGACGAAAAAACATGTGCTATGAAATAACAAGTTTTTGTAGTTTGCTTGCGACTATAACACGTTCTATAAACTTTTTAAAAAATTCTGAATCGTGCGTAAGGTGTGTTATTATGATTTCTATGGAATTTTCTTCGTTCTTAGAATCGACAAATTCGTAATGAAGATACAACAAAAAATCGTTACTTCACGAGTTTATTATTTTTTACTAATCATTTCATGCAAGCCTCAAAATCTTTTTCAAAATTTACAGTCTATTGACGCTCCAAAGTTTATAAAACATGATTTTATTCAATGCTAGTTACAAAAGCAAGATCCTTGTGCCACAAGGCTAAATACCCTTTGTTTTATGGGTCAACGGTGTATATTTCTTCAAATAATAACAGCGGTTAAACAAGTGGGATATTCTTACAAAAATATCAGCGATCTTGATGTGTTTCTTTCCTCTCACAGTAGCCATAATTCTGCAAAATTCTCGGGTGAATCACGGTCCTCATAATTGCCCTGAGAAATATAAGTGTATGAGTATAAAAATACAGCGACAAACAGTGAAAAAAAAGATAAATACTCACTCCCTCGTGGTCCATAGAATTTAACGGAAAATTCGTTGAGGCCTCCCAGGATCGTAACCTCGTGTTTGCTCTCGATCCTACAGTGGACACGTAGTTAAGGAAAAAGGCTTGTAAAGCATAAAATCGTATTAGCAAAACACCGAACGAAGTAATGCTCCGCTCCAAGGACAGACGCGAAGCATCGCCTATGACTTTTGTTTTCCTAGGCTCGTTTGGTGGGTGACTCAACGGATATAACAACCAGTTTACAGCTCATCACCTACGCTCGCCGATTACAACTTTCTAGAAATACCAAATTTACGAGGGCAAATAACGAATTATCGGAAAATCCGTTATCCGAGAAATAGACGTTCGGATATAGTTCAAACATGTGCGTCAGCGGACGGCATAGCTAACACCTTTAACACACATGACATCATTTTCCAAAAGCACGATTATCTCGTTTTAACACAATTCGAAATCTTTGCCGTTTCGCGTAACGATATAACAACGAAACTTTTATATTGTAAAAGTACATTGAGTGTTAAACTATTTTATGTTCCCGCAATACGCAAACTTTTTCAATACGCAAACTAGCTACAAAAAAGCCAATAGCTCTTCCTTGTATCCGATAGAAAAAAAAATCTAGAATAAAGAACAGAGCCGCGTTGCGCATTGTTTTGTGTAGCTTCGGTGGTGGGGTAGTAGGTGTGCAGAGATATAGAGAGAGAGAGAAAGAGAGAGGAGAGGGAACGTCGGCTGCACAGGATAGGTGGACGCCTCATGGAGCGAGCAGTCAGCTGGTTAAAAACAGCTGTGTCCCGTCATCGTCTCGAGCAAATACACAGCCTACAAAAAATGAAATAAAAAGCCATTAAGCCCCCTCACGAGACCGGTGAATCGAATTTTTCTAAAAAACAAGAATCGTTAGATCCACGCGGTGGGCGATAGGTCACCGCCACCCACGAGACCAGCAAAACAAAACAAAGCAAAAGTAAGAAGTTCAATGCACAATAAACACAAAAGAAGAGTCACACATCGAACGACGCCCGATAACGAGCGTCGTCGTCGATTCCAAATAAAAAGGATACAACTTGATAACGTCCGTGTCCATACGTCGTTTGCCAGCACTCGGAGACGACATGTTTACCGAGGTTTTCGTAGACGAGGTACGTCCACGCTTCTCTTAAGTGCGAGCGACAGAGAGAGAGCCTCTTAAGCTCAGAGCCAGAGTCAGAACAACAGCAGCAGCAGCAGCAGCAGCAGCAGCAGCAGCAACAACACGAGCCTCACATACACACAACGCAGAGAGTCCAACACTCGGATCAGCTGAGCCGAGTATCACCGAAGACCCGCTTCGGGTCTCTCACTTCCACCTCTGGCTGTTGGTGCTGTGCTGGCCGCTGGCAAGATCGGCCTCCCCGTGCGAACGCCACTCTCGCCTCTCTTCTGTATATTTCAGCGTGCACGATAACGCTCCTCCTCTCCTTCTCCTTTTCTCCCTCGTATCCCCGTCTCTCTCGCACAGGCAGAGTGTCAGAGTCGTTTTCGTAGCTGCACGTTCGGCGCTCCTTTTCTTCCCACTCTTCACCTCCGTCTCTTCCTCTTCTTGCTCGCTCTCTCTCGTTCACCGCGTTATCCAGCAACTGAGAGGGGAGAAAGGAAAAAAACAAAGTCCAAGCGTGGGCAGCAGCAGCAGCAGCAGCAGCTAAGAATCAGTCGCCGCCGATCGCGATTCGAAAACAACAACGACGTCGAGCATCGCATACAAACACGGCGCAGAGAGCTAAGCACCAACGCTGCACGTATACACACATGTATATATATTACGTGGGTGAATATGTGTATATGTATACATGTATAACGTGCGATATCACTACAGACTGCAGCAGCGCGTCGACGACGTTTTTTCACTTTTCGCTCTCCCTCTCCCGCTCCAATTTCCTACTATAACAGTGTTGCTGCTCTCGTGCGATAACTCGGCATTTAAAAAAACACACGCACACGCGCGCGCGCTCGCGCCACAATGTCGCGAATAGCAGCAGTGGCACGCAACTACGCAGATGGAATGGATGGGTTGATGAGCGCGCGTGCCCGAGAGCTGCCTTTATTTATTTATTATTAATCGTTGTAATCCGCTGTTGTCGGTGTTGTAACGACTCGCCGTTGGCCAACGATGCTCCCGTCGTCGTTCGAGCGAAGAGCAGCCGCGGGACCGCGCGCACCTTTTCGATCTCCCTTTGTCCGCGCGCACCGTGCGACCGTCCTTGACTATCGGGTCATTTCGCCTGCACTCCCGACCAACACGATCACACCAATTATTCGTTTTTCGTGCCTCTTTTTGTTTTATGCTTCTCGGACGCGGAGCGTACACCGCGGCCGAGAGAAAAACAAAGCTTTTGTCACTCTCTCGCGGCGCGTTTCGCCTGGTCGTGTTCGCGAGAGAGAGAAGAGTGCAGCGAGTGCGATTCTTGCCTCTCGCTCTTTTCGATTGTTTCTCTCTCTCTCTCTCTCTCTCGTAACCTTCGATGTGCTGTAAGATTCTCTCTCTCTCTCTCTCTCTCTCTCTGTCACTCTCGCAATCGCACACTATCCTCGCGATAACACATTACAACCTCTTGACAGCAGCCCTTCGTCCACTCTTCCCTCCGCAAACTCTTAATCCACTCTCGCGCACTTTTCCCCTGCTGCTGACTCTCTTGTCGTCACTCCGCTCTCCGTGTCTCTCTATTCACGAGCTTCGACGTTCTCTAGCTCTCGCTACCTAGGACACGCTATAGGCTCAACCATCGCACACTATTGCGAGCTTCTCTGTGTAGGAAACGCTCCTCCTCGCCAGTGCGACCCAACAAACGTCTCCGATCCACGATAGTCTCTGTATGTGCGTCTCTGTTGCTCGCTCGGTGCACAGACGTGACGATCGCCGTGTGGTCGTGTGTACTCGTTGCGCTACTCCACGAGCCTGCGCCCCTCGCACGGTGCACAACCAATAGTCGACTCTCCTAGGCCACGATTCTCCACGACAAACCCACGACGCACTCCCACCGTCCTACTTTCCATTGGCCCGCTCCTTTCCGGCGAATCTCTGCATTACCGAGCGACGCTCCGGCTAAAGCTTCCGGGGAGTTTACCAGGTGACGTGATTTAGGCGCGAGAATTTGTTCCATTTGAAAATGCGCTTGCATGCAGATTTTTTTTTAAGTTTTGGTTATCGAAAAAGTACTCAAGCAAATGACGATGGTTTGTATTTATGAATTTATGATTTAAATATATTTAACAAATAGAGAATATGAAAATTGGGGGTGCTAATTTAACAATGAAAATCTTGAAAATGAAGTAGAATTCACTCAGGCTGATCATGTGAGTCTTAGAATAAGGATAATGATAATTAGTAATAATTATCGTAGCACGATATTGAATTAATGTGGTTTATAGAAGTTTTTGAAAATTCCGAAAATTTGGAGGAAATCGTTTTATAGTTTAAAGACTCGGTTTTTTTTACTTTCTTCGTAAGAGTTAACTTCAACTTGCACTCCGAAAATGTTGATCCCTTATAATTTGGAAAATGGAATAGGATTCACTTGATAACGTTCGTACAGTTTTTTAATTAAAAAAATATATTTGCAGGATATCGAGCGAATGTAGGTTTGGTAAAGCTTTCGAAAAAAGTGCTCCAGTTTCCAAAAGTTTTACTTAGGACGTTGTTGTTTTCATATTCGATTTGCCGCTCTCGATTCGCAAAATGACGTTGCTTTGCCGCGCAAAAATTTTTTTATCGAGAAATGAAGTAAGATTTGTCTAGTCGAAGCAATACTTGCGTGATATTTAATTTAGCCAATGCAGGCTAGCCATTCTTCTCCAATAATTCATCCATCCTTTCGGCTTTCTGTAGAATCATCCGCGGATATTTTGCACTTAAGGTATTTTATTTTTTCAATAAAATGTTTTCGTAGGACAGAGTTTCGATGACGACGTAATCTGCGCGAAGGTCGCGAGGTTTGAGGTTTCCCTCAAACGCTTTTGGCAGGCCCATTAACAAAAGATGACGAGACGATCGAAATAGCGAAACGATTTATTATTATTCCCATAATATATATGTCGATATACAAAAATTCGTACAAAAGACGTAGCACAATAGATTATTCGCTACATGGATAGAAGTAGACTAAAAGAATTACAATGGCACGCGGTCCCTCGACAACTAATCGACGCTATCATTATTCAGAGATCGCCAATTTTCGCTACTTGTTAAATGCACTTTTTATTCATTTTTTCTATAATTTTTTTATTATTATTCAATATCTAATAGAAGTTAGCTTAGTTCATAACTACATCTGTTTTTAATTTACCTGAAGCTAATGAATTTGACAACAATCGTTTGTCAGTTGAAAATTTTCGTGCGACTAAATTTGTTTGAAGGCTCGACATAGTTCTTTGTATATTTCATGATAAATAAATGATAGGACAAGTAAACTAAAAGTATGTATCGAAAAGTATCGAAAACCGCTCATCTCTGTTATCATAACTTGGCACGAGTTGAAATTGCATCGAAATCTATTCAACGCTCAACATTTATCAGGGTCGATAAAACGTTTTTAAAAATATTGCACCTTCGTGTCCAACTTGGACTCGGGAAGCATGTCGATGGCTAATTAAAATAGCGGTAAATAAAAATGGTAAGTCAATTATGAGAGTGCAGTAATCGACTGTCCTATGGATACGATAAGTGAAGAATACTGTTGCTTTCTCTTAATTAATTAAGTACTAAGACTGTGTGCGATTACAGTGCGCATTCATTGCGATTGTGTTACAGTTATTGTTAATAAATGCCCGATATTGATATGTGATACTATAATAAGCTGCTCTTCGATTAATGTTCTATAATCTCTACACGCCAAGTTTCTCTTCTAGTTTCATTAAGATAACTTCTGCCGTTACTTATTTCTGCTAGTATTACGATCTAATTAAATAAATATCGAAAGTCTATAGTAATATCACGATTATCAATTGATGGATCGAGTGTTAAATGAAAACGAGGATGCTTCGAGTGAGTCTCATTGCGGTGTGTTAATACTTAGTCCATTGCAGCTTTTCGCGCGAACGCTGTCAGCGAGAGCATCTCATTGGGCTCGGTAGGCAGCCTCGAAAATTCAATTTCTTCGCTCACGCTGTGATCTGAAATTTTTAAGTCCCCAAATTGTGTTAGAAAGCATAAGTTGCATCTATAGATGTTTATTTGACGTTAACTAGAAGCTTTCAAGAGTTAAATTTAACAAAAATCATCACGTTTCGAAGCTCAGATTGAAAACAGTGAATTTTAGCGCTGACCGCTAAATGATAAGCTATTAAACAATTAATTACTACTTTGTATTACCGGAAGGCTCGATTGGCCACTGTTTGTGAGAAGGAGCGTACAGACACAGCAGAGCAAGAATGTAGATGTTCCACATTCCGTAAACGCCCGTGAAGAACGCTGAAGTCATTTCCAGCTCGAAATCTTCATCCCATTTCCATTGACCCTCGGCGACCTTTGAAAATAATTGAATTTTATTCGTAAATTGCACAGTGAGCGAATAAAATGTCATAATGAAAAAATGAAAATTAAATACAAATCTGAATAAATCATAGCGTAAATTACCTGTCCAAGAATGAAACCGATGATGGTCAGCGACGCGCAAAGCAAAGTCGTTATCATGAGGAACTTGAAGCGGTAGATAATTCCCTCGTAGTGCAAACGTCGCGCCGAACTCATGCTGGGTAAAGTGGCTCTTTTCAAGCTTATGTTCATGAAAACCTTCCAGATCATGTAGGTGAGAAAGATCAAATACAATGCTGCGGATATACCCGCGAGAATGATAAAAGACAACTGTCGTACGGTTAAGGTAAATCATTTTAGAAATCTGAAAAAAAAAGAAATCAAGGTTGCATAGATCGATCGTTTGGAACAAAGGATACAGCCAACTTGGTCCCTATGTCGGTAACCCAGATCGAATAGAAGGGATTTCGGAGCTGTACGCCGCGCTCACACATGTCGAATATAAAGAGCGAGAGACATCCGACTCCTACGGCGGAAAGATGACGCCAGTAACATTTCACGGTATTTCTCTGATCTCCTTCTTGGATCTATAATACAAATAATTAAATAATACCATCGATACAGGAATAGCGAAGTGAATAATTAATCTTCAAAGCGACAGCGAAGCAAATTTGCAACAGTGAAGAAGGAACAATAATGTTCAGAAATAAACAATTCAATTCAGAAAATAAGATTCTGGAGAATTTCGACAAATAGTAGAATCATATTAGCAATGCATCGTACATTTTTGTCAACCGCTTTACACTTGCAACTCGGTTTCTTGTCATTGAAAATAAGTTCCCTACGAAACATTAAACTGTACCACTTTTTGTGTATGCATTTTTTTATAAGTACCATTAGATGTTCGCCAGCAAAAACGAGCCAGAAAGACAGTAACATTGCGTAGAAAACGCCCTGCCTGATGTCTCCAAGGAGCAGCATAAACGGCATGTCGTAAGCCAGCGTCAGATACTCCAAAGGCACTGAAATTCACAAAAAAAAATCAATTAGTATGGAACAAAAGAGGCTCTTGCATTTTATCCAAAGGTTTGATCGAAAATCATCGGAAAAACTTACTATTGAGGAAAGTCAGCGCGAGGCCCAGAGCCAAAAGCATGTACTCCAAAAGCGCGGGTTCTCTCGAAAGCATGCGAACTCTTCTCCAGTACCAGACGAGGAAGCATATGATTATAGGGAAGTAAATCGTCTTCAGGCTGACCCAGACTTTGGTGAAACCTCCGTTTTGATTAATGGCCTAATAAATACAACAATTATCACGTGTATCATTCGGATAACATTTTTTTTACCTATAATAGCTGTTCTTTTTTACCGTTAACCACAATTCCGTAATGTGACCCAATCCCTGATTAATGTTCTTGGCGGTATCCGCGGGGAGACGAATGTTTAACAAATAATAGTCGTGGTGAAGAGAACCCAACTCGAAAAGCGGTACCACGTTACAATGATAGTTGTACTGCTCCTTTTTCTGCACAAAAACAATTGTTCAGATGCAATACATTAACTTTGAAGATTCGTTTCGCCTTTATTAAGACTATTTTGGCGAACCAAAAATAAGTGCCCAACAAAGAATTTGTAGTAAACTTGCAGTTATTTACATCTTGAATAGTGCACTCCAAATTCCTCTCTGCTACAGAAGCTGCATAAGGTTTCCAGTCATCGTCAGCATCTCCTTTGTTTTTGTAGGCAAGTCTGGCGTCCAAAGTAAGTTTGGTTTTTGGAGCTAAGCAAAAACATCAACGATGTAACTAAGCATCGTTAAACGTGGGAACTTTTTTAAATTCTTACCAATTTGAACCTGTTCATGATAAATCATTTCTATCTGCAGTACTCCAATCAGATTTTGCTGCCACCTGGAGAAATCTATGTGGATGTTAGTCCGAGGAATGGGCATCTGAAAAATTCAACAAATTTTCAGATATTATTGCGATAATAGTAGACAAAAAATCGGCGTTCGGAAGCAAAATTTACCTGGAAAATATACACAACTTGATAGGCCTTGTGATGGTTATCGTCGGTAAAATCGTGCATATCGACTGGCTTGCAGGAACCATTGCCTCTTGAGTAAAACCATTTCCCAGCACCGGGTGCCGTTCCATTGACGCGTATGTCGTCGCAAACCGTGCCTAATATGTTCTGACTACTCGCAGGAGTCGGAGCTGTATTTTCAAAATGAACAACGCGATTAATTAATTTGAGTACCCAAATAAATTGACGAATCTTGCACTAAAAAAACCATATCGATTCTTATTAAATTTGCTATTCCCTAGCAATGTACGCAAAAACTTTAATTTTTGGGGTACAATTATTATGAATCCTTTTTTTGCAGATAAAAATAAGTATCTGTACTAAATAATCAAAAAATCCACATCCATTTGATGGTTCGTCGCAACGTCCTGACCATAAGAAATAAATCATTGAATTTGTTTATATCTCATCTCAGAATTGTCAATTTTCAATGCAATCCTCAAAAACTTTCTATTGTTTCAAAATAACCCACCAACATGTTTATATTGGTCTTAAAAAATTCCCGGCATTACGAAAATTACCTTGCATTCAATCGGCAGAATAAATACTTTTAAACATTATTTTCAAGGACAAAAGTATTTAAAATTGGAAGCTCGTTAAAAAAAGCGTAAATCGGAAGAATGAGAAGAGGATATGAAAAAGGGATTTTGCCGTGCGAATCACGGGAACAAAGGAACGTGAGCAAGTGACTAATTTGACATTGCTAACTTAACCGAGGTAAACAACGAGTTCGTGCGAAAGAAAATGAAATAACTCACCGATAAGACCGCCGATAAGAAAGCAGACGACCTGTGCGATTATCAACAATAAAACTAAGACGGACAATTTCTTGCCGCTCAAATTCTCAATTATGGTGCCCTGCATGGTGGTGATACAGCGAAAACCGAAAGGAAAGAAAAAAAAAAACGGAGATTCGCTCTCTGGGATTGCTCCTTTGTCGGCGTCGACGAAAAAGCGACTGTCCGTTGTTTACGACGCTGCAGTCGGCGTCCGCGTCTTGTCAAATCTCGGCACTTAGCGACCTCACGATTGCGAGACAAATTATCAATCTCTCTTAAGTTAAGCGCGATTCTTCACAACACACAGATCGCCGGATAAATCACGACGTACGTGACACGCTACCGCGAAAGCCGGCAAAGCTATCGTTTCACCGGACTCTCGGACACTGGATATGCAGCTTGCATGCTGCGAAGTACAAGCCGCCAACGAATGCCGCGAAAGGAGGAGGGGGAAAGAGAGAGGCTTTCGAGCTGATCCTGATGGCGGCGTAAAGGTCGAGAGGCGCTCGTGTTAGTCGCGGAAAACGCCGCTTGGCAGCGCTAGCGTCGCATCGCTTTCCGAAATAAATCAGAGATGAGTAGAGAGATTGCCAGTGGGGCCATTTTTCCTGTTTGCACTTTTGATCTTCAGCACCCGACGCGCCATCCGCGGAGAGTCTCCGAAGCCAGTCCACCTTTTTAATTGGTCGAGATATTTCGAGGCATATCTGCGGGTAATTTGAACGCTCGAGAGAGAGCTCAGTTTACGTTTGCATCCACCGCGGGGCTATTAGAACCACGCTTTTTTGTTTTTTCGTTTCAGTCATCGTACGGTCTTTGGCGTACCATTTTTGAGCCTTGTTCGAGCTGTAAAACTTAATTTGAAACGCTCAAGTTGCTCGAAAATACGTACGCCTCTCCGTTTTTTTTTATGATTCATTTGTTTTATGTTTATGCCATGCAAAATGTGTCTTCTCACCATTCGTTGGTGGGATGATACATTTTTTTTCAGTAAATTCGGTGGATAGGTAAAGTATATTCAGGTTTGGAGCATATCACTCCAAAAGCGCACGGTGGTCGTGTCGATACCGTCGTAACTTTTCAAGCGGACGACTCGGGATCGCGTCCTCACATTTACTTTTTTCGTTTAAACATTTTTTTTTTCAGACCCGACATTGCATTGTTTGCCGCCAATGGGAACCTAAATGTCGGACCTAAAGAACCTAAAGTCGGACCTAAAGAACCTAAAGTCGGACCTAAAGAACTCAAAGAACCTAAAGAACCTAAAGTCGGACCTAAAGAACCTAAAGAACCCAAAGAACCTAAAGAACCTAAGTCGGACCTAAAGAACTCAAAGAACCTAAAGAACCTAAAGTCGAACCTAAAGAACCTAAAGAACCTAAAGAAACTAAAGAACCTAAAGAACCTAAAGAACCTAAAAAACTAAAGAACCTAAAGAACCTAAAGTCGGACCTAAAGAACCTAAAGAACCTAAAGAACCTAAAGAACCCAAAGAACCTAAAGAACCCAAAGAACCTAAAGAACCTATCACAGCGTCGTCTAATCTGTGTACTATGAATTACAGCTAGTTTTAATAGCGCTAAAATACACGAACGGAGGGTGTGGTTTAACATTTTTTAAGTCTACATATATATATCTCTTTACTTAATACTTAATGTTTCTCGCGCGCGATTGTCGTTCGACTGACTGACTATTTCGTTTGATCACGATTCCGTTTCATACAAATTGTTAAAAGCGAAATCAGTATGGTGATGGTCAGCATCACGCTATTCGTGAGCGCGACATTCATACGGCTCCAGCGTATCATCTTTCCTTTCCTTTCCTTCCAGCAGCAGAAAAGGTATTTAAAATTTTTTAATTTTTAATTTATTTTAATTTAATTTACAAAAAAAAATAAATAAATAAATAAATAAATAAATAATTTTCATTACGACAGGGGACCTAATCCCTGTAGATTGCGAAAAGATTTCCGCGAGCAGCAGCGCGCAGCGGTGTAAACCGTCGTGAGCCGGGGCCACGCTTGCTCGCACGGAAATCGCGTTTTTCGCTTTCCGGGTTGATCTAGTCCTTGGTATAAATAATTATAAAAATTTTTATAAAAATAATAATTTAAAAATAAAATTAAAAATTTTTTTTTTAAATTTAAAAATTTTATTGTTACGGACAAGTTATTCGAAAGGTTGATTTGTCCGGCAAAAAAGGGTTATCTGTAAGATATTTTGGTGAAGATATGTAACCGATTTGGATAACTTTTCCCTAACGACACAAAAATTGTTCCCTGAATACCTGATATTCATTTGAGGGGACATTCTGATTTATGAAATGCTTTTATTTCGAGATTCTTTTTTCAAAGCTGAGGTTAGTTTAGTTTTTATTTTTTTATCGAGACAGTTTTTATTTTTTTATCGTGATCTTAATTACGATAGATTGCAAGGTAATTACAGCAATATCATTGGTCCGCTACTTCGGAATTGTACTCGGTATCGAGCCAACGTCTCGCTTTTTCGACTCTGTGAATAGCACCGCTGGGATCCGCCTCGTAGTCTCTCTCGATGCGAACGATTTCTCGACCTCCGGTGTCCCGCGCTTCGGTCACGTGATGCATTTTTTTACTAAATTCCGCCAACTCCTCCAGCGTGATGTTTATCATTTTTCAACCGTCCACCATCTCTGCAAAATGTTGCACATTTTTTGTTCCCATTAGAAATGTACTCTTCTTTTTTCTCGGCTTTCATCGGTGTCTGAATCGGTTATCGATCTGGATTCGGAACATTTTCTACAACTGTGCGTTGCCCGTTCCGCATTCGGTTCTAAAAAATATGTTGATCAAAAAAATATTTTTTTCTTATTTAAAACAAATAGTAGATACTAAAAAAAAATCGCTTGAATCAATATTATTTCGCATAAATTAATGTAATAAGTACTTTGCTGATCCACTGATTCTGTCTCGTAGTAATAATCCAAGTAACTCTCCCCATCGTCCACAAAATTGTCGCAGCCGCCTGCGAATCGCTCGCAGGGTTCATGATAACAGTATTCCTCAAAATCTTTGGAATAGACGCAATTTTCCTGCATATCTTCGTTCCCTTCGAATTCTTCATAATTGTCTGACTGGTATCCTTGTTTCTCATCAACGTAATCGTCCTCGTAGTCAGGATAAAGATTTTCCATTGTTTGCAAAGGCCACCGATGGTTAATCCTGTTGTAATTGGTATCTGTTGGATTACGTGAAATTAAATACTCAATTAATGGTAATTTGAAACAGAACATTTTTTTTACGAATCGTAACATCAAGTTAAAGCAAAGAAGCTAAACTTTAGTGCCTGTGTAATGCGGATTCGTTTATCAATGTCTAATAACGAAATAATCAGCAATAATTGAGTTACAAAAGTTATTGACATTCGTTCTCCACCAATTTTCGTTTTCATTATTCGCAATTTATTGAAATATTGAAATATACTTCAATATTAATATTTATTACTTATACTTTAATATTCATATATATATTACTAATATTTTAATATTACATTGATAGTTTTGCTTATGGAATCATGATACTGACATTCCCACTCCACTTCCGGTGGTTCCGGAGGCGGATAAACGATCATAGGACACTGAGGTCTTCCACATCCTCCAGTGGTACCCCGAGGGTTCGTTTCACGCTGTCCTCTCGACTGGTGCCTTTTCGTCTCCGGCTCGCAACATCCTCCACTTCCACTTCCGCCTGTGGGTCTTTGACCTCCGCTGCAATTGCAGCCACTCTCATACCGCTTCGGGAAAGCTCCATTCCCACTGCAACTCATCCTCACCTTCAGTTATTCATGCAAAACGAAATGCCTAAATTTTTACAGAATCCGGAGATCAATTTTTAAGGTTTTGGCCAAAAGGGATTTTGACTTGTCAAATTATTTTTGGTACGTCAAATAAAATGAAAAGTGATCTCCGACTGTTTTTTGTTATTATACGGAGTGGCTAAATGATTTAAGTTTTATGATGGGACTGACCTTTTATGTGACTGATCATTTTTGCGATACGTTGACGTTTCACACCCTGTAAAGAAAAAAGTAAAAACTACGTTTCATCAACTTCTTTGAGTTATGCTGAGTCATTTATATTATCATTAGTATTTTTATTCATGCATCAAAAATCACACATTTCTCCTGATTGACAACTTTTTTTGTTCGTGTGCAATACGTTTCGGGTCTTCGTTGATGCATCTTCATTCCCATTTTATCCAGACATTCCGCATCATCATTGCTCTTATCTTCACTCCACTTGCAGCGACAGTCCTCATTTTTTCCTCCACTTCTTTCGACACTAAAAAAGTGAATAAAGGAACAAATAAAAATGCCAATACTTTATCAACTGATTGAAATCTTCGTATGATCTATCGACATATCGTTACCCACATTTTGCAGGCACAAAAGTTCATTTTTCTTTCCAAATTTCATGTATCAAAAGTCACACATTTGCCCTGATTGACAACTTTTTTTGTTCGTGTGCAACACGTTTCGGGTCTTCGCTGATGCATCTTCATTCCCATTTTATCCAGACATTCCGCATCATCATTGCTCTTATCTTCACTCCACTTGCAGCGACAGTGCTCATTTTTTCCTCCACTTCTTTCGACACTAAAAAAGTGAATAAATGAACAAATAAAAATGCCAATACTCTATCAATTGATTGAAATCTTCGTATGATCTATCGACATATCGTTACCCACATTTTGCAGGCACAAAAGTTCATTTTTCTTTCCAAATTTCATGTATCAAACGTCACACATTTGCCCTGATTGACAACTTTTTTTGTTCTTGTGCAACACGGTTCGGGTCTTCGCTGATGCATCTTCATTCCCATTTTATCCATCCATTCTGCATCATCATTGCTCTTATCTTCACTCCACTTGCAGCGACAGTCTTCATTTTTTCCTCCACTTCTTTCGACACTCTAAAAAAGTGAGTAAATGAAAAAACAAAAATGCCAATACTTCATCGACTGCTCGAAATCTTCGTATGATTTATCGACAGATCGTTACCCGAGTCTTGAAGCGCTTCGAAGGTCTCGTTTCTTTGGCGGAGTGGCATTCGGGAGCGTCGACGACAGTCCTTCGCATTCTTCTGCCCAGAGCTATTTCCCTGAGGGTCGGCGCTGCGCTACAAGGCACCATTCTCCCGGACAGTATGTCCATTGTTCCGGGACAACGATATTCGAGACTCTCGTCGCAGTCGTCGTGCTGCTGCTGCTTCCCTCTGAGCTCATCTACTCCGGCAACCGCCGCGGCTGGGCATTCGGATCTTTTATTATTCCTCGCGTGGACCATCTCTGAATTCGTAGAAATGATATTACACTAGACCACCCCAAAGTTTACTCGCTAGAAAATACTCCGGATGTGTGTAGGTTCCTTTTTTTTTCTTTCTTTTTTTTCGCTAACCTGCTTGTTGTTTTCTGTAATCGCTTTTATACATCGCAGCGCGTTGTCCATTCGTTGGACCTTCGCATTTCCTTCCTCGTTTATTCGGACAACTTTCCATTTTTTAACTCTTCACGTGAATGAGCTGAAAAAGAAAAAAAAATTCACGTGAATTCATTTTTTATTATGATGATTCGTTTTGATTAAGAAATTGGGTGTTTAATTTTATTTCATTTGACTTTCATGATGAACCTTTTAATTCGAGTTCGAGTGCTTCATTTTGAGCGTTTCAAATATTACGAGAAAAGATATCCCGCGGATATTGGGAAAAAAATTATCTGTCCAAGTGTTGCATGACAGTATTTCGTAACTGAGGTTGCGCTGAAGTTGGCTTCGTGAGCTTTTATTTTGTTGTCGTAGGCGTTTTCATTGCTATCTGATGATTTTAAGATGGTAAAGATTTTTATAGGTGTAATTAGGGAGAGTGCTTAATGAAGAGAAGAGTTAGGCTGTAAAATTAATTGATAGTGACGAATTTCCAAAAATATAAATAGAGAGAGAGAGAGAGGTGAAAAATGAGATCTGAAAGATGAAATCTGTAAATGATATTTCAGGAAAATATACAAAAATATTTTCTCACATAATTCGAAGCACAAGCCAAAATAAAAAACAACAATTTTCGGCCATTATCCCGGTAGTCATCGACCAACATTTTCCCATTTAGTACGTTCCACTTTATTTTCGCGTTTCCCGCGGCCGGTATTTATTTATTCCATCCATTTCCGCTCTGCAATGCATAGCCACTTCAGTTCGAGTGTCCAATTTCAATGGAAAACGAATTCAATCAAGCAACTAAATGAGCAAACGCCAACAGCATAAAGGAAACTTTTGAGAAACTTTGAATTCATCCTCGTGCTGATAAAGCACGACCAAAAGTCCCGAAGTACACGTTCGCCAACTCCTTCATTTCTTCCTGTATTCTTCGCGTCTTCAGGACTCGAAGCGTAAGAAGATCCACATGAAGAAAGTCAGAAGAGAGGGCGCTCGAATGTTTCTCCCCGCGAGCGAGAGAGAGCGCGCAAGATCTTCGAGATAGAGAGACTGCATGTATTTTATTTGAGGCAAATACACAATGCCTCGCGGTACCCAGAGTTCCGGAGGCTTTGAAATTGTTTTGTTAGAAGGCGAAGCGGCAGTAGCAGTCGCACCACTTGGGGGAGGGTTGGTAAAGAGAGAGAGAGTATCGCGGAGCTCAGCTCGTCGGAGGATGAGTTACTCGTGTATAGGTGCCGGGGAGGAAGTCCGGAGCGAGAAGAACGGAGGGAAGCTAGTGTCGCGAGATCAAAGGGTCACGAAAGATCAAACGAAATGGGTATTTGCTACAAGTACAAGCAGAGAAAGAGGCTGCGTCTCTGGAAGCCCTCCTTATCCTTATTCACCTAAAGCCCGCGATACTTTTTTCGACAATAATCATCGATTTACGCTCGGCGCTTCGTTTTCGCATCGGCAACTTTCTCCGTGCAATCACGCTGCCTCATTCTTCCTTTTCTTTTTCTTTTTCTTTAATATCTCCCAACGATAATATCCATCTCCATTCTTCCCTCGGAAAACTTCGCCTCAAACGCACATACAACGGCAATTAAGAGGAAGAAGAAGGAAAAACAATACAAATGCGTGAATTTCGTGCGTTTTAAAGCGAGGGGAACTCGCAGTCGCTAGTTACTTCGGTGAACGGGGCCACAGGGCATACGGCCTGTTGATTGGCCGCACTTTGAAACCTCCGGGTTATCCACGGAGTCCGACAGAGGGCGCCGAGCCCATGTTGTTCTCTTCTCGCTCGCTCCGCTCTTTCTCTCTCTCTCTCTCTCCCTCGGACGATCCTCTCCGTGTGCCATAAGCGCAAAGGGACTCTCGGCGCGTTCCGCCCGCGAGGAGGAACGACGGTGGAGGTGGAGGAGCGAGAGAGAGAGAGGCATTGAGAGTGCGAAAGCGAGAGCGAGATGCTAGTTCATGGCGACTCTGGTGTAGTGCTGTGCCGAGCTGCTGGTACTCTTCCGTGGAGAGCTGCAGCGGCTGTTGTGCTGGTAGTTCTCGGGGCCGATGCACGTTCCGTCCCTCCGCAGTATTCGTAACTCTCAATTGTATTCTCGGAATAGCGTATAAAGAGGAAAAGGAGACTGGTGAAAAGAGGCAACACGTCGGGAATAATCGGCTGTACATAATATCGTCGTCGATGAAAACGAGAGAGAGAGAGAGAGAGAGAGAGTGAGACAGGGCGAAGGCCGCGTGAGTGTGAGTGTGTGTTAATAAAATATAAGGCGGCGATCGTGGGCTGCGCGCGCGCTCGCGAGCTCGCGAGCTCACCGAAAGAGCGAGAGCCGCGTCTTCGGCGTCTGGTCGTGAGTGACGAGGAATAACTGTGGAGCGAGAATAAAGCGAAAGAGAGAGAGAGAGAAAGAGAGGTGTGTGTAAGCACCGAGAGAAAAATATCGTAGGTTGCGCGGTCCTCAGGGACCTGGACGGCTGCGACACGTCCACTTGAAAACGGTGGGGCCGTTTAACGACGCGCCATGTGCGCGCAGTGTGCTACGACTACTATCGTTATCGCAATTGCCGCTACTAGTGTCGCCGCCGCTGCTGCCGCTGGTGCTTGTGATGCTCCGTACAACAGGAGCGAGGAAAACGAGAGTTGACAATCGGGCACGGGACCTCGAGTCTCAGGATACAACTGGTGAGGAGGAGGCGGCGCCGGAGGTGCTCGCACGCAATTTCTGAGCGATTCCGCGTGTTTATTCCATTTCATTTTCCTCGTATACTTCCTCGTCGCTCGCGTCAAAATACCCGCGGCATCGTACAATCGCGAATACCGAGTGTGAAACGAAAGAATCGCGTTTAGATTTGTTACTTTTGTTTTGTAATAAAACGACGGCTGCTGCTGCTGCTGCTGCTGTTGCTCGTAGGCAGCAACGACAGCGAGGTGATATACACACGACGAGGGAACGACGAGACCTGCTGCCGACTGGGCGAGCTTTGTTGCCCGATTGCAGCGTGACATCGCTCAGGTGAGTCTCGGAATTATTTTTTTCATTGCGCTTTAGTGTATTTATAATGTGATTAGCGGAAAGGCGCGAAAGGGCGAGGTAATAACAGCGAATACAAGTAAAAGTGCGGATGGCTTTCTCTGTCACGCTCATGCCGAATACGACTCTCTTTAACGAATGTGCGTGCTGCTGGTCAGGCCAACGAGCATCGCGCTTTTCTGATGCTGCTGCTGCTGCTGATGCTTTACGGCCACCCTCTATATTATACCCACTACCGACGGCTGTATAATCCTACACGCTCGTGTATCTCTCACTTCCACCGCTTCCTCTTTCTCTCTACTATTTCTATGTGATCCTACGTGTGTGCGTGCGTCAGAGACCGGAGACGAGTTTTCTATACGCGCGGCAGCGGTTGCTCCTCTCTGGCGCATAGGTTATTTCGTGCGTGTATCTCTCGTCTCGGGGGCCTCTGCAAAACATCATCAACGCTCATCGCTGCGCGCTTCGTGTGCACGCTCTCACACACACGTGCGTATATAGAGATACACAGCGCGGATACAAAGCCGGGTATGAGTAAATTCGAGAGTAAAGTGAATGGAAGCGGTGATACCGGAGATTCGAATTGATCAGTGGCGCTATTTCGGCGCTGAGACATTTAATAAATTAACGCTTTGTCGGAAGGCATAACGAAGCTTCTCATTCATTCACAGGCTCGGGTTTATGGCTGTCTGATCGTCGAAAATAACACGCGAGTTGCGGAGAAAGATGGAGCGCCCGCGTGTGTGTGTATGTGTATGTACGAGCGTGCGAGTAACACAGGAGCTCGTAATTCTGTGTGCAAAGCTCTGGGTAGTCGCCGGGCGTCAGCTTCGACCGACACTTGCCTCTGCCGCAACTCTCTCTTTCACTCCTCGCTCTTTCACTTGGCTCTTTTTTTTATTTTATTTCTTTTTCCTTCTCGTTTTTTTTTCTTTTTTTTTTTTTTTTTCACTGCAATTACGAGAAAACGAGAGGAACCGGCGGAGGAGAGAGAGTCTCTATTGTTTGTTTCGACACTCGTACGCCTCGAAGCTCTTTTTCGAGGAGCGCAGGGTCGACGCGGAACGCGGTCAACTTTGCATGAATATGTATTAAAAGAATGTCGGAGAAGGACAGAGATACTCATTTCCTGAGATTTCATTATAGTACCTTGGGTTCAGGGAATATTCTCGGGTAAAGCTGAGACACAATGAGAGAAATGAGAAAAAGGGTAATTCAGTCAGTGGACGATATTACACCTTTGGTTATTTATTGAGGAATTAACGCTGCGCTGAGCTCGAGACTCTTATAAATGTGCGATTAATATCTCTGCGTAAAAGGGAACAAGCTGTGGACGCTTTTAAACCGGAAAAGCTTTGTTATTTTCAAAATGTTTTGACTTTTTTCTTTCGTAAAAATGCTCAAACACTCGGCACTATTTTATCTTTTCTCATTTTTATGCATTTTTTGGTGGATTGATTGTTTTTTTTTTTGGACGATGACTTATCATGTAATCATTAATGATGTTACGATCAATTATGTGGGAAGTAATTTTTTTCAAATCTTCATAGTTTTTTTCAAAAGTATCAACGATAGCTATTCCCTCGATGATATTCAGTGATAATTCGTTTTTAATATGTAACGTTGGGTTCGGATTGATAAACGATCATTACTTTTCATCATAAATTCAATAAGGAACGTGAATAAAAAAATCAATGGGGAACGTCAATCTCTCCTTACTAAAATAAATGAATAGCAACAAAACATTTTATCTCCGAAATTCCTTCGCATATTCCGCAAACAGGTTGTTATTGTCAAATGTGCAATAACCGAATATATCGATTACGAAATCAATAAATCACATTCCACCCCCGTAATCAATAACACACACAAAATTTGTTAAACCTTATCAACAATTCAAAACATAAAGTAC
This sequence comes from Clistopyga incitator, assembly GCA_947507545.1. NCBI lineage: Eukaryota > Metazoa > Arthropoda > Insecta > Hymenoptera > Ichneumonidae > Clistopyga > Clistopyga incitator. Next base: position 4,217,264 of record OX382174.1, on the reverse strand, counting down.
TTCTCCGAATACAAAAAAAAAGTGTAATCATATCCACTCTTAGTAGAAACTCTAATTATCTCTAAATCTCCCATTATCGATTGTAATAACTAAGTACACGAATAACAAAAAATATCTATATATATATATCCTCAGTACCTGAGTCCGAAAAACTGGCTTCCCGCGGAAGCCGGCAAAGGACAGGTCCCCAAATGACCTGCACCTGACCAGTTTCTCATCCTAATCCCTCCGAAGGCTTTTCCTTTTCAAGCCGCTCTCGGAGGGGTCAATTTTTCGGACCGTTTGCAGAGCGAGTACGCTCGGCCGTGGTTCGCTCCGAGCGCCGCTCTCCAAATGTTAATAGCCGGCTCGTTGCATTAGCATCAGTGCAGAAAGAGTGCAGCGATTGCCGTTTGCACGCGGAACTCCTGCACAAAGTTGCGAGGAGCGCGCCCTCTATCTCCCTTTTTCTTTCCGAGCCCAGAGCCGCCGAGACGAGTGCAGTGCTCTCGCGGATTTGCTGCTGCATGGCGCTCGACGAGTTCCACAGCCCACGACGATACGCCGATGAGGTGGGAGGCGAGAAAGAGGAGTTACGGGGGGTGAAGAGGTTCAAGTAGACGTGCACCGGCGTAGCTCTCGCGGCACTGGATGTGGCTGATGCAGCAGCAGCAGCAGCAGCAGCAGCAGCAGCAATGGCGACGGCTCGCCGAGGAGGAGAGGAGAAGATAGAGAAAGAAAGAAAGAGTAAAAGCCCGACGAGGGGGAGAGGAGAAGATAGAGAAAGAAAGAGTAGAAGCCCGACGAGGGGGAGAGAAGGAGGAAGCCGCGTTCGGAAGCGGCTCTGCCTTTGATGTAGACACGCTCCGCGACTCCTTCACGCCAATAAACTAACGGTTAGGTTAAAGCCTTAAGGCCTCTTTAAGCCTTAATACCATTATGCTACGTATCCTTGGCTGTGGGCTAAATCCTTCCTCTCCGCCCTTCTCGCATCCTGCAACCTCACCCACGTCCCTTTAAAAGTCGACGGTCGACACCAATTGACACCCCGCTCATCATATTTTTCCTTTTTTTTTTTTATTACTCTTCGGAGGAAGCTTTGTCTTCGAAAAAATGTTTTCCGGGATTTTAATGCTTGGATACTCGGAATGGTGTGAAAACCCGAGAAAAAGGGTCCTAGAGATTGGGGGGGGGGGGGGGGGGGAGGAGGAGGATCATATGGAAAGTCTGGGATTTTATTTCGAATACGCCGAGAGGTTTCCATTTTTACAGCGTTCTACAGTCGAGCGGTTGAAATTTTAATCTGAAATCTTAATTTTTAAATGAAAATTACGAGATATCGAGTTGACATTTCTTCCGCATTTGGATCCCCATCGATCACTGCACGTGGCAAAATTTGGCGCGAATCTTTCGACCGGTTAAAATTCCACGTTACTCTGAATTTTCCGAAAAATGTCTGCGCTGCACAACCGAGTCTACAAAGTGGAACGCCGCAAATGACTACCTCGTTATTTTTGGCTTGCAACAAAGCCTCGTGTCCGTGAGGAAGCAAAAATCGATGAGCACGCTTCTTCGGAGACGAAGCTTTGTAAATGGCGAAAAAAAGCGAGTCAGCGAGTTGTGAGCTTCTATTTTTCAGGCTATCGGACACTCGTACGCTTTTAATAGTTTGGGCAATAATCGTAAAACGACTATAATACGTCGGGCAATAAATATGCTCGGAAAGGAAAGGAGCTTTGGAAAACCGGTATCGCTGAATCGACAACGGGCTCTTTTTTCGCTGCGAAGAATTTTATTCGCACTCGCGACGAGCCGCTTCTCTCCTTCCCCCGTATTATTGTCCGTGGTAGTGTACTATTTCTCGGGGAGAGGGAAGAGAGCGACTCTTGGCGAGACCCCGACGCTACCACGGTCAAAGGTCGCCTTTGAACGCCGCGAACGCCGCTCGTGACACGATGCGCTGCCCACGAGGAGCGTACAGCGCGGCGTAGGCTGTGTGTCCTCACTCGCCGCACTCAAGTTCGACCGGCGAGGCACAGTGGCTATTCATCCGTACATACGCACACTCGATTCGTCGCTTTTACTGTGCCGCCACACATCAACCATTCTCCGTCAATTCAGCCACTTTTTTCCATGCGACCGTCTCAGGTCCCTCCCACAATTGGTCATATCAAAGTACCACTCCATACAATTTTTTCCAGATTTTTTTTGTCATAAAAAAAACGTAATTTTGTATTTCAAGTGAACAAATACGAAGGACGTTACGAAAAAAGGAATATCTTCACATTAAAATCGTAGTTTTGTGTTGTTTCACTGAAACATTTGAAATAAACGAGCGAATTTTTGAATAATTTGAAAACGGAGATTTTTTTGGTCGAGAAAATTACTGAATATTTGTCTACGATTATCGATATGGAAAAAAAATAAATAAAAATCACTGGAGTGACGCGAATCGAGGTTCTTCGAGATGAAAATTAGGAAACGCAAGTCCGTACAAAATCTGACCTTGAAATCAGCATCGTATCGTTATATTTTTATTCAAGAGTGATCCTTAAAAATGTTTAAATCGCCAAAGAATTTGATGAATCCAGAGGCCGAATGACTTGAATTTACGAAATATAAAAATCCTAAATCCGCTATTTTTCAGATATCTCCAGCAGCTGACGTTTCTAACGCATTCCAAGTCCTTCCCGGGGTAAACACCTACCGCAAATTCTGACAATGGCTAATACAACAACAAATTAAGTTCATTTGTCGGACACGTGTCAGGCGAGCATCGAGGGTGGTAACCGGTAGCACAAAGGAAATAAATAAAAATAAAAGCAAGCGTAGGGTTGAACTACATAATAGTGGATCGTGGGGTGCGGCGGCGGTGGCGTCGTAATACAAAACGCGGTGGCACGAGGGGCAGAAAATTAGTCTATTGGCTCACGCACGATCGCCCACTGAGTGAATGAGAGAGGGAAAAGGCCACGAGGTGTGTGCCCTAATATGATATATTGTATTCTGTATATCGCTGCACACACGCGCACGAAAATAAAAAAAATGTATATATATACACCTTCCCACGCGACAATAATGGAGGCAGCGTGTCGTGCGAGAAGCCACAGGGAATCTCCAATGGAAAGTGGGCCGATGAGTGGCGAGAGGGTGAGACCGACTGAGTGAGGGTAACGCACGTGGGGTGAGGATAGAATCGTAGAGAGAGAGAGAGAGAGATACAATATATATATACATATATGAGTGTATATGGAGAGAGAAAAGTGCCCAAGGGGATCGTTTCCGTGCAGTGTTTGATACCACGTGCTTCGCTCTTCTGTGCACCCGACAACACACGTACATAAAATAAAAAAAAAATATATATATATATGAATATAGTGCATCAGTACCTATATTTGTGTCGCACGACGCCCTTTCATTTAGATATCAAAGTCGGCGATGTTGACGCGGTGCTGCCCCGTGCACTTTCGTACTAAACGCCGTCGCTTTTCGTCTTCACGACAACCTTGTGTGTGTGTGTGTGTGTCTCCTTCACCCGGCGTAAGTCACCCCTTCGAGTCTCATTGCACTCGTCTCCGTTTTGTGTCGTAACGCGCGCGGATACAGAGGACAATAAGCTGCCCTACGTCGTAAGTATACGTATGCGTGTGGATGGGTGGGTGGGCAAATGTGTGAATGTGTGAAGGTACACCCCGAGGCGTGGAATCGTTCACACTTTGCATCGCGCTTTCGAGTTTTTGTACTTTCGAGGGGACTCTCGCTTACGCCCTCTCGAATTAGTTCAATACGAGAGTTTCATTGCTGGCCAATGATCGCTCGGAGTTTATTGCGTAATGGCTACTGCAGCATAGGACACATTGGCCGGGTGGGGATCATTGGATTAGGCTTCAAAATATATTCAATTGTTCATCGATGGGTTCGGTAATTTAATATTGACTTTTTGATTTTGAATTTGATTTTGAATTTGGTAAATTGTAACTACTTGACTGATGTTCAAATTTTGGAAATACGGAGATGGAGATTTTTTTTTTTCGATGAGTCAATTTTCATTTCCGCTTTGTCGTTTATCCATTTAACAAATCTCATTGCGCTTTGCGTATCAAATTTTTGAGAGTCTCAGTGAGAGATTGCGCTTCTTGATTGAATCGCTGGGACAATTAAGGTGGTTAACCGGTTCAGAACCTCGATGCACGAGAGTGCACGACTGCTGATACGTACGTGGAGCACATTATTAGCGAGAAATGTTGAGAGCCGAGGTGAGGCCCTTCGTAGAACCGCGCACAATAGTCATCAGTCGTTTACCTCGAGCTCGACAAACGTTATGGACAAAGAGCGGGAGGTTCGAGTGGGAGGAGGTGGTAAAGCGCAAAGCGGAACGGCGAGTCACTGAGCGTTGCCGAAATGCTGCGTTAGATATAACCGCCCGTTTGACGTATTATCTCCAGTTGCACTGGCGCAACTGAGAGAGAGAGAGAGAGACTGGAAGGCACGATGCTCCACAATAATTTGGTCTATCGTCGTCGAAGTCGAAGAGACGTGGCACTCCCGACACAAACACCCGAGAGAGAGGAACGAAAAGCGAGAGAGAATTTCGCCGCGGGATCTGCGCCAATATCGAGAGAGGAATCCAGAACCCGTTCGCACTTCGTACTCGGTGCTGCTCTCTCTCCGCTAATGCACGTTCCCTGTGCATTATACCGAACGGCTCGGTCGTTAGATCGCTTTGACAATCGTCGGACACGCGAGCCCTAGAGCGAACGTGAGAAAGTGCTTTTCAGTGTGCGATTCCTGACAAATCACCGATTGATTATCAGACTTATTGGCTGTCAGTGCGACAGTTATTTCGCTTACTGTTTCAACGATAAAGAAAAATTCGTTAGAAGTAGATAAGGTAAAACAGAATCGGGGCAATTTATTTCACAGTACTCGATGAATTTTATTTTATTTCATTTCGCATGTTAGTCGAGATTTTTTTTTTTTTTTTTAACGTGGTTACGCAATTATTCGGAGTTTTAAAACACACGATACTGCCCATTGGTCAAGTCAAGAAGACTACACTGAAAATAAAAATGGCATTCGATAAATCCATCGTTTGCGGGCCACCAAAAAGAAGCTATCGACTTATCTCAATTCTAATTCCCACACAAGACGGAAATAACAATAACTCCAAAGTAAGCAAAATCATATTTTATTATTTCAATGCTAAATGGGATTGAAAAAATAAGAACAAGAGTGAATTCAAAACTACTTCTTTTGGTGGTTCGCAAGCGATGGATTTATCGAATCAATGACTTTGTTTTTTTCAGTGTACCAAAAGCTTTTGAAACGCTCGAATAACGAAACTGAAACAGCCTATAACCCCCTTAAAATCTGGTGAGTTTCGGATATATATGTGTCATACTCATTAATACACACAAGTGGATATAGGCTGCTCTTCTATCCTCATTTCCCTAATTCCAATCTCGATCAATCATTTTATGAATAATCGCTCTGAAAAAATCCCATTTGCGGGACTAATTCGTCGTGGCTAGAATTTAAAGGGCTGGCGAGATCCTTTACACAGTCGCGGATGCGTGTAACTCGCTCTGAAACCGGTGGAAATTCGACACGCGCTTCTCCCCTCGAATCTCGTTGTGCCCATATTATAATTTGTTTTTTTTTCCGTATCTTCAATGAGCGCCGCCACCGCCGCGTCAGACAATTCTTCACTTCTCGATCGTCACGGATACGCCAGACTGTCCATCGGGTTTTCAACATCTGGGCTCACGGAGACGAAGCGCGGCATCGACTGACCCACTCACAGAAAATGCATTTACAACTTTTCACCTCGTTAAACCGTGCAAGCCATTCTCGACTGTCGCGCGTGTGTTACGTGAGCGCAGCACACGAAAAAGAAGAAGTCGGATCGTCGGTTTCCTTTCATCCGCACTCTACACACATTAATTCCGCTTCCGGTCGTATACCGCAATCTCACTAACGCCTCGAGCTACCAAAGTGCAGGACACGACGTCTCGTGGACAGGGATTTTCGAAAATCCCGCCACGGATCGTGTGCAGACTTTTGTAAAATACAAAAATGTGGTTCTTGAAACAATTCAGTAACGTTTAGCCTCGACCTGTAATTCCCTACACATAAAACACACACATATATATATATATATAAATCTACATATACCTCGAGACTCTATAATGCAAAGAAATGGAAGTAGCTTCGCTTGTTGCTTTCAGAGGTCGTTTGGGTCGAGCGGGTTAACGCAACATTTGCTTGCTCGGGATATAACCACCGCGATCGTTTTTCCCCCGTCGCTCGGCGGAGCTTTTCTCGGCATCACAGAGCCGAAGGATAAGATTTCGCTTTCACAGTTCCTAAAAGACACATTACACATCCTACACATTATTCCGCTTCCGGTCGTATACCGCAATCTCACTAACGCCTCGAGCTACCAAAGTGCAGGACACGATGTCTCGTGGACAGGGATTTTCGAAAATCCCGCCACGGATCGTGTGCAGACTTTTGTAAAATACAAACAATTCAGTAACGTTTAGCTTCGACCTGTAATTCCCTACAAATAAAGCACACACATATATATATATATATATATATATAAATCTACATATACCTCGAGACTCTATAATGCAAAGAAATGGAAGTAGCTTCGCTTGTTGCTTTCAGAGGTCGTTTGGGTCGAGCGGGTTAACGCAACATTTGCTTGCTCGGGATATAACCACCGCGATCGTTTTTCCCCCGTCGCTCGGCGGAGCTTTTCTCGGCATCACAGAACCGAAGGATAAGATTTCGCTTTCACAGTTCCTAAAAGACACATTACACATCCTACACATTATTCCGCTTCCGGTCGTATACCGCAATCTCACTAACGCCTCGAGCTACCAAAGTGCAGGACACGACGTCTCCTGGACAGGGATTTTCGAAAATCCCGCCACGGATCGTGTGCAGACTTTTGTAAAATACAAACAATTCAGTAACGTTTAGCTTCGACCTGTAATTCCCTACAAATAAAGCACACACATATATATATATATATATATATATATATATATATATATAAATCTACATATACCTCGAGACTCTATAATGCAAAGAAATGGAAGTAGCTTCGCTTGTTGCTTTCAGAGGTCGTTTGGGTCGAGCGGGTTAACGCAACATTTGCTTGCTCGGGATATAACCACCGCGAACGTTTTTCCCCCGTCGCTCGGCGGAGCTTTTCTCGGCATCACAGAGCCGAAGGATAAGATTTCGCTTTTACAGCTCCTAAAAGATTAACTCGAGCAGTCGCAACCGAGTGAGATCGACCGAGTGGCGTCGGATGGAAACTGTTTGGGAGTGAGTTAGAGGGACGAGTCGGTCGAGAGATTACTGGGAAAACAGCGCCTACCGCTTGCGTTATATACCCTCGTATACTCTCGCTGACTTTGATCCCTCTCCTATCCCTCGAGATTCTTAAGTGCCGCAGTTTCACCTTTCGACTTTTCCCGGCACGATACCTCGCGATCGCAATGGAGCTCAAGAATGAATACACACACACACACACACATATATACATATTATACGTACAAATTCGCAGCGCACCGGTGCAGCATCGAAAGAACGACGAGAAGAGGCTCACAGAGAGGGGAAAGAAAAGTACACGGGCCAGACGTGGATGCAACGAAAAGAAGAAGGAGAGAGAGAGAGAGAGAAACGTCAAAAGCGCCGCCTCGTCGCGCACCTCGTGCCGCTCTTCAACCTCTTGTTTTTTTCTTTCTTCTTCTCTTTCTCCCTTTTTTTTTCTTTCTTTTTCTTCCTTCTTCTTCTTTTTTATAATTCCCTTCTCCTCTTCTCTATTTCACCGGACTGATCTCTTCCTTTATTCTTTGGCGACAGGGACCCGCCGCGTTCTCTCTCACTCGCCCACAATACTCTCAACCCTGCAGCCCGAGTACCGCTCTATAACTACCCCACAGCGTTCGCGTAAACTCTCTTTAACAACCCCTCGCGACCGGGAAAAAACGTCTCTCTCTGACGTTTTTACTGCTGCCGCTGCTCGGCGACGGGCTGCAGCGCAGGGACGATCAAACAATCGTGAGTACACAACGGGCGAGGGAAGGGCAGACGAGGCACAAGGGCAACTACGTCCACTCTCGTTTGGATTCTCCCGCTGCGTGCTCTTCCGTATCGTCCTTGACTCGCTGACGTTTAAGCCCACGGAACTTTCGATTGACTATTGTGCCCATGAGTTCAAGGCAATTCTTTTAAACGTCATTTCTTAAATTCTATCAACTCGACTGTGGATTAGCCACATTTGTGTCATTTTCATCGATGCCCATTTCATTCTCGAGGACGACACGAGAGATTAGACAATCCTTCAATCTAATTAAACCTAATTAAACGTTTAAAAAAAGGTAGAAAGTTCAAAGAAAACTTTCACCTTTCACACCATACTTTTTTCTCTACGTACTATGACTCTTATCAAGCTTTACATTCACCGCGCATTGAGCAAAACGTAAAATTAATCATCATAATTACGCTTATTGATTATCAGCGAATCATTAGTGCGAATTTGAAATGAGAGCAGTGGTATAATTTTGCGCGGTGATTTACGTGCTATCCATGGCGAAATGAGCCTCTCGCCCTGCGAGAAGTTCCTACAATTTTATTTATCAAGATACTATCGCGGAAGTCGATTATCTCTTCCATACAAGTTCAGGCTTATCTTCCTCGGACATGCGATCGGTCTTGCTCGCTAGATTTAAACATCGTAACTTATACACACACACACACACACACGTGTATATATATATATATATATATATGTACGGCACTCTGTTCGTCGGCCTCGTGCACACCTACTTCTCACTCTTTTTCCTCGACGACGACAACGACGACGACGACGTCGAGGAGCTATACGCTCGGGTAAATACGTGTGAAGTGGATCAGAAGGGCGGCAAAGATGAAAGAGAAAAGGAGCACGGCACGCTTTACTGCTGCACGCCGCCGCTGCTGCTGACCACCTCAGCTGTCGCAGACTGCACCAGTCGCGACCCTCTATTGTTCCCGAGTTCTCTTCTCGATATCTGTGTCTCTCTCTTCGACATTCGTCCGACAGCTTTCTCCGCTGAGAGTGACTAGCCCGAAAATAGTTCGCCTCCGTATCAAATCTGTCGTATCTAATGCTTTACAGCTCGCGCATTCTGTTATTTATTCAGTCAAGGTGAAATAAAACGAACCAGCTGTGTGTGTGTGTGTGTGTGTGAAAAAAGGAAAAAAAAGATTCTCAGTTTTGATTTCGTTCCTTCAATGTTTACACCAAAAAAGTGATTCGAACAAATGTTTGGGAATAAAATGTAAATCTGAAAGGAAATTTTGTTTAGCTTCGATAAATCGGAATTCTTGTTTTGGTGTGTCTTAAAAAAAAAGGAGAGGTTGGGAATGGAAGAAAGATAATCACGGGTGATAATACAAAGTAAAATCCACACATCGTATGAGACACGTTAGGGCTTAACTGTGTTATGAAAATACTCGATAATTCTTCCGCGATGATGATAATGATACAAATATTCGCCTCGATGATCTTCGCTACAAATAAAAGTCCAGTCATGAAGATGTCATGCCTAGTGATATTTTTCAAATCAAAGTAAAGGATTTGAAATGTGCAATCACAGCATCGTTCAATTTCCCTTATTTTTAAGTAAACTCCATATCCTCGAATAAAAAATTCACTGCAGTCAGTATAAAAATCCCTCGGCTTAACACAGAATAAAATGGACTCTCCGTATCACAATTATTATTTCACCGAAAAAAGAAAGAAAAAAAAAAAAAACTCCGCTACTAAAAAATCCCAAATACTTTTCGCCCGTGGTATATAAAAAAAAAAAATCGAACGAGTTCGTAAAAAATCGGGGTTGCAACATCTTTGAATTCTCGTGATCTCCGCATAAAACCAGTTGTCAAAAATATATAAAAAATTCTCTCGCTTGGCGTGTGTCATAAAATGGTATAAAACTCGCGAGAGAATGAGAAAAAAAAAAAAAAAAAGAAAAAGTAAAATCACACGCGATAATACAGAGCGTGCACACTATACCACACCTTCCGGTATTATAATATTCCGCCGTATAATAATAGAGTGCACGGCGATGGGCCTTAAACGCTTGGGCCCGCAATCCCTCTCTAGGCTCATGGTCCATCGGGCCTGACGTATTTAATTAAACTACCCGCGCGCACGAGTGCGAGAGAGAAAGCGAGCGAGCGAGCGAGAGAGGGAGAGAATGAGCGAACGCTAGAGAGCCAAGCAGGCAAACGAACGAAAACTGGTTTGGGCATACACAATACGCGATACTAACGGCCGTGCTGTGCGGCGTGCGTCCTCTGCGTCCTCTCTGCTCTGTGGGATTGTACACTACCGGCGTATAATGCGGGTTTATCAAGATCCCGCAATGGCAGCAGCGGAAACCATCAAAGAGTCCTTTGAAGTTCAGAGTTGGTGTCCTCGGCTGGATACCTCTGTCCTTCTCTCCGCCTCTCCTTCGTCACATCGCTCTCCCCATAATACTCCGCGCTGATATACATATATGTATATATCCACCACGTGCACCTATAGAAAAGCGTTTAAGCACAAAAATCTCTTTATCTCTCACTGTCTCTCCTGTCCCGGAGAATTTATACTTCTGACTCGTCTAGACGCACGACGATGACGTTATACGTCCCACGGATTCATCCGCCCGGTTTTAAATAACAGTTACAGTTTTTTAGGGTCAAAGCGAGGGAAAAAAAAAGTGACACCTCGTGTTGTTCTTTGGCGATTTCACGTAGTTTTTGCGTGAGCTTAAGAGTCACTCCGAATAAACCGGAAGAAAAAAGAAATACAACTTTATTGGCGATGATTTTTTGAACTGTCATCGAGTGAAGTTGGGAATGAATGTTTAATTGAAATGTGTTAATAAAAAATCATCGATAAAAATTAAAAAATTGTGCAACGAAATTCAGTGCTGTAGTTTCAACTTAAAATCGTTTGCATACCAATTTCCATGTCATTTCAACGCATTTTTTTTTTTACAATTATTTTCACAGATATTTCAAAAATGATTTTCACCTGTCCGTATCATTACGTCAGCGTCGGCTTCGAAATGCGGCATCGTTTGGTCGCCGGCGTGTGTCCCGACTCCCTTAATTTTCCGATCTCTTTGCCTCCGCGGTATATACCGTTAACGAACAACGCCATTAAGTCGGGCATTAACATATAATTTTCAGCGAGAAATTACAGGCAACTTTGCGGAGAGTTGCGCGCTCGCGGTGTTTATTACGCGGGCCATGATATTAAATACTTTTTTCTCTCTCTCTCTCTCTCTCTCTCTCTAACTCTTTGCCTGTCTTCCTCTCCTTCGCCAGTCACGTACCTACACGTATCTCGTAATACATACACCTATATAGAGTGTGATTTTGCTTGCACGCTTGTCGCCCTCTCTCCCCTCTTCCCTCTCCCCGTAAACACACAGTTAATAGCATAGCAGTTTCTCCGTCTATCCGACGAGTCTGAGCGCACGGGTGGCCGATTACTGGCCGGTGATGGCCAGCGACTGCGTTTCTTAATATTCATAGACAGTGGGGCACAATGAGCCACAGCGTTTTTTTTTTTTTTTTTTTTTTCGTAAAAATCAATTATCATTAAATAACGCAAATACATTATGTCATACAACGTTTTTGATGAGCTTTTCGATGGATAACGAAATAAAAATATGCCAAATTACACTGTGATTTCAAGCTCCACTATAAAAATTCCAAGATTTTTTTTAAATTTCTGTAACTCATTATTTTACATTGTAAATCAGTTTTTATTGTGCGATCGATTGCATCTAAATAGTACATAAGTTATTCTACTTCATTAGTAACAAAAAAAAGTGATTACAGAAAAGCAAAGAAAAATTTTATTCGAATAAAGTAATCACGGTAATTTTTGTACCAATTTCTCCCGATATTTCGAAATCTTGAAGAATTTTCACTACGACCAAACGATATCTGAATTACCTCAATTTCAAGATTAGCATTGAACAAAAAAAAAAGGGGTTTCCTCCAATAATTACTTAATCAACGAATTTAATTAGAATATAACTCAGACTCGAAAGTCTCGGGAAAAAAAGTGGTTCATCGTGCCCCACTCTCCGCTACACACGTAGGCTGATATTGCGCGTGTAAGAAAGATTCGTTCGCGCGGATTCACACCGAGAAAACTGGCGCTCCCCACTCTCCGACATTTCCTTTCTTTGCGTTCCTTTTATTTGAGCTTTGCCGTGTCGCGCTCGCTCACTCATTTGATCCTTGCTCGGACCCGCTCAGAAAGGCGCTTGCTGACTCTTTTCCTCTGCTCTCTCCCCGCTCCCCTCGGCGAATGGTCGCGCTCTCGCGAGTTTCGCGCGCGCGCGAGCGTGTGTGGGATCGCGTGCGGCGGCGACATCAAAGGAAACAGCTCCGTCTCTCTCGCGCGCCTCTCTCGGCTCTTATCTGCGTTTCGCTCACGCACTTGGTATGTGCCCGCGCCTGACGCCCCCTGTACCGCCTCTCCCGCGGCGCTGTGTGTATACACCATAGTGTACGGGCACAGACGGGCGGGTTAAGGGGTCGGGGAGGGGAGTGTAGAACGCGTCGACGACGCCAATGCCCCGATGCCCCGCGCGTCTCCTCTCGATAGGCTCTCTAACGACTCAATAGCTCGCCACAAGCTGACACGCTCTCACCCTTCTTGCAGCTAACTCGATGGATTTTGTCTCAATTCGGTGGTTCGCCATCAATTACACAGGTCTTACAGTTTTTTCGGTCAATAAAGCCGATGAGGCGCGAATTTTATTCTCGTCATTAAACGAAATTTCAGAAGGTCTGCGAGAAATTGTGAGTTTATTATTGATGAATTTATAATAATGGATTAATTTATAAATTTGTAAACACCGATAACCGATTTATCACTGGATGTATTTCCGTTGAAAATAAATGCAGTGCATCTTGAGGTTTGTCGGGAGCAAATGCACCGGGGGTATATCGTAAATCCTTTTTCGACAACTTACGATCTGCGCGAGACAGCCAATCTGGCGAGTGTCCCGCTCAAAAGGGAAATGCTTCTACCCAAGCGAGCCGAGATTTACAAAAGAAAGACACGTAGATTCGTATGTGATATATATATATATATATAAAAGACATCAGAGATGTCGTTGCGGTGAGGATGCGGCCAGGACACGGCGGATCCTGCACAAGCGACTCGTCGGTGTGCCTGCAGGCCCGTGAATCCTGCTAACAGCAGCGGCATGAAAAGCATTTGTAAAACAAAGACGTTGAGAAGAGAGGATAGGTGGATTAATTACGTGAGTCGTCGTCCGGGTACAGGTGAATCTTCCCGCGCACGGAACTCTCTTACTCCGCACTGATGCTGGTTTAGAGACGCGTCGTTGAACTCAAAGACGGGCCCGTCTGTTATAATGACACGCGGGTAAAATGTCGCCGTAACATCGTCATGTAAAATATTTACCCCCCCCCCCCCCCCCCTCCTAAAATGCTGTGAAAGTAAAAAATTCTGCGCTGTGTATAACGCACTAAATGTTTTTTTTTTTTAATCCAATTGATACTCTGAGAAAAATGTAAATTACTATAAATATAAAGTACACAAAACATTTGTAGTTGCTGAAAGTGATCGCAATTGTTTCTTCATAGTGCAATTATCGTAAGATAATGTAATAAAATAGTGTACTGTTTGAATGATTGTATTCTGAACGGGTTATCACACTCGTTCATCGGAGGCAACGAAATGCTTGCGAGAAACGCTCGAGGCGTTCGCCACCTAGCGGCGCTTGGGGTAACCTCGCCTATCAGCGCGTTGCGCGCTCTCTGTTTCTCGGGGAGCCGATCAGAGCGTAGAATATAAGCGCCGAAGTAATAAACCGGATTGAGAGCCCTGATTGGCTCTTCCAACTTCGCCGACCAATTAGAGAGCAGAATATGTTGATATGACGCCACGAGAGCTCAAATCTTAACTCGGAATAATTGCCCAGATGGCGAATGGACGTAGCGTCTCGCGAAGGCGTTTTATGACCCACGCATGCAGAGATAGAAATTATGTAAAAATGAGGGCGTATTGGAGATCCATTAAAAAGTTCCTCGAAAATTTCGACGTAAAAGGAAATCATGGCCATATATACCTACAAAATTATGTGAAATTCAATGATTCATGGTTAGCCTGGCAACTATTAATTATTGAAGTCATTACTTTTTACCTGTACATTAATTAATTAGTAGTTGCAACTAGTTAAAAATAGTTACAGTTGCGTTTGAATAATTCATGTAATTATTCAAACGGAGGCTAGCGATGGACGAACTACTACAATTATTCGAATTCAACATTTAATTTTCTCTGACTCAAGCATAGATAAATAAGTAACAAACATTAAAGGAACCGTGGATTATGCTGATTATCGTATAACGTTGCAATTAGTTATGAGGCAAAAAAATAATGGGATTATCTAAATTTTGTTCATATCACATGTTAAATTATTGTTGTTCTTATCATAAAGCAAGTAAAACATTCCATGTACAATTATAGAACGATTAACAAACTGAATTCATTTTTTTCCTGCCTAATAGCAAAACTGGTGAGTTTACGGCCCATTTTTTTAATGATTAATTATGAACATATTCGGCCAGTGATACACTTAATATATATATATATAAACGGCAGATGTACCAACGCCTCTGTGCTTGTAAATAGTATTATACACTCTATTTGTGCTACGGCCACCGCCACGAACCGCACAGAGATCGCACTGCGTAAACACATCCGAACGTTCCTAAAGAAAAAAAAAAAATCCTCTTTTTCCCTTTGCCTATTTCGTTTAAAGGTCCTCCCAAGAATTTGCCCTTATACCTGAGCGGTCCTACTTCTCTCCTACGTCTCCGGCTCTGCCGACGCCGACCGTACGATTATCTCGTCCTGCGCCTATTCTTCCTCTCTCTTCTTCCTTCTTCGGAAAGACGCCCGATGCTGCCGCGACTCTACCGTCCTCGTGCGGCAAAGAACAGCCAGCTTCACCATCTTGTGCTCCACCAACAGAAGGAATATCTCGTACAGTACTTCGCCTCATACCTTATCCTCACTTATTTTCCATTCGCACATCTTCGTTTGTTTAGTAGTAGCTTCGTGAATTTTCATGTCAAAAAGGAAAAGAAAATAGTCCATTAAAAGGAATAGTAGGAAATTAGTTCATAAGATTACTTACAAAAATTCTGAATACCTCGAAAATCTTTTCCTTTTTTTGCGGAATAATAATTTTTATAATTATTCCGAAAATCTCTCTCTTTTTTTTTGGTAACTCTTGAAACAGAATAATATGTCCAATTTTCCTAAGCTCAAGTTTCCGATTATTTTGATATCGAATATCGATACAAATTTTCAAAAAAACCAACAAAAATACAAAAATAACAAGCTTAGCGAGAAAAAGACTTTTGGATCTCAAATATTGATTTTCGAAATGCCAACGACAACCAAAAGTTCAAACAAATCCGCCCAAACCCTGAAGACCACATGTCATCCGTAATACACACTTCCATTTTTTTTTTTTTTTTATATTCCAGCAAAAATAACAAAAAATATTTTCACATTCCACAATCCGTTCGTCGTCCGTTCTCGCAGCTTTTCCATTGCACGTCGTTCAAAGTCTGCGCTCGAAAGTGACACAAGCGCGCGGACACGTGGCAGCGGCGCTTGGAACTTACGGGGCGCGCTACTGTACTGGTGTGAGGAAAGGACGAGGCCTCTATGGATGGGAAGGAGCGAGTGGGAGAAATCGAGAAAGCGAGAGAGGGAACGGAACGACAGCTGGCTCTCTCGTCTCTCTTTCTCTCCGTCGCACTCCCGACATTGCTTATGGTCACTGTGCCATGGATCCCGCAGTCTCACCGTGTGCGTCGTCCCGAACACAAGCAGCGATCGTGCGTCTCTCCTCCCGACGGTGCGCATCGTTCCTCGTATTCTCGACCGAAGGGCCGGACATGAAAACACCGCCAGTGACGATATAAAACAAAACTGCGAGCTTAATTCCGTTCTGTGCTCAACGTTACGGCATTCGAATTAGTTTTCTAAAAATTAAGCTGAACCAGTTGCCCATTACCTCCAAAAAAAAAAGAATCAATTAAAAAAAGTGTTACTATTGGGATTACAGAGTTTTTTGTTTTCTTCATTCGGTGAGTTTCGCAGAAAAATAAATTCTTCGTGTACGAAGTGAATACTTGTGCGAGGATAAACAAGCGAGTGCATCGGAGATTTCAACGCTCGTGCTGTGATCGTATAGACGAGCGCGCTGGCGTTGAAATAGTTGAAAGGAGAGAAAGAAACAAAAACACACACACACACGGGCGCGGGAAGAAGAAAAACAAAAAGAGAAAGTAATTAAATCAAACAGACAAAAGCCTTGGAGGCATATAAAGCACAAAAGTAAACGAAATCCTGTTGCATCACGGATCATTGCGATGAACGAATCAAAGGTATATCAATAATCAATCGCGGGAAGAGTTAATTAATGCGAGCGCCTATGGATAGTAATATATATGTATATAAGTGTGTGTGTGTTGATGTGTATATATGCGGTATACTGTACATTGAATGCGACGCCTGTTGACATACGTACAGCATATTGGCCTTGCCTCGTTTTAGGGACACGGAAGAGCTCGATGACCGCGGCGGCTACTCTCTGTATGCCTGTGTGCGCTCGGGCCATTATCCGTTGTCATTAACGGCGCGGTTAGCCGCACGCATTCGTATGTTTTCCCCATGAACCCGCGGAAAGTCGTCCTATGCATTTCGGCGAAACTCGAAACGAAAAAGATTTCCCATGGTTTTTTTTAACTGCTTAAATTTTTCCCGCAAGAAAATCGATTCTGTGATTAGATTACAAGAAAAGTAAACTATGTTTTTGCCGTAGGAAATGTAGGAAAAGATGGCGTTTACCGCATTTCAAAAAAGTGAATATAGCTCAAAATTAGAGAATAATGTTACGCATATTTGTGCGTGAGGATAAGCAAAAGCGAAAAATCGATTTGTCGATTCCTTAAACGAAATCGTGACAGTCCTGGAAACTAATCCGTAACCCAGTCAGAATTACTACCAACATTAGAAATGGTAACTCGAAAAAAAAAAGTTCTTGACATAAAACTTATCGTCACTAATACCGTTAACTCGTCCATGCACTTATTTCCATAGTTTCATTGCCTTTATTCTATCTGCTAGACACATTCGCTATTAACATTAGCCGATACATTATTTTTCACCGTAAAAAGATCTTAGAGTTACCAAAACCACTTATTTTTTTCAGCTATACCCGTTGCGCTATTTCTTCCTCACAATACTAATTATCATTAAACGTTGTTTAGAAAAAACGTAGCAGAGATACATCTAAAACACATATTTCCCTTTTTTTTTTTTTTGAGTGAAAACATTTTATAAAAAGATCTTAGAGTTACCAAAACCACTTCTTTTTTCAGCTATACCCGTTACGCTATTTCTTCCTCACAATACTAATTATCATTAAACGTTGTTTAGAAAAAACGTAGCAGATACATCTAAAATACATATTTCCCTTTTTTTTTTGAGCGAAAACATTTTATGAACTCGGGTTAAATGTGATAATACATCGTGATCAGTGGCTTTTGATCTTCTCGGGGCTTGCGGAAGAGACGATGCAGAGTTTTCTGAGAAGTGGAGAAAGAATAAGTTTTGGGCTTAGCTGTTGGGCACATTTGCACACACCAGGATCTTCTGGGTCACCCTTGGACGCTGCCTACGTGGTCTCCTTTCTCTCTCTCTCTCTCTCCTGCTCGGGGTTCCCCCCTTCATCGTCATCCCCCTCGGCCAGCCTTGCCCGAGCCTTCGCAGCGTCCGGAGGAGTCAGCCGCGCACGCGGCCCCTCAGAAGTTTCTTTGAAAGATTCCCGGCGGCGAAGGCGAAGGCTCTCTCGCTCGACGGGACGCCGAGCGAGCGAGCCACGGCCGCAACGGCCCAGCAACTGAGAGAACTCCTGAGAACGTGGCTGTTGCATGCATACTGTGTGCAGCCCGAGAGACGCACTTTTGTAGGCTGCGGACGTACGTACCGCGGTAGTACAACGGACTGAGCACCTTAAGGACGTTTTGATACCTATCGCAAGGCAATAACTCTGTATTACCTATAATAGGGCTACTCGTGTTGCAATTTATGACAAAACCATTTGTTTTTCCTCGTCTTAGATTCTGTCGTCGTGTACAATAATATTTGGTAAAATGTGTTTGTAAATCTATATTCGCACATCACATTTTTTAGATTTTTTTTTGGAAAATCCGGAGAAAAGGGAATTAATCATTGACGCTTAAAATTTCTGCGTATCTGTGATATTGGGGGAGATCTATTTTTCAGCGTGGTTTTTTCTTTTCTTTATGAAAGACTTTTTGTTATTTATGGCGATTACTCTGTTTTTGTTTCAATAGGCATAATTCAGTTTGATAATTCAAAGGAATGAATTTTGTGGTGACAACGAGAATGTTGTGTTTGTCATAGAGTTTTTACAAAAAATAGTGTTCTCATTGCGCAAGTAAAACCGTAAAACAATATGTTAATTAACTTGCCGCGGATGTTACTTATTTGTCTTATTTTTAATCAACATAAAATGTTGAAAATAATCCACAAGACCGAGAACTAATGCCACGCCTTATTAAAATCCAAAAAACTCATTAACATAAAAATATGAAAATCCAAAAAGCTAGACGAAAAACGTTGCGCGTGGGTATAAACGTGAACCGTACGAAAAGTCGAGGAAGGAACGTGCCGATGAGTGACGGCACGTTTGGGGATTTAAATGAAAGACTCGCTCCATGAATCCATGTCTACCTAAAAAAATCAAAGAAACCCGAAAGACGAGAGTACCTATATATTGCTGTACTATCAGCATGCCCGTAATATATAGCACATACATTCCACCATACACCAGCTCCCAATCCAAAATTCCAAATTTATAACCCTCCGATTTATTCCTCATAAAAGCATAACTCATAACCGCCTGAAGTTATTCCAGTGCTCTCCACCCCCGACACACTACATGCGGCAAAAGCCACACCTTCTCAAACTCCAGAAATACGAATTACCATAAAATTTCGAAGATCCAAAATTTCCAAGGCTCAACTGTACAACCATTCCCCACGAAATTTCGAGAAAAAGGAACGTGCCGAGGGTAACTACTATTGGCGAGCAAGTCTAGGCTCGTGGACCACCCGAAGGTCCATGAGGAATTATCCAGCTGCGAGAATCTAGGAAACCAAGGTGAGGGTACACTGCTACCTATAGGACTGTTATACTACACACACACACACACAGACACAATACATAGATATATATGCATATACCACCTCTATATACATATATACATGTACACTTTACAGTACATATACCAGAGGCTTTTCTTTCCCTTGCCGGGCGAGTAAAAGAGATTTTGCCGACACCGCGCGTTGCCGGGTCCTCGCCAGAGGGAGTCTCGCCAGGCATCGCGGGGTGAGCCGGCGGAACGGAAAAGAAGTCGCGCGCCGCGCGTAGGCAAGAGCGAGATAAAGTATAAAATAGGAAAGAGCCTTAGAGAGAGAGAGAGAGAGAGAGTGAAAGACTGCGGAGTGTTGACGAGGGAATAGGGCGGGAGGGGGAGTGGAGAGAAGGCCTGAAAGGGTTAGCTGAATGGGAGCCGTGTGTATGCTTTTCTCGTTCGTGGAACGCCGGATTGCCCAGTGCCGTGTTAAGGTGGCGGGGTGCCCCGTCCCCCCTCCCTCCGCCCCTCACACCGCAACCACGACCTGTGCTACTCTCTTCGACATCGCACTTTCATGCCCCTTTCCCTCGTGCGCAGCCTCGAAAACTTGGGGGTATATATATATATGTATTTATATGCATATATACGACCCTAGCCGCTCTCGGCATTCACAGTGCAAACTAGTCTACACACCTGTGCAAAAGAGAGCACCCTTCGAGTCTCTCAGCGCTCTCATTGATTTTACCTCAAGTTCGTTTTTCATACTTTTGGGCCACTCGTTGCATACGCGTGTATTCGAGTACGCTCACGTACGTAGACACGCGAGTGTGAGTAAAGATGCGAATAAATAGTGGCACATGTGGAAGTTAACAATTTTTCAACACTTTCAGGCCACCCTAAAGTGTTACCATTTTTTTTTTAAGCTTTAGCTTTGAGACTCACGTTTTGAAAACTAAGCCTTTAACTTTCTACGTGCGACGTTGCGAAAAAAATTGTTTTCAAGACATATCTTTTTAGGCACAATTTTTTTAAACAATTTGTAAAGATGAAAATTCTGTTGGAAATGAATTTGAACGTTTGAAAATAAATATCTGTTGAAAATTCAGCATGAATGATTAATTAATTAGCAGAAAAGTACAGTGACTGTAAACAATTAATTGGTAGTCAGTGTTACTTTTCTATGTTTCCCTAATTATGGTAATTAGAATGTTAATTATGAATCAATTTCACAACATATTTCTCAGGCCTACGACGATTTGCCGAATGATTATACCCTTAATTATACAACTAAATAATTCACATCATTTTAATTGAACGCCCAATAAAGGGCCAATAAATTTTCGGCTTATTTAATTACAGCTAATGAAAGTATTATTGCCAGTTTGATACAATTACTAATCGACAAAACATACTATCGAGTCTCATCTTAAGTATCATTTGTTATAGTCACAGGAATTATCATTTCGCACACGAAGACAATAAAAAAAGAAGAGGAACAAGGCGAAGATGGAGAAGAGCGCGGTATATGCAATTAACGTAATTGCGTATCTGGCCCCTCTGTTCTCGCTCTTAATCGCCCTCGTCTTCTTCCAGGCGTTTCGTCTTTCTCGCCAGTGATGCTTCTACTGTTACAGCGCGTATAGTCTCTCATTTTTACTCCTCCGTTCCTCCCGCTTCTTTGTTTATCGCCCTCTCCGTTCATTCAGCTGTAGATAAAGAGAAAACGACGTGGAATAAAAAAAACCCAATCAACAAAAAAATTTTTAATAATATCCAGTCTCGAGTGAATGAAGATTTACCTAAAGCACCGTAAGAATTTTGAAAAGCGGAAACAGGCAAAAAGACAAAATGCAAGTAATTTAGTCCCATAAAAAAAATAGCCAATCGGAAGAATAAAATATTGCAGTATTAGAGTAAACGAAAAATGATTTAACTCAATGTCAGAATCCAAGTTATTTATTCACATTAAAAAAAATAGGAGCGAATCGGTAAAGGAAAATATTAAAACCAAGCTGTTATTTTTTTTAAATTTTCTCCGCTTTTCCTGCTCCTTTTTTTATCGTCTTCCACTCCCATTCAGTCTTGTATGGAGAATTATCGATGCAGCGTCGACCACGAGAGTAAAAAAAAAAATTGCCCTCCGTGGGTCCTCACGACTACCGAGTCAAGCGAACACAAACCCCAAACTGTTCCCAAATTCTATTCTGAACCGCGTACTATTCAAGGAAGTTCACCACTGCGCTATACCTGATCCAGCAGTGGATCTATACAGGTCTCGGTGTTTCTCAGAATTTTCGAGGATTCTACGAAATCTCTTCCCTCGTCTTCCAGAGACCCTTCCTCGACTGTGTACTACTAAAAGCTTCATAACTCTCAAGCGCCCTGGTAAAATCCAAACTCTCGAGAAAGAAAAGCAAATAATCTACTCATTATTACACCTCCCTTTTTGGAACTCTGTAGCCCATAAATGCCCATGGCCTTGTGCATCAAAGGCTATTTTACAAATTCTATTAACAGAAACATTTCAACCATTTTTTTTCATACCCATAACAATAATTTTCATAATCTCATGACATTATTCAATATCATCAATTGCAAATATTAATTTCTTTTTTCAAACCTTTGCAATTCCGACAAAGTGGTCTTACATACAGTAAAAAGTAAGACAAAACTTGAATAGACGTCAGGCTTTAGTATATATATTCTAATAAAATTAAAAAATTATTAACGCTATAAATATCGAAAATACCGTTAAAAATTCTATCTTAATATAACGAATTATTATGACGAAAAGTTTCGCATAGCATTGCGAATAAAACAGTTGAACAATCAAAAAATTAAACTATTATTCGTACGTAAAGTAAGCCCATAAATTTGCCTCAATTACGAGCGGAGCTCTCCTCTACTTTTGGTGCAACCGGTACAGAAACCGCGTGAATATTAGTGGTGGATGTACTCAGAGAGAGAGAGAGAGAGAGAGAGAGAGAGAGAGAGAGAGAGAGAGAGCTCTGCAGGTTCTGGTTCCGTCGGTAGTACGTATAGCGAGAGAGAGAGAGAGAGAGAGAGAGAGAGAGAGCCGTAGTGTTGCTGTTCCCTCTAGAGAGCAGCGTGCGCGCGGTTCTTTCTTCCTCCGGTTGGGCCTCCGCCAGAGGGAGTAAAAGAGAGGAGAGCCGAGGCGTTCCGAAAACCTGTAATTACGAACCCGGAGTACATCAAGCGGTGCCGACGCCGAGAGAACCGCCAGCCGTCGAGGCCTCCGCGCCTCTTCCGTCTCACTTTTTATCCCTATCTTTTCTGCCTCTCGCTCAGCAGCAGCAGCAGCGGCAGCGTCGTCGTCGTCGCCGTCGTCGTCTCCTCTGTACTTCCCCTTCCAGCCGCTGCCTCGCGCAGCGCTCGCCTCTGCCCAGTTTCCCGTTGGCGCGCTCTCTTCCTTTTATATATTCACTAGACTCCCTCTTTCTCGCAGCAACTCAGGCCTTCGACTTACCTGCTGCGTGCTCTTCTCTCCCTCTTCCCTCGTTTCTCTTCTATCTACGTTCAGTCTCTCTCTCTCTCTCTCTCTCTCTCTCTCTCTCTCTCTCTCTCTCTCTTGTGGCCAGCATTACCGGCGAGAGAGAGCAGGATTTCTTAACGGCCTGCGGCGGCAACGCTACGTCGGCGACTTATTTTTTGACAAAAGTATGTATCTCATCCACATTCTCGAGAGCCAGTCACGGGAAGGATGAAAAAGATTGGTGGATCGTGTGGACCACCGCCGCTTGTACGTAAGACTATCTCACTCAGCCTCCGTCTCCTCTTCGCCCCTCTTCCTCCGCAGCCATTCACCTTCAACTCGCGCGGTAATCCTCTCGTGATGCGCGACGTTCCGGATCAAAGGAAGAGGCCGCACGGTCTCCGCTCGTTTTCCAGCTGCTTTCGCTCATTCTCCACTGGAGACTTTCAATGATTATGATACTGGCTACGAGTCGGTTACTTTGGGATAAAAATCCGCGGGATCCTCTCGTGGGCGTTTATATCGCCGCTCCTTGGCCGCTGTGTGATATTCGCCGCGAGGATTATTAATGAATTTATTGACATCATAAATCTGCTAATTTCGGGGGGCCTCCTTTTTTATCTGTTGGCTCTTAATGGGTTTTTGATTCGATCAGGAAACGGCCGATGGCCTCTGGGCTCCACGCGAAATGAGACTCGGGAGATGTTGCAGAATTCCGAAAGATTTACTTTATTGCAATGAGACTCCATTCACTCGTGAGTCTGCTTTTAATCCGCGCTTGAATTGGCATTTTTTATTTGGCTTGTCGCGGGAAAATATAAACCATTGAGGAAATTCTGTGCTAATTTGTTTTTGGAAGATCCGCATTTGAGTTCATTGAACTTACGATTGTCAATTATCTCAGTCAACTCATTTTGGTAATGAAGATTAGATTTGTAGTACAATAAATGTGAAACTTTTTACTAATACGTAATTAAACACAATTCGATTAATTGCAATTATGCACATTTTTCACTAAGATTTTTTTTTTCAAGACTCCTGACTTTTTTTTTTTTTTTTTTTTTTTTTTTTTTTTTTTTTTTTCCCCGAACTAATACTTCATAGTGATTTTGTATTTCAAGATTATTACCTTCGTATGTTCAGAAGCCAGAGCGAGGAATTATTGCAGAACAACAGCAGCAAAATTCTGTTGTTCGCCTTCAGGGAACTTTCACCTCACCTTAAGTTCGCTCAACGATGCCCGAGCTAGTCGCGTTTCACTAAAATGCAAACACTGGACCCACAGGCATTCCATGTACACTCGAAGCTACATCCGATCAGACTATTTTTATTTGCAGTTGAACTGCAGCGCCGGAATTCAGACCCTCGACCTATCGATACTTCGGTTCAGAGGCAAGCCACTTTAGCCACTGCGCCGCACTTCCGGATTGCCAGAATAATATTCAGTACTCGAGTAAATGAATATTTATTTCAAGCACCGTAGAAATGTGGAAATAAAATTAAAAAAAAAACGATAGCATGAAATTCAAGTAATTTCTTAACATAAAAACTACAGTAGCCAACGAAAACTTAAAAAAAAAAAACTTAAGTACCGGATAAAAAATCATCAAGCCCCGAAAAAATGAAAATTTATCTGAGCACGAAAAAAAGTAAAATTCGATATAACGGAATGCAAGTAATTTATTCACATTAAAGCGAATCGGAAGAAAAAAAAATATGTAAACCAATCCTCAGAGTGAAATCATATCAGAGAATGGCACTTAAGTTAGCCCACCCAAAGTTTGAAGAAAAAAAAGAAATTATATATTCAAGACAAGAAAGATAAGTTCAGCAGCCATAATACCGCACTCATGAACTTTATTCATGTACGACAAACATAAAAAGCGTTATCTTGTAAAAATAACGACTCGCTATTCCGTCTATAATAAATGTAAGACAGAGACTCGAAACAGTCGTCAGTTGTCTCTGCGTTTCATCATCGAGCAAGTCGCTTGATGGTAGCATAAAACTAGATACAGAAACGCGTACGTGCCTTGGCCACCTTTTACGAGGCTGTAAAAGAGGAATTCTTATTCGAAATCGTCGCGAGTGTTCTTTAACTATTTTCACGAAAAAAAAAAAAATCTTTATAGTTTAATCGTTAAAAATTGCACACGGAGTTATGGAAATAAAAAATTACTCTAAAAAAATCAGCTGACCTAACATTTCAGCTTCTGTGCAACATAACGGAAAAATAGGTTCAAGAACCTTAGACCATTGAATTGTAGCTCATTTTTCAAATCCCCTTAGACAATTTTTGGTAATTGAAAGAGATTTCACAGTTTAAAGATTTATCATTGAAAAATCTGTAACATTTTATTGGAAATGGGTTAGATAAATAATAGACAAACGCAGTGAATTCACTTTTACTCTTATTCTTTATTTCTACTAGCGAGGAAGGAACGTCAGTATCCGCCAAAAAACTCTAAGGGACTGAAAAGGTCTTGCAGACCCTATGAATAACAGCGTCATCGAATCACAGATAAAGAACTTTTGATTGAGGACTATGTAGTCACGATTCTGACTCCATTTGTTTATGTTTATAGCGCTCTCGGTGTCGATTGGTTTTTGTTTCGAGTATCGATTATTTATTCTTATATTAAAGCAGCGATACAATCCAACACGTGTGTTCGTAAAATACAAAAAATGTTCATTTACCAATTTACCAAAACGAATAAACGAAACGAACGATCGATTTAAACTTTGACTAACGATATGAAAATAAAACCGATGATTCCTTAAAAATTCGCGATGAAAAAATCCCCTTTAAATATTAGCATATATATATATATATATATATATATTTTTTTTTTTGTATCCTAAACCCGCTTCTGAATGTATTTATATATTGACACATGTTGCACCCCTTGAGAGCGGTGAGGAGAACGACTAAAAATTGTGGAAAGGTTTTAAAAAACGTAGCAACTGTTAGTCACGAGGCGTTGGAAGCTCCTTAATGTTCGGGCGGCTCGGCCATCGCCAATCTTCCCGAGCGCTATTAACGAGATATCCCTGTAATTATGATTCCCTGTGTATCGCACCGACAGTTTTCAGCCGAACAAAAACGAAGAGAGAGAGAGCCCCGAGCCCGAGACGATGATCCGAAAAACTTTTCGGGCTCTTGAGGCTCGCAATTTCCAAATACCGTACCGCGGGACACAGAAACAGAAACGGAAAGAGAGAACGCACCGTTCAACCGCTCCTTGCAACAACGAATGCGGTAAAAACATGTCGGATGGGGTCCCGACTCGTTCTTTTGAGATTCCGCGCGGTATCTCCGCGTATATATGAAAGGCGTCGCAAAGAACCTTTTTCGCAATCGTTTTTTCTTTTTTTTTCTATCATCGCTTGGTGCCTCGTAGGCGGTGTGCCTTGTTTTCCGAAAGAATGCTAATCGAAGTGGTGATAAGCAACGTCCGAAAGAGAAAGAGAAATATATAAATATATATACATATATACATACGTACACGTATATGGAAGCTTTATATACACGAAGAGAGTAGTGCGGTCGGTTGGTCGGTCTGTCGGTGCCGAGGGTATTAGAGAGAGGAGGTATATACGTGTTGGATGCCGCATCGAGTTGCCTCGAGCTCTTTTCTCCCTCTCTCTCGCTCTCTCTCTCGCTCGCACTCGCAGCAACTACTTCGACCGCTTTGTAACGGCCGCTCGCCGTGAGCCGCCAGGAAGAGAGAAGAAGGAACGAGAGCGAGGCAGATGTAAGACGTTGGCTCTCTTCACTCGCTGTTGCTGTTGCTTTTGCTCTGTTGCTCGCCACTCGGTCTCTCCTCGCCGATCGAGAAAACACGAGCGCGGAACGAGAGGGAGAAACGGAGAAGGATTGAGATTGAGAGAAGGAAGGAAGGTGGAGAGGCCGCTGGCCTGAAAAACTAGTAGCCCTCATGTAAGAATGCCGCCTGGCAGCTTACGCCGCGCAGCTCCAACGGCAGCGAGAGCCCTCCTCGCTTCTCTTCTCTTGTCTTTGGTTACTCTTCTCTCTCCGTTTCTCTCTCTCTGTTTTTCTCTGCTGGCGAAGAGCGAACCGAACGGTCATAGACCATTGATTGTTTTCGTGACTTCAGGATGTAGATGATCTCGCATCCTGAAGAACTCGCACTTCCCCGAGGGCCACCGAGAAAACACGTTCTCCGAGGAATCCTGGATCTCTCGAAGATTTTTTTTCCCTCGGTTATCCATGTTTTGAAGGCAGCGAAGATTCATCTGCTTCGGTGTATTTCCAATTTTTTATGTTTTTTTTTTCTTGTTGGAAAATTGTAATTTTGTTTGCTGTAAATTATTGAAGATCTTGGGGGATTTATTTTTATGAAAGATGAAAAATTTGTTCTTAAGGACTACTCGTTATTATTCCTATGTGAATAGAATGCCATGAATATTCATGAATTTCCGTTGATCTTCATTGTTTTGTTTTTTCTTTCCTGAAGTTACGACATTAAATGAATTACGACAAAACAATTTTTTCCCACCAGTTTTAATGACAAAGAAAATTCATTTTCCACCGAATTTCTTGACAATTGCAAAACTATAACGTCGTGAAGATAAAGATAATTTTTCGTGCAATGATTTAAAGCATTTCTCTAAAACCACTACTGATAATTATGGACCAAACTCCACACCGTAAATATTCGCCTAAAATGTAGTTCTTCCCTCTACAATTTTATTCTTTTTTTTTATGTATCACAAAAGCCTAGAAAAGATAGGAACCTTTTTGTGAGCGGCGGAAACGTCTCACTATCTGGAATAAAATACATTCTCCACTCTCCAGTGAAATCGGCGGCCGATCGTTGACCAAAACTCACGAAAACAGGATGTAAGCCCTCTATTATTAAATATTTCTCGCAACCGCTGGTCTTCCGGTCGGCAGAAATATTCCTCGGTCTCTCACACTCGGTTGGAAGCGCGATATTCGACTTGGGGCGGTTAACGCTCGAGAAATCGTGAATGGCTGATAAGCGAGAAGGACGAAGTGTCGAGAGAAATATGTTGAACGCCGCAACGAAGATATTTTTCACGTTCGCTTCGCTACTTCGGAATCTGACTCGACGCGGACGAATGCGCGCGTTCTATTGAAAAATCCCGGACGGCTTAGCTCCGTGTATCGCATTTTGGACGAATGCGTTTCGCGCGGGGATTTCACTGGTAGCCAGCACAGGATTCATCATATATGCAACGTCCTCGACGACGCACTTGACCGCTCGCAAGAATTTACATTTTGTATAGTATCGCCGCGATTATGCGCTCTCTTCGGACAGAATGGGATGCACGTGATACTCGCCCTGTGAATTATTACGCACAGGAATTTTTTAATATTTTTAAAGCCTGGACACTTAAGAACGGTAAAGCAGATTAATTGTTTTCAATCATTTCGGTAATCGACGTGCTTCGCAAAATATGACCGTGAATCTTCATATCTATTTTTTCGCTAAAATATAAATAATTAAAAAACAAAACTAAGTTGAAAAAAAAAAATTGCGCCTTATTTTTCGTTCCTGTCTTTGAGAAAAGTTGTGAAAAAGTGAAGATTTTACTAAAAAATAAATAGCCCGAGACTAAAAATGTTACAAACGAAGAGTCGGTCGGTGTTTGAGGTTATTAATATTCTCCCGTCGCTCGCGGACATGAAATATCAAGAGCATTATTAATCCCCGACGTGGACCTTTTGATTACGCGCCAATTAACAATAGCGCATACGATTAAAGTGACAGTGTCCCTTTAATTCATGTGTCGGTAAATAAAAATGTGTGTACGAACGTCCGTGCATTTGCCGGAACGTCAGAGCCCACCCGACAATGGTAACCCGTCGGGCCTCTGACCCTTTCACCTCAGAATCCGTATTTTCAATTTATTTAAAAAAATGTAACGTCAGCATTTAATTATGTCTTACGGCGATGCGAGCCGCGCCGCGGCACGACATCTCAAAGGCTTACGGACATCATTAAGCAAGTACAAAATACGTTGGAAGGGTGGAAAGGGAGGGCGAGCGCGTTGCGGACTCGTGGCTTCAAATTAAGACGACGCGAAACACCCGGAGGTGCGAGAGAGACCGAACTAATTGCGTTTACAGAGGAGAAACGGGAAAACACTGAGAATATGTTTCACATCGTATTAATATTATTATTTTCTCCTATTAACTGTCGAGGCGCGCGCCCGACTTTGATCCCGCAAACCAACGATGCGTATCAAACGCTCGGCCGGTTATGTGTTTCCGCCTGGTTATAACAACAATTTGTCATGTCGCTTAATTGCAATAATAACGTCGCGTCGCCCCGCCAGGTACAGTCAAACGTAATGAAAAAAAAGGAAATGGAAAAAACTAAACGCAATTTTATTCACCTTTGAGTCTCCACATGCCCGCGCGCAATGTGACGTAGAGAAATCTCCCTCACCAACCAATCACTGATCGATAAACATCTGTGCTACGTTAGCACAGTGCGAGCGCTTCACGCCAGGCGGCAGCATTTCACTGTTCGAATATTCATGATGTGGACCTCTCGTCACTTCGAATTCTCGCACCCCGATTTTCCCGCCTTTTTCCTACGTTTGCAACAAGGCTTTCTTTACATTATTATTCTGTCGTATTATCAGTCGAGATAGACATTTTCATCCCGTACATTTTGGCGTTATGTTTTATTTCATTTATCCGTCAATTTGACATGGATATTCAATTTCAATACGTTATTTTGTATTTAGTTCAAGGCAATTACATTTTATTGTTCGAATATTTATGATGTGTAAGGTACGCAGGAAATTTCGACATTTTTTTGATTGACCTTTCTTTTTAAATAACGTTATTCTCTCGTTTTCCGATCAGTCATCAATTCGTATTCCATTTGTTTCGTTGTAATTCGAGTTTTAATCAAGGGCATTTATTTTCAATTTACCATTATGTTGTTTTTTGATTGGCCAAAATAGCAATTTCCATTCGATTCGTACGATCGCTCCTCGCCAGGTGGCAGCATTTCGCTGTTCCAATATGCGTTATGTGTACTTTAAATTTTCGTATCCACTTTTCCCGCGTTTTTATCTTGAAAATCAACGGTATACATTTAACCACTTTCGTCGTTGAATTGTTGTGTTGTTTTGTCGTCAGGCAAATAAACAAATGTTTTTTTGAGGGCTTTCACAAATGAAATTCTGGTGCGGTGTGATTTTGTTAGGTTAACAACAATGATGGCAGCTGTCAGAATCGAGATCGCTTGTTGAAAACCGATTTCCGGATTTATCGATAGTATCGATCATTTCATGCAGCTGGATTCATTTTCTATGAATTCTTCTAGCCTGTGATTAACCTAAATGGCAATTTTCATACAATGATTTTTTTGAGCAAGTGAGTAATACGTGATTGTAATGAAATATGAAAATAGTCTAAGAACAATGTTGTTTCATCCATGAAAAATAGGTTTTCATATGTATCGATAATTTTGAGTACTTTATGCACAGATTTTCTTAGGAAATGGTTTCTTGGTTTTTTGGTTGTTCAAGACAACAAATTCAATGCAATATGATTTTTTCACACGTTTCACACTATTTTTGTATCATTTTGTTGAGCTAAAAACAATGCGAATTTTCCAAGGTGCGAATATCCTTTTCCGTATCGACGGACCGAATGCCTGAATTCTATTTAAGGTATTCTCCTTGAAAATATCTGTAAAGATGCGAAATGGTTATCTCCGCTTGTCGGATTAAGTCACAAAACGCTGAGTATATAAATCAATAGTCGGAAAAGCTTGCGGGGTACACAAGTGCTTTATTGTTGTAACGCACTCACCAATCGATGCTCGAGGATCCCCAAAGTTCACCCCTAGCTCCGCACCCTTCTCTAGCATCTGCGTCAGCCTCCGTCCTGGCCAGGACGCTGCTTTAGCTCAGTTTCAGTTCAGCCGTTCTCTGGATGGTCTCGCTGCGTCAACATTTCTATTCTCTCAGACAAAAGCCTAATGCCCGGTCTCTCGATAGTAATTTCAATAAAATTTAACCTACCGCCAGATTCTCGTGAGTTTCGAAAGGTCCAATTTTGTCTGCTAGGCTTTCTTCATCATGGTATGTAATCCACATATTTATCCTCAGGTAGATGTTCGATGATGCGGGATGATTGCTTTGGACAGCTTTTCATTTCATATTTTGCCTTTTGTGATCCGTCGGATCATATTTCCCAGGTAGTTTTGCCTTTTTTTTTAATCTCAATGCTTATTTCCTTCTTCCTATTTCCAAAAGAATCTTCTACCACTTATCTTTCATTTATATAATCTATAATTTAAGTTTGTAATCTTTGTTGATGTTAAAAAAGCGCATGTTTATTAATCAATATTTCGCTATTTCACTTTTATGAACTCCAAGATCATATTTCTCTGGTTATTGCGTTCTCTTGATCTCACCGCTTATTTTTTTATTTTCATATGCAAAGGCACATCATTGCCACTGTTTACTCCTTTTGAAAAATCCTTTATCGTTTCCAACACATTTTTAATTAAAAGAATTAAAAAGCTGAATAAGTTGAGTAGGTTGTCTAGAAGTTAAATTGTATTTTTTCTAGCCGCATCTGTGCCTCTCCCGAACAAAGGCCCTTGGTCTTCCAGAGCACAATAGTATTTTTTTCTGCCCTGAGGATAATTGGGCATCCCCTCATAACTATATTAATATTTGTTCCGCTCTGTCTGGATGCTATGGCTCCATTATACCAGAAATTTCAGGGCCTTGTTGGGTTTGGCATTCGGGCTTTCAATAGATAGTCATAATTTTTTTGACGATCAATACCACACAAAGCCCAACGCTGCGCAGACCAAATACAGATTCATCGGAGAGGCGTCTGTAGATGCGCACTGTGCCCCTTCCCAAGTTGAGAGTCGTACGCTTCGATCGAACCTACGGAGGGATGCTTCTGGAAGAAAAGAACTCCCTCCGCCTGTGTAATCGAAACATGACTCATAGCCAGGGTTCGCTGAACCACCGAGCAGGGCTAGAAAAGGCTTTTGTTGAACAGCTTCGCTACCAATCCGAGCAATGCTGCGTTGTTCGCCTCTAGAGCGATCAATAGCATTTCCAACAGCCTCAGGCACACCGCTGCCTTCTCAAATGCGCAGCCTGACTTTTGACTCCTGTACTAAAGTCATTGTATATTTATTTGCTAAGAAAACTCACCGGTAAAAAGAATCTTCAACATAAATTCATATAACACCAGTTTATATGATTACAAGGGAATAAAAGAACATCTAAATGAAGCGAAAGTGAATAAATAAAGAATATTACTTTTATAATATAATTTATTACAGACACTAACGCTTTAGTTTAATACTAGAAGGAAGCAATAACATAAATAATAAACATTTCTCGTTACTTTGTCCCTAGCTTAATTATTAATATCCAGCTACCACATATTTATTCAACATTTAAACTCATATAACACTTCATTCAACGATAACAATGACTTGAAAGTATAAAAATGTCATTTGCACTCATAAAAATACGCAAACAATACATAGCAATTATGACCAATAATTATTTACACACTATCGATAATTAAATAAAAATGATCTCTTAATCTTATTGAGAAAATAACAAAAACGTTAATACTAATGTCCTTGTTTATTTTGTTTCAGGCTTGGATTAGCCATGTCAACTAGGAGGCGTAGGGGATTGAAATTCAGTGTAGACTGGAAAGTAGTAAGCGAGAGCCACGATAGATAGGATGAGTGGATCTCGTCGTAGCGAAGCCCGCAGTTTTAATGAGAACTCTCCGAGGCCCCCAGTGCCTGGTAAGACGATAATTCTTTTATTCTTCGATTTTTATTGCTTAAATGCACTTAGTGGTGACAATAATATATTTTTCACAACTACTTCCGCTAGCTGGATCAAATGAATAAACGCTCTGCCTTGGTTGCTTTCTCAGGAGAGGAGACGGAAGGATACGTCAGTAGGTATCGTCCTCAGAGTCCGGTTTTGACGCCGAGGCGTTCGTCCCTCGCGTCAAGATCGGCTCAGGACTCTTGCGATGCTTCGGCTCCCCTCGGGTTTGAGCCAGAGGGTTGTTGCGGTACCACCACCATGGAAATCTACACACCACCGGCATGTCTTCGGTGGGCCAAAAACGTTTACTGTCTGCTCAAAGATCACGAGGGCTCTCAGCTATTCAAAAAATATCTCGATCAGGAGGGCGAGTCCGTCGCGAGGCCGCTATACTTCTGGTACGCCTGCGAGGGACTCAAGAATTCGGAAGATCCGGCCACCATACAACATCTTATCAAAGTCATACACAGAAGGTACGATAAACGTGAAAATCTATCAAAATTACATCACTTTTTGGTACGAAAAAACATCATCTTGGTTTCTTATAACAACAACATGATGAAAAATAGTCAATCGAGTACCTAAACTTGAAAAAATGGCTTTCCACATTTTCCTATCGACTCTATGAATTGATTTCATCCAATATATTAAGTAGGATCTCATTAATACGTAACTTCTCTTTGAATCAGTAGAATCTGCTCGGCATCATTATTATGATCCAAAATATCAAGATTATGCGCGACTTTTTTATCGGGAGATTTCAAGGGTTGAATACCGCATTTCGTGATAATTTGGAATAGAAAAATTGAGTGTTTGTGGAAAGGAGAATAAAAAATGATATTTGATTTGAAAACTTTGCTTCTAGGTTCTTCGTCAGGTCGCAGCTAGCAATAGACAAGGATGTGCGGCAGGAGGCTCATCGGCGCGTCATGGAAGGTCGTGCGGACAACAGCGTGTTCGATGCCGTCCAGTCGGAAGTCGAGCAGCTTATGGCCAAAACGACCTATCCGAATTTCCTCCAATCGGACATGTATCTTCAGTACGTTCAATCCTGCCAAAACCCCGATTACGGTGGTTGCCCGAGCTCGGATTCGAGTCGCGAGGTTTCGGTGTCTTGCGGTCCAACGCCACTTCCGACTCTGCACGAGGACAGCGAGTTCGTGATATCGGTGCACAGTTCGCATTCGGCGAACGAAACGCCCGTTGAATTGAGAAGCGAATTAAGACTGACCAAAGACGTGCTCAGGGCTACGCAAAACGCGAGAGCCTTGGACATCCGACCAGAACCGGAAGCGTATGCCGGGTAGGTTTCTTTTTTACCCAAATTTTCATCGTTAACAAAACCCGCTTAATACTAGAATGCAGAAAATCGCTTGAGCACCGACTAGGTCCACTTTAATTTTGGTGTTCCCGTATTTTTTCGGACACCCTCGCTTTCGTATCACAATAATTTTCATTTTTTTACTTCGTTTTTTTACCCGAACTTTTTTGTTGTGTGGCGTTTGCATTTAGATATTACTTGCAACCTGGAACTAGTCCGTACCATATGTCGTCCAAACTGCACGCACAATATTCCTCGTACAATCCAGTATCCAGACAGGACTCGGAAGTTCAGAGTCTGAGCAGCGATGCCCGCACAGGATCCAATTTGTCTCTCACCGATTCTTCGGTGTAAGTACCTTCCAAAAGCAGTATAGAAATAAGCGTTGAATCGTCGATTATTTGGCAAAATTTCCTGTGGAGTTCAACTTAAAAGTAAGTATCAACCGTTAAATGCGAACGCAAGAGAAATTTGTACACTCAGAGCACTCTTCGTTCGTATTGTCAATTCAGCAAATATGGACCTTCTGCTTTTATTTTATATTAATCTTTTAAATGAAATTTTTATTTTCAATTTTCTATTACAATGTTTTTTTATTTTTAATCACCTTATTAATTGAACTTCAGTCGTACACTTCACACTTTATGTAACTGCATTTTAATAATCTCCATTATTTATCCCAACAGAGATGGAATGTCGATCGGAAAGCCGAGAAGCAGCAAAAAGCAGAGTACGAGAAGATGCCGAGCGATTCCAGAGTCTGTTATTATTCATCCGGATCCAATGCCGGAGCAGTCGGTGATTCCACGAACGCAGCGGATATCGCGCGACGCAACGCATCCTCAGCCGCCGATGGATTTTGCCAAGTTGCTGATGGCGAAACTCGAGAATGTCCAGCGTGAGCGAGAGGAGGACGAGAAGGCCAAGAGAAAATTGCAGGAGGATGACAGCGCCGCGTTGCGCGACGCTTTTTCCGCCAAGGGCTTTCTTTTCGAGGACGACAATGGTCAAGCGATTCTCGACGAGCACGTGTCGCGAGTTTGGTCCGATCCTACACCCTCGAGATCTCCGGAATTCGCCTCGCCCCGACCTCACTCACCCGACCGCAGACAACCACCGGGTCCGCACAATTACATGCGCCAGCTCAAACAGAGAAAGGACAATCACATTGTCTCCACTTTCTCGGTCGACAGCGGCAACATTCAAGACTTTACGGAAGGCAGCGAACTTCTAGGTGCCGGCTCAATGAGCTCCCTCGGTTCTCATATACCCAAGTCGAAATCCGTGCCGTCCGATCATGCCGATTCTCTTTACAAACAGGATCTTTATCTCCAAGGTACGTTTATCAATTTCCAATTATTCGACAGTTCAAATTTCACGAGAATAACGTTATTAAAATATGAAATCAAGCTTAAAGACAGCTCATTGATTGCAGACAAAGAAAATTGCGTTTTCCTAATAACGAACATTTAGTAAAAATACTCATGTACAAATTTTAGATTGCACTCAACTTTAATGTAAAATTCACGTTTG
The DNA here is from genome assembly GCA_947507545.1 of Clistopyga incitator. Taxonomy (NCBI): domain Eukaryota; kingdom Metazoa; phylum Arthropoda; class Insecta; order Hymenoptera; family Ichneumonidae; genus Clistopyga; species Clistopyga incitator. The sequence goes on along the minus strand of OX382174.1, from coordinate 4,181,809 downwards.
TAATGAAAGACGGGGTTTAAGTGACGAGGATTAATTTTTCTGCTGTGCGAATCATTGTAGAACTAACGAAAAACCTAACGAATATTGAACTTTCAGGTCACGACCAAAGATTACGGAGATCGGATGCGTTGCGAAGATCGGCGACCAAGAAATCTATGACCGAATTGACGGACAGCGGTGTGAGCGTAGTGAGCTATGCTCCCTCCACAGCCTGTAGCAAAGACAGTCGTCTGATGATGAGACACTCGCAATGCGAGAAGAAGGTTGATTTGAAGCACAGTAGGCACGTGAAGAGCACGCGAAGCGGCTCTCTCGAAAGGACCAGCAGGGAAAAATCGGGAATTCATATTCATCCGTTTGTGGCGGATCCCGGAATGCCACCTCTGCCAGGACCCGAGCCGGTAAGTGTCATTTACTCTTCATTTTTGCTCGTAACTTAAAAAAAAAAAAAAATAAGAAAAGTTCTACACTTTGCCGAATTAAATTAGTATAATAAAAAAAGCTCTTTCGAAAAATGTTCTCCTTTAATTCAAACATATAATGTGTTTTGGTTTAATTAAATTTGAAAATGTGCGATACATTGGCGATCAAATTCCACTGGTCCATTGGATTCTAATCGTTGAATTTAAAAAATGAATCAGTCGAAACGTTATAAATTTGTTGCAGTCGATGCTAATCGACGAGGCGAAGAGAAGGTTAGAGGAGGAAGAGAGGGCTCGCGCTGGCAGCAGACAGCGACACGCCGCCGCTGGCAAACACATGTACGAATCTACGCTACAGAGTCAAGGCCTAAGCATGGCCAAAATGGGCGTACAATCGAACCAATCGACGCTCCGGAAGAGTCGGCAGGATTCCGGAGACTTCACTACCGCCGTGTTCACTTTCTGCGACGAGCCGTTGGCCTATAGGACCAAAATTCCTGGACGCAACGTTACCTTGAAGGAGTTCAAGGATTACCTCCCCAAGAAAGGCAGCTATCGGTACGTCGAAATTCTTTTTGAAACTTATCAGTCCCCACCTACGTTCATCTTATTTTTAATATTTGTTTGCTTATTTCTTTATGTATGACACAGTAAACTAACATAATCCAAGTAAATGAATCCATTGTGGTCTTTGTGTTATTTGCAGTATTCCAAATTGTTATTATTTCTTCAGTTTTATTTTTAGCAATATCTAAAACCTTTTTTTTATTGTGATTTTCCAGGTTCTTCTTCAAGACCGAGTGCGAAGATGTAGATATGCGAGTAATACAAGAGGAAATAACGAACGACGCGAAAGTTTTACCTCTGTGGGAGGGAAAAGTCATGGCCAAAGTGATGGCTCTCGAGTAGAAGATTTAATTGGGAGATTTGCAGAGAATTGCAGATAGAAATGCAGTCTAATCGAATTTGTACAGTGTACCGGAATAGTTATTTCGAATCGATCAGTATTCATACTTGCGAACCGAAGATTTGTTTCTTTGTTTCTTAACGTTCTTTTTTTTATTTTCCTCTTCGTTTCACGAGACAACTTGCGATATCGAGATGCGCGGTACGTCACCGTACTCCACAGATTGTGCTTTGCCGACGCGAAGCAATGTCATTCTGATTGCACGACCAACTAAGCATTGTATTATGGTATTATAAGAGAAAGAAAAAAACACAAGAGTACGACCACCGCGTTCGTCCGTTGAAACGGCATTATAAAACGAAAAAAAAAAAAAAAAAAAAACGACAAATTTCTTCCTACGAAGACTTCCCTTCTTCCCTTCATTAGTTTTCCAACCGACTGTACAAAAGCCTGCGTAGTTCACCGCCTTAATAAGGTCTGCGTAGACCCTAGATATTATATAGAAGAGTTATTAACACATATTAGGCCATAAGGACGAAATATTACGTATATTACGTACGTAATATTTATGTAACGGCAATTATAAAAAGAAAACGAAGATCGATACGCATTTCGCTACTTATCGTGCCACCATTCATCGGAACATTGTAAAATATATTCACACAGCGACGTACATCGACACAGCGACATAAACATTAAACATTAAAAAAAAACACATTACACACAAGTGATATAAATGATTTACCGTAAGAAATGAACGACCTGGAGATTAAAACGCGAAGATCATTAGCGTCTTAGCACGTAAAGATGTTTTTATCGGGTGCGGAAAATTGTGCCTTTTTAGAGCTGTAAGATTTAATTAAGCCTAACCGAGCGTTAAGAGTAATTATTACTAAACAAATAATAATAATTAAAAACAAAAGGAAAATCATTGAAAGGTTCGCTCTCGAGAGGACTCCAACAACAAGTCTGGGTCCCGATTTGCGAGGGCTATTTTATTCCATTGAAAGATTTGAGCGACGAAGTTTCTCATGTGAAAACGTCAACCGATCGAGAAAACCAATTGTTCAACGTTTTAATTGTAACAATAGCTGTCAATTTTTGTCCATTGCCTCTGATGAACGGTGCAATAGTCGGTCTACTATCGGTCTATATACAACGAGGCTTGCGAACGAGAAGCGTTGAGAGGAATTTTACACCTATCGTTTGAACGAAACTTATTTCTTCGTTAGAGTTATTATTTATACAGGGCAGAGCGTTTTTCTTTTATAAATCGTACTAGCCTTTTGTCCATTCTTTTTTATATACTCATTAAGAAATTTGCGTGACGCAACGTTGTCGCGTATCTTCTCGAGAGGCCTCTCGATCACAATCATATTTTATAAATAAATAAACAAAACCGCGAATGAAACGCATATTGCGCGGTCGCGCTAACGTCTCTTCCGAAGATAAAATAAAACAAACAAACGAACAATTTTGTTATATCGCATTAAATTTGTATGAAAAGAAACGGAAACGAATGAAATATAGCTGAATCAAATTCTCGAGAATTCGATAGTTTCAAGTCGTCGATAAATTCTGTTTCCCCCCCTTTTTTTTCAAATCATACGCAATTTATTATGATTGATTATTATCACGAATGTTAAAGTGTTCCTGTACCTAATTAATTGGTAATTATAATTATTGTATATCAAAGTATTGAGAATAATAATGATAATGCGATTTTCACTGGATCAACGGAATTCAAATGTCTTGTTTCTTTCACCGAAATCCCTGAACCTTGCATCGTATCGACAGTCGAAGTCGAACAAATAATTATTTATTTAACCAAAGACCATTTGTACATCCATTTGTCTACATTAGATTGCAATTTAAAATGACCAAAGTTTATAACACAGAATTTAATGAAGCTCTGAGAGAGATCGTGCAGAGAGTTCCCCTCTTCAATTCACCTTACGGCAAGAATAAAGCTAAATAAATATTTCCTGTTAACTTAATTACAAATTGATTTTAGATCGCGTCAGGATCGTTGAATGGACACGAAGATTAGCCAGTATTCCTGATGATTCGATCGATAACGCGAAAAATCGCAACGATCATATTCAGCTCCTGAAAATCATGATAAGAGGCGGACGTCTTCACGGAATTTTTCACAAATCACTTCCGGGCCCCGAAATTCCACCTTTAGCAGAGGCGATGGCCAATTTATTTGCCGATCAGTGTCGGGATCTTCCCCGAGCTGGTCCAGTTGAGCCTATCATTTCAAGGAAATCGCCTGACGGATGTGCTTATCTGGCGATTAAAAAAATTCCTGATAGAGGAATTCTTTGCTACATGGCTGTGAGCGCAGATAGTTTAGATCATACCGATTCCGAGGAAGAGGAGGAAACGGCGGTGCAATAAACGAAAAAACGCTCAGTCTCTGAAAATGTTCGCTTTAAAATTCAATTAATATTTTGTATGAGTGTAATATAAATATTTATGCAAATGATTTGTCGTTCCGATTTCGACCTAATTATTAAATCGATTCCCGACTTACCAATTAAGAAGATCTGATTTCAATCCTTACATAAAACCTATTTTTTCAAGGAGAAAAAAGTTGTATGAGAAAATAAACGAATCAGTGTCGTTGTGAGTTATTTCAATAATATTCAAAATCACGGGAAAATTAAAGCAGGTCAGGGACAACAATTTACATTGGTCCGGAATACCGTACATAATATAAGTGGATATAAAACATATGATCGGTAGGTCGAGTGGAGATAAGCCGATGATGTGCTAGTATAAATCAGAATAAGACAAAATTCCAACAAAGCAAAATTCCAACAAAAAAAGAAAATGCTTGTATAAAAAACGCGAAAACGATATCAGTAATTACACGAATTTTAAAGTCATAAATCACTTTCACTAGTGCTTAATTACAAATTAATTTCCAAAAAACTATAAACCATAAGAACTAATGATTGCTTTTGGAATAATTCAATTAACAATCACCTCAGACTAATGAAACCAACGCAAAAAATCACGGACAAATTGTCAGAGGTCAGGGTCAACAATTTACATATCGGCCCGGAATAACACACATAATAAGGATGATATAAAACATATGATAGGTAGGTATGGTGGGGATGGGCCAGTGACGCGGCGCGAGTAAACTACTACGGCGCAGCTTCAATGTTGTTGTTCTGACAGTCGCGGATTGCTGGTGAATGGCGTTATTCGGCATGTCCGAGTGTCAATGAAAATTACCAAGTGCGCATTTACTCGCAAATAAACGTCAATTCCAACGACAAACACGTAGCGAATCTATAACGGTGCGTGTACCTGAGTTACGAAGGACTTTTCGTCGCGTGTCCAAAAAGCATTTGCCTATTTTCGAGCCAAAATATGTGCTGCATGTAAGCCGCTCGGCTTCACGTTCACCACGTCATGGTTCAGCGATCCTCGACGGTCCTATAGATCGTATTTAAACGTCAGTCGCGAGCCTCGCACGTAAGTATCGAACCTGCACAATCACACACGAAACGTCGTTGAAAGTCTTCGCGCATTAAATGATAAGCTTATTCACATCTATTCTCACGTCTTCGACATTTTTCCGCAATTCGCAAGAGAACATCAGCGACGTTTCCCCAATAATAATCATAAGCTGCCGCTTTTCTACCTCGAAAGCTGAGCTGTTTTTACACAGCGGACCACGGGAGAGAAATGGAGGAGACAAAGGAAAAGAACGGCCCCGCAAATGCGGAGAAGCGCAACGGCGACGATGGCTTTCCTTGGGAGGAATGGACTGTCATTGACGAGGGAGAGGATCCCAAAAATCACAACATTTCACAGCTAATTAAGTCCAGCACTGCCTCCAGCGACACTAGCTACAGCGACATGGACAACACCAGCGACGCTGAGGAAGCTAGAGAAGTACCGTTCAGTTACTTTTATCCTGGGATCGGTAGATTAAATTACTTTTAAAAATCATTTCTTTCTGCCGGTACCTTGATATTTCTTTTCTGGTACTATTATTTTTAGCTGGTACTGGTTTTTAAATCTCTAGTTTTTGGGAACTTGTCGATGAGGATCATTTTTGTTTTGGAGAATACGGAAAGTGGTGAAAATTAGTGATTGGCAAATTAAATGAGCTGATTACTCTATGTTTTATAGTTTTAGGATCAAGAGAATGGGATGAAATGTTGTAGATTTGGGAAACTTTGAGCAAAATCATAATAATTTATCGTATTTATTTATTTATAAGGTTTTTTGGTAGCTTTTAGGATTATGTATAAATCATTATTGTTTCGATCGTCATTATTGTTAACTGTGAAAAAAACTTTGCTAAAATTGATGTGGTTAGGGAGTACTTTTTATTACTTTAGTTTTTACCATTTTGTAACGCATTGCCTACAACACTCGATTGTTCCTCTAATTAAAAGTAAAAAGATTAAGAATTATACTGTGTATCTTCAAAAATACAAGAGTAAAAGCGATTTTATTTGAAACACATTTCGGGAGTCAGTAAACAATGATTTTTAAAAGTACTGTAAAGTGCCATTTTCTGCTTTTGTGGAGAGTGACGATATTGAATGAAAATGTGTTCAAAAAACATTATAGATTAAATAACTGCTAATAATTAACAGGAGTTTTTATGAAAATCATTACATTTCAACAGCATTGAATTACAAAGATTAAAGTTTAGTATAATCATTTTTAGCTAATCAGATAACAAGGTACTTTGAATACATTTAATTTCAAAAATCGTCAAAGGCTGATAATAGATGTTAAAGGTAAATTGAAGTCCTGGAAATTGAATTGCAACTATTTATTTATAAGAATGATAAATAGGAATGACCTCTATACTTGTACTTTTTTTCCTCTTACATAAACAAATCTTGTAAAATTTTTTTTACAATTTCCCTAATTTTATTCTGAAATTTTTTCCTAATATCTTAAATAAAAGGAATAAAAAATAGTCGATGTAATTTTGGTCATAAATAAAAATTGCACTGTGCAAATCCTCCAAACTGTAAAAAAAGAATTTGTTCAGGTTGAGTTTGTAACCATGAATATCAACTTTTAGCATGAGTCACCAATTGGCAGTACGCCAGAGATTTTTGGAAGCTTTCAGCCAGAGTAAACAAATTATGGTCATTGAAAATACCTGTACATGAATTTTGGTTGAACTGGGAAAGAAAAATATCTATCGAGAGAAGATAACAAATTCTGAAAATTCCAGTCAATTACTTAGTAACAAGGAATTAATTAAATTTCCTTATGGAAAAAAATGGTGGAACAAAAATTAACACAAAATTGGCTATTGTCTTTCTTAAAAATAATCTCAAAGCAGATCGCAATGCTGATAGTCTCGTTGCATTTCAGTGCATCCAAGTTTTGTCGGAGGAAATCATGGAACAATGTCCCAGTGTGAGAAGTAGCGAAGAATCCGTGGATCAGCACAATGATGAATCCGACGGAGTTTCTGTTATAACGGAGAGCGACGTTGATGAGCCAACCGGCGATGTAAACGCCGATAGAAACATCGTCGTGTACGAAAATGTTTCGCGAGCTCCAGCCGAGAGAACGGAGAGAAATGCAGACAGAATGATTATGAAGGTACTACGATCTATCCGTCGACGAACCGCAACGAGCATGATAATTAGAATGACCGTCCAATGATCAGGTTCTCAATGTTATGATCGCCTGTTCACTGGTTGCTGTAATTGGACTAGGGGCTGGACGTGTTCTAAATATGGAAGACAATCGACCGATTTCTACTGAACTTGATTTGGTTACTCTAAAGATGGAAAGTTCGAGACTTCTTGAGCAAATGAAGGAACTGAGTGGCGGTACGTATTGGCTATTTATCGATTATCATGAAATTACTCAATTTTGAGTAACAGAAAAGTTCAAAAAAGCAGCTGCAAAGTAGAAGCTTGTATTAATGAGAAAACAAGTTTCGATTTCGCACTCTTGTTTTAAATAATATAACTAAATAATTTGTTTTGAGCAGTGAAGGAGATTTTAGAAGAGATTAAATCGAATATGCTCCAAGAAAGACAATCCGACACAACGAAGCTTGAGAAGCCGACAGAAAATGAAGCAAAAACGTTGCCCTATCTGAAGAAGCAATTCAAGACCCTCGATCCTTCGATAAACAAGATGGAAAATACGCTTTACGAGCGGCTACAAATATTTTTACGCACAATATGCCTCGTTTTGGAAGACATTCGTCAACCCAACAGCGAATCAGAAACTTTTCAATCGACGTGCGACACGCATTCTCGTTTCTCGGATCTAAAGAATCTCCACAAATTATTGAACGGCGTGATCGACGGGCTTGAACCTTCGGAAAAATCGACCCATCAAAGATTTCTGCAGAACGTAGATTTTCAAATGAACTCGATGAGCGATTCTCTCCTCGCGGACTTGACTAGAGCGCTTGACAAATTAAGCGTTAAGAATCAGAAGAGACTCGGGAAAATTGGCTTCAAGCTTAACGAAAGATTGTGCGTTTTAAGAAATACACTGCCCAGCGATAGTAAACTCAGAGAGTCTTTGGAAAAGAATAATACCTTCCTCGATAATTGCGAGGAAATTCTCGCGAGAAAATCTGACGAAAAGTGGAAGGAAAAATGGAAAGGGGGCTCAGCACCATTACAGCCTCCGAAAGGCGACAAGAAATATTCCAAGAAGCGAGAAGCCCCCGTCATTCCGAATTTCAACAAAAAGCCACGCGGTTTTTTGCTGAAAAGACAAAACGCTACGAGACCTTATGAAACTGTGGAAACGAGGAAATGTTACGGCAATAATTTACCGAGTTTTATGCACGATTCGCAAGATTCCGAAAATACTTGCGCCATGCTGATGGCGCCGCCTCGGTCCAATTGGAAATTGAAGCATAAATCTATAAAGGCTGACTCGGAAAAGAGTCAGAAAGATAAGAGGAGGAAATTGGTTGACGAGTGGCCTGGAAAAATATTGATGAAGGGCGACCGAGGAGCGTCGAGTATTTGGAAGAAAACATCTTCAAAGGTAAAAAATATTTGAACATAAAATAATGTGACATTAATTAATACTCAATAAATATGTTTATAAACTAATTATTAAACAATCGCAATCTCTTGAATATAAAAAATATGTCGGCTTTTAGAAAGATTAATAGCAATATCCTCAAAAAAAAAGGTACCTCAGTTGAAATTTCATATTCATCGTCTAATCTGATAATTCCGAGTATCGTCCAATTCAGAATTCGTTGTTATTTCACACATGTCTGGTTAGTATTATATTTAAAATCGGAAATTCCAGAAGTTCGAAAAATCCCCTAAATCCAGCGCGTCTTCGCACAAAACTGGCGATAAGGCAACAATGAAGAGAACGAAAGAAAGACTAAACGAAAAGATACGCTCTGGAGCCGTTCTATCCGAACCGCCGAATACGCATCCAGAGGGAAAACATAAACGAACGCTTCCGCCAACTCCGACGGTTCATCGTGTGAAAAAAAGTTTCGAAAAAGAAAACAATGAGTTCATTGTGGCAGAAAGGCGCGACACGATTTCAAAGGTCGAAGGCGATTGGCAATTCGAGAGGTGAGAACAGACAATTGAAAGTTATAAATATATACACATGTATAAATAGTACGATTACAAATTCATGATCGGGACATCAGACGTTCTTACAGATCTCGAATTCGGGACCAGCTGCGTAACGACGATTCCACCGGAAATTGGTATTTCGATCGTGTAGGAAACCGCAAGAATGCGCGACTGAATTGCGACAATCAGAATCAAGATCCACGATGTGGAAAATTGCACCATTAGCCCAAAAAAATGTTTTAAACCAGTTGAAAAAAAAAACGATAAATATTAATTGTGAAACGGGGATCTCGTTTTCTGATAATTATTTTCAAATTTACCAAGTATTGAAGCAATTTAATGACTCTCAGACGGAAATGATCTACTCTCTCTTTAGATTAATTTTATACGATGTAAAAGTTGAATACTGATCTTGATGATTGGAATACGGTGAATAATCGAGGCTCGTATCGTTGAACGGAGTGTTGTTGTGACTTATGATAATAGTGATAGTGTATAGCGCGTGGCAAAGAAGATAGGCGAAGGAAACGCTTGTCGGCGAATCGCGAAACCCATTACTGGGATTATTTACCCTGAATGTAAGATGATCTTTTGACTGACTTGTAAATTAAACGATGTTTTTAAGGACATTTGATCTTTCCTTTTTTTATAGCCTTTCCGCTTCATATATCGTAATATAATAAACAATATAAAGTTGACCTAATAATTATTATTCTACAACAATGATTTGCAGCCTTTATTAAAATGAAATTGATTTGCAAATATCTCAATCATTGATAAAATAATTCTTCTTCTTTATATTTAGATATTTAGATTTTACTGAAAGGTATTAAAAACAATTGCCAATTTTTTATGTAGCTACTTTCATAGCACTTTCAATGAAGTTGATGACACATTTCTTTTGATCGAATGATGCATGGTCTGGATTTTAGGTGCGAAAAGCCAAAACGTCGCGTTCCACGTCCAAAAACTCCTCTCGACCCCAATACTTGTTTGTATGTATTGAATACTCAATCAATCACGATTATCTCTACTCATTATTAAAAAAAAAACTTCCTCAGCTGCCAACCTCAGCCACTTGATGCTAACTCAGACGTTAAAACCGACAAAGATGAAATTAAGCATTGGTCTACGCTTACCCCCAAAGCTTCTGTTGAAATCGTTGAAAAACCGGAGGTGGAGGATATTGAGATTGCAATATTCCTCGACAGAATCATTAGCTTATTCGGTCGTATAATGAAGAAATTAGAGCTAGCGGTGAGAATGAAGTTTCCAACTTGTACATCTTATCATTGAAATTAATTAAAGAAGGATTGATTTAGGCTGCTCTGCCAATTCTTCTGGAGGATCCGGAGATACCACAAATTCTTAGTGAATCAGAAATGAAGACAGTAAAAGCAGCTTTGCATTTTCAAGAATCATTGACAACAGCCTCACAATCTGTCGCTAATTTTCCGGATAAACGAATGTCTTTGAAATCATTTGATGCGAGCATAAAGAGTTCTGATTCTACATGCATTGAGAACGTTATGCGCCCAAAAATATATGAAGCGATTAAAATACTCAACAGTTATTCGACTATTAGGGAGAAAGTTAAATCCTCTGAGCGAAGCATCGCACCTCAGTGCCACTTATTCCTTCAGCATATGAAATACTATATAGAACATTGCGTGCTAAGAATTCGTTCTACACCCATGCAGGCAAAGCGACGTGAAATTCACTTTCGTAAACTGTGGCGAGAAAATCGCGAAGCTCAGAAAGAAATAGCCGGTACTCAACTATCGTTGTCGAGCTTAGAACTCCGATTTTAATATAAATATTACAAAACATTCTTCCAGAACTAATCAGGTTTTTGGAGATTCAAAGATCAAGTCATTACGATCTTATGAAAGATATCAATACGCATTATCAAGGAGACGCAGACACCGTTGATAGAATCAATAGAAAATGCGCTGAAGATATCAAAACCACTATGTAAATATTTATAAATTAGGCGATAATTTAATTACATCCTTCAACTTGTATTAATTTTGATGGCAATGTTCAAAGTTCTACTAAATGCATATTTTCCTATTTTTCGTATTGCTAGTAATCGTTTAGAGAGAAAGCAAATTATTGAACTCAGGTCTTCCGAAATGCGACACCACGATTTAAACGAGTATCTAGCGATGGCGAATAACAAACTGGATAATTTAAGAGAGGCGAATCTTCAATTGGTGCAGGACATCCGAAATAAACGGTAACTTAATATGCATGATATTAAAGAACTGCAATATACGAATAAAAATTAAGAACACGTTTCAATTTAAATAATTCTTAACTAACAGCAATGATAACATTTTCAAACATCATATATCTTATTTTTCAAATTCAATTGAATTACTTAGTTCTCGTATAATTACTTTCACATATTCATTGAAATATTGATTGTGAAAAAAAGTATTTACGAGCATTTTTGATTCCAATAAAAAATCGTAGATTCAAAGTGTCTTCGCAACTTCGGGGACAAATTTCCAAATACGATATAGAGGTGGGAGCACGTAAAAGTACTTTAGAGGAGCTCACCGCCGAGTTTGAGGCTGATAAGCAAATAAAGGAAGAACTCGAAGAAGAAATGGCCAGTCAATTGGAAATATACAATGCTTTTGTCGAAGAGCGCAACCAGACAAATCTGGCGATATTCCACGAAAAATTAGATAAATTCGTGAGAACGCGGGCTGCAAAAATAATTCAGCGATGGTGGCGACCGATTTTCAAGCGACTGAAGAAGAAAAAGAAGAAGAAGAAGAAGGGGAAAAAGAAAGTACGCAGTTTTCGAATAAAAATACAATCCGGCTTATTTGGTATGCATGCAATTCTATTTTTAGGGAAAGAAGAAGTGAGGCGAAGCTGCAAACTCTTCGATGCAATTTTTGTATAAAACATTGTATAGTTTATTAAATAAAAACAGTCCTAAATATTAACGTATCATTGATTTCTGTACAAACACCTTAACCTTCCTGCACCTGATTTGGGATCAATACTGTAGCGTTAATTGATCGATATTTATCAGTACCATACCTTACGGTCATTGTATATAGAATTATTACGAAAAATATCCAAAAGTCCTCTATTCGTCTTCGCGAATACACTTTTCTACCAAATCCCGTAAGTTTGGATTTTCCATTGCGGCTGCTATTCGCTCCTTATCGTTTATTTGTTTATTTACTAAAAAACAACATTAATTTATTTAATTATTACTTTTCTCTGACTTCCATCCAATGTTATTCACCATGTATTTCAGTTTGTAAAAATTTTCTATTACCCTGTTTCACTATTTCTTACTGATGTGCAATAGCTAAAAATGGAATGAGTGATTGTCTAGACTACTCCATTACTCATTCTATTTTTGACCAATACAAATTTCAAAGTCATTGGCAAACACTAGTAGGATTCTCTAATGATGAATAGTGATACTTTCGCAATACAAAATAAACGTTTATACTTTCAAAGAGAGAAAATAACGCGAACATGAAACAAAGACATTTTTTTTAAGTACATAGAGTAATAAAAATCAGGGAAATCCGAATAATTAATAAACAAGTTGCCAAAAAAAAGTAATTTACAAATTCAGTATAGAATGTCTTTTTGCATATATTATCCAGAACCTTTTTATGAAAAAACATTCACAACTGTGGACCATTGCCTTTGGTCGCTTTTCTCAAACAATTTTGTTTTGTAATGAGTAAATGATAATAATTGTATCAATGATGCTATGTTACATTAACGTAAGAAGAAAAATTCTCACTTTCTTGTTCTGTCGCATGGGCACCTTCCTTGATGTAAATATCCAATTTAAACAGAGCCATGAGGTGTCTCTCGAGCTTCACCCGAATGCACAGACCGATGAGCGTAGCAAGCGAACAGTGAGGAACGGTAGGATTGAATTCGACTCTTATCACGCAAACTCCTTTAGGCGTAGGTTTGCAAATATTGATGCAATCCTCGTAGACGACATCGAGTTCCTCCAGCGTCTGTGGTTTTTCAGGATCCTTGATCGTTCTGAGTATATCTACACAAGTATTCGGCTGATATCATAAAATTGATAAGTCCATTATGTAAGTACCAAAAATTAGTGAGTTTTCTGAAAGGAAAAAAACAAAAAGAAAGAAAAAAATATCGAAGAATTAATTTTCTTGCCATATACTGAGTCCTTCAGCTCAGCCTCGTCCTTGAGTATAAGATCGTTGTGATTCTTCGCTCTGAGAAGATCTTCGGCTGTACCCATTACGCCTTCTGGTAATATACCATCTCTTATTTTGCCACCGATCGATAACTTGCGAAAGAAGGACAGCATGATTTATCTCGATCTATAATAAAAATCCATCGACACACACGCGTATATTATTTACGAAAACGTTTAGTCAGGCTCTCTGACAAGTTTACGGGTTAGGTTAGTGTCCGATATCATGTGCGCCGCCATTTTGTATTCAATCGGTTATCGACTCTTCCTTATCAAAATTCATTCTCTCGCGCTGCCAGCCGCAGCAGGAAAACCATGGAGACTATCTCTAGTCTCTATGAGGAACTGTCTGAATATTATGAAAAAAATGTGATACTTTTTGTAGTAGAATAAAATATAGAACTTTTTTCCTATCAAAGATCTAACGAAGTTAGATCGTTTTTTTCACATGTATTATATTATTAAAGCTCATGCGATTATTATTTCTTATTTTTGTTTCATTGTCACTGGAGTTTGAAAATAAGAGTGTTAATTACGCATGTTATTATTATTAGGACTCCATTGTTAAATAACACAGCGCATCTATGTATAATATTTATGTTATACTAAAAAAATTAACGGAATAGATTCGAAAAATGAAATAATTTCAAGTGCAAGAATCAATCGGAAATTGTCGTAATAATAATCGTGCAATAACTGTTTTTTTTTTTTAATCTTTTTTCTCATTTATAACATTTTATCCGTGTATTCTCGTCCAGAGACATGATTTTTCTATGTTAATAAATTGTTCAGTTACTCGATTTCTTACCATTTTCCTGCACCGGTTATCGCGCCTTATTCCTTATCGAAAGATCGGTTCGAAAACTTGTCAGCAGCAACGTGCCACTCAGTTCATCGACGCACGAGTCTTGCAATAAACACGCATGACTTCGTCCGATCTCGGTAGCGCTCTTCGAGGAGGTTAGCTGTTCTTGCATAATTGGGAGAATGTTATTATCTAACGATGACAGATATTTAGAATGTAATCGCAGATAATACTAGGCCTTTTCCAGCGAGAGAATGGCTCTGATGTCATGAGTACAGCGACAGTCCTCGTTGGGCTGCACGCACCAGAAGAGCTTTTCATATCCAGGCACTAGAAACAAGTAGAAACAAGGTTGTGCGATTTATTTATATTGTGGCTTAAAGTGGTTCTTGCAATATGTATTTATCTGCGAATTAACAGTCTATTATATGGACGAAAATGAATTTGATCTTTTATAAAACTTACAGATACACCAAACCGATAAACTGGAAAAAGCTTTTTACAATAATCATCCATTTTTATTGATACATAATGAAATAATTGTTACTTACTGTCACTCAATCGAAAGCGCAGTTTAGTATTTTTTGACTACACCGAATGCATAATTCAGTATTTTTAACAATAACGCATTTCAGACGCTGCAAATATGTATTGGCCATTTTAAATAAGCAGTCAAATTATTTTACTTCTTTATCGATTGAAGTAAATTTTATATTGTTGCAAGAATTGTCTCAAAGTAACTTTATCTTATTACATAATCTATATTGTCTTGATAAGTTTATCGGAATGCAAATTCTTATCAATGTTTCTTTGTCTTGATGCAGTGTTGTGATATAGATAAGCGAAGACAATATTGGCAGTGGAAAAAAGAAAATGTTTCCCAGGGTGCGAGGATTTCAAAAAGTCCTGCGGAGAGGCGTCTCCTTGGACTCGTCGTCAGTGCCAAAACAATCAGAAAGAGTAAGTTTGCTGCTTTTGGAAATGTACTGGATTTGGTGAAGATTCGGGAGGTGATAACTCAGATATTTGCAGGTTCAACAATTTAGGGATCGACTGAAAAGCGATGAGCGTGGGATGTTGCATGATACTTTTGGAAGACATCACACGTACCTCAGAATATCTGTGACCGAACGTTGCAATTTAAGATGTAAGAATACGTTATCTTAGACACGTTAGATATTTATCGTGAGACAAACTGATTCTAAATCTTGCTAAACGACACTTTGTTTTTTATTTCTGTTAATTTCTTTATTCAAAAGATCAATTTATTTCAAGAAGGTTCTTTATTATTTATCATTTTTTGCAGGCTTATATTGCATGCCAGCCGAGGGTGTACCACTTACAAAAAAGGAAGGAATCCTACAAACAGACGAAATCATCAAAATCGCGGATCTTTTCGTTCGGAGAGGTGTAAACAAAATACGATTAACAGGAGGCGAACCTACCGTGCGAAAAGACATCGTCGATATCGTTGGTAAATAAAAAATTCATATTTAAAAAAAAAACATGATAATTTCATCACGTATTTCAAAAGTAATTCGCATAAAAAATAAGTTATATTTTTGGAAATTGTCTTAACAAATTTTTTGTTTTCATATGAATTACCGATAAATCACTTGAAATTGTGGGTTCAAATTTTCCAAGTGCACTCCCTAGTATTGAATAATTTCTAGCGCGATTGAGAGAATTGGAGGGTCTTGAGCAAATTGGCATAACGACCAATGGACTTACACTCACAAGACAATTGCCTGCTCTGCAGAGAGCGGGCTTAGATGCCCTCAACATTTCACTGGACAGTCTAAAGGAGGATCGTTTCGAGAAATTTACGCGCCGCAAAGGCTGGAAGCGTGTGATAGCAGGCATCGATTTAGCCGTGCAACTCGGCTACAATCCCGTAAAAATCAACTGCGTCGTAATGCGCAACTTTAACGATGACGAGCTTGTGGATTTCGTGCGATTGACCAGAGAAAGACCGATCGACGTACGATTTATAGAGTACATGCCTTTTTCTGGAAACAAGTGGAGCGAGACGAAGATGGTATCGTTTGACGAAATGAAGACTATTATCAGAAGAGAGTATCCTGATTTTGGGGCGCTCGAAAGTGGGCCAAACGATACGTCGAAGGTAAAGTGCTGCGTAAATAGCTTTTTATTTCGCAGTTTTTTTCATTAACTCCTCAAGACTCATTTTTTG
The DNA here is from genome assembly GCA_947507545.1 of Clistopyga incitator. Classification (NCBI taxonomy): domain Eukaryota; kingdom Metazoa; phylum Arthropoda; class Insecta; order Hymenoptera; family Ichneumonidae; genus Clistopyga; species Clistopyga incitator. The sequence continues at coordinate 4,165,679 of OX382174.1, read as the reverse complement.
ATGTCGTAATTTTCACAAATTTTCTATTCCCCTAATTTCGCAGCCGTACGCGGTGCCGGGATTCGTCGGTCAAGTGGGTTTCATTACATCGATGAGCGAGCATTTCTGTGATTCGTGCAACAGGCTCAGAATAACCGCGGACGGAAATCTTAAAGTTTGTCTCTTCGAAGGCAAAGGCGAGGTATCCTTGAGAGACGCTCTGCGAAGTGGATTATCCGATGAGGATTTGGAAGAATTAATCGGTCGCGCAGTGCGGCGCAAGAAGAAACAACACGCGGGTAAGTTCGAATTCCAGTGAAATTTGTATCGCGAAAGAAAAAAAAACAAATTTAACTATCGAGAGCTTAGTAATCCTAGCTTCGTAAAAATGTAATCTCCATTCATCATCACAAGTCATGGAAAGCTCATGAGCGATAAACATCGATGTAGCGATAACGTTCACGCGACATAATATGTTTCAGGGATGTTCAATCTTAGCGAGATGGAAAATAGGCCGATGATCCTCATTGGTGGTTGACCCCCGATCAAAGACTATAAGACGAATCCCACACTTTCCCTGGACAAATTTCACGAGTTCGCTTAATACGTTATCGCTTTCATTGAAAGCTCTCGTATCCCAAGGTTTTTTCCCCCCACCTAAAACTAACTCACGCGCTTTTTGCACCCTATTTTCGTTACAGAAAAATCGCACGTCTTCCAAACGTCCAAAACTCTTAAGGTACTTAAAACGGTAAAGAAAGTTCCCACTCGAGAGGTGCGATGTTCACGCGTGCTTCAGAATCGCATGATAATGAGACAATACAGCTCGTCGTCGCTTTCCCACGTGGATGCGGATGGTAAAGCAAAAATGGTAGACGTAGGTGAGAAAGGAGTGACAAATCGCAAGGCCGAAGCACGAGGATTCGTCGTTGTAGGTCCGATAGTCAGCAAACTCATCACAGAGAATAATATGAAGAAAGGAAATGTTCTAGTGGTTGCTCAGCTGGCGGGAATAATTGCGGCTAAGAAAACCGCCGATTTAATACCTCTTTGCCATCCTCTTAGCCTGAATTACGTTAACGTTGAATTGAAGCTCAATTCGGTGCTTCACAGAGTTGAGATTAAGTCTGAGGTTCGTTGCACCGGAAAAACCGGCGTCGAAATGGAAGCTCTGACCGCGGTGAGCGTTTCTGCTCTCACGGTTTACGATATGTGCAAAGCAGTTGCTCCCCCGAATGTACTGCAAATATCGGGGATAGAAGTCATTTCAAAATCGGGAGGACGCAGTGGAGATTTCTTTAGAGACGAAAGGAATATTGTGACCTGAAGCGTTTTAACGCAATCGCATAATACTAAAATCCAATTCTTCCTTGCATAATACACAGTAATTACGTCGACATTCCAAACGCGGTATTTTCTTCTTGACAAACGGCGGAGGAGTATTTGTATCGAAACCTGTGCAATATGCGCCTGACAAAGCAAAAAAGTATTATTGATTATCGATAGCCGTTTTATCCTATCAAATTTGCTCATTCCACAATCGGGAAACTTTACGATTCGTTTGTTTTGTATATACATATGTTAAGTTTTCAACGTGAGTCAAATATTCCAATTACGAATTAACTTCGATTTTCCCGAAAAAAACATGGATTTTTTATTCGAGAGAATCGGAGCTTGATTGATTAGTAACTGGAACATTTAACTCAGATATTAATTGTTTAAATAATTGATCATGTTATGTAGTTATTTCTATATTATTATACATATATTATACATATACAATATATTTTTGTTGTTATTATTGTTGATAATAAACAGTTTATGGGTATAAAATCGATTCTACCTATTATATGTGACCATTTCCACTGTCTCGTCATGTAATCTTTCGTTTAGATAGTTCTTCGTGCACGCGAATTTGAAGGGCTGATCGAGGCCCGCACTTCCACACATTTCCGTCCTTGTCCAGGATACTCGCACTCGCGGTCACTTGAAATTGACCGCCTCCGCCGACGCCGCCGCTCGTACTTGCTTGATTACTTCCCAGCGAAAGGAGGAACTCACAGGCGAAGAAGTCTCGATGCGGAGTCACAGTTTGTTGAAGCTCGTTCAGGTTCGTATCCTGCATGTAAGTGACACTCTGAGGACGCGCGGCGACAGAGAAGCAAAGTTTAAAGCGTACATGAGCGACAGAACGAGAATGCGTGTTATGCAGAAAAATATAAATATTATTCAGAACAGAGCAATATTCTCACGTGTATTCGAATTCATTGAAATCAACCCTCGTTAGTTGACAAAAAAGCTCAAAAAATAAAATACCAATTACCTTATGATCGCTATTGATTTTCGATGGCGGCGCGGTCGAGATCGAGATGCAGACGGCGTCAACCGATCGGAAGAGAGATCCCCGCTTTCCGTGTCTGAGAACTCCCTCGATCTTAAGGGCGAGCTGTGATCCCTGAGGAACGCAAACAGGCTCTCCAAAAACTCGAGGTTGCGGCGAGACTGAGAGTTTAACGACCGTGACTTGCAGCGTCTGAAAGAAGTATCGAGGCAAAGGAAGCCTAACTTTCCCTCCGGCAAGTAGTATCACCTGCGAAATTAGACATTCGACCCTCGCGTGGCTGATAGATTCGTCTTCCTCCTTGATTTCCCAGGGAGGCGCGAGTCGTCGTACTTCCTTAAGATACTTGGTCATTTGTCTCATTTCCACAGAGTCTCCGAAGTTGAATTCCACTTCATCCTGTTGATAAGCCTGTCCGGCATTGAAACCCCCACAAACGCGATCAACGCTGTTAGCCATAAGCCGACAGAGTTCCTGGAGCGCTCTAATATTATTCAACGATCCCGGATCGGCGTCGAAAGCGGATTGATAAAGTTTCTGATAATTATCCGCGCAATTCCGCAAATCCTGCGAAGATTTGCGCAGCTGATAAGTGACTCTTCCGTATCGTTGAAAATCGTCTTTAGTCGCGACTACGATTGAAAGTGCGATTGCCGGAGGCGGTGAAGTGCATAGCGATCTGCAGGAGTGCAGAAGCTGCCCGAGAGCTTGAAGAAATTCGCACCGAAGCTTCGCGTATTCGCTCGCGAATTGTAAACTTCTCAGAGGCGTACTCGCGGCTTTTAAGGAGGCACAAGCGCTGGCGTAGCGAGAAATCGCGCCGTTAAGCGTGTCAAGTATCGCGGTTTTCTTCTCGGCCCGAGTTTCGCCGGCGTTGTCGCCGAGAAAACTTTCGGCGCTCGTCATTAACTCGAGACCCGAAAGCCAGAAATGCAGTTGCTCCGAGGCGACGGCTTCCTTAAGGCCCTTAAATATTCCCGTGGCGATGCCGTGATGTCCATATCTTGCGGCGCTGCGTGCTATTCGGTATTTTGACCAACCATCGACGCTCTGAACAACTCGATCTATGGCTTGAAGGCACTCGTTGTTCCACTCGTAGCCGCTGGCAACCATTTGGAAGAGCAAAGTGCAGAGCATTACTTTTGTATGGACGTGACCGGTTTGTTGCATTTTTTCGAGGATATCTGGCAGCAAAGGCAGAAGAACGTTGTCGCCGAGGCTGCCGATCGCTCCGAGAGCCTCGCAGAGAACCACAGTTTTCTTCTCGCTCAGATTGTCGTCTGCGCTTGCGTTCATCAAAGTGGAGCCTATCGCGTCGACGAATATCGGACAATGACTTGGATGCGCCTGGCAAAGTTTCACCGTCGAAAGCAGACAGGCCTTTAATTGGTAGATGTGCTGGTCGTCCAGCGATAATAAGACTATGAGCGACTCGAGAGAAGATATGACGTCCTGGATTCCGTAAACTGGCAGACCTTCTTCGTAGCTGTTAACAAAAATGGACGATTAGAAAACCCTCGATGCAATGTTTAACAGCCGAGAATAGGAACTTAGGATTCTACGGGGAGAAAAAACAAGAGGTACCGAAAGGGAATAAGTCGTTGTTTAACTCACCAGTAGCAGGCGATCCTGGAGAGAATAGTCACGGCTTTCACAGCGACGAATGGATCCGGAGAGTAGCACGCATTTACACACAGCAAGAGCAGAAGGCTACCTTCTTCCATGTTTGCGTCGCAAGTCACAGCGCTTCTGCTAAGGACCTGCAGCAACAGATAAATAATTACTTCTCGCTTCGCTTACGTTTTTCTCTTATTTTCTCTTTTATTTTACGACTACTTTTAATTAGGTTTCGACCAATAACGTTTATAGTCTCACCTCAATTACGTCTAAAGTTCGGATAAGAAGATCGGTATTCCCGGCGCCGTCTTGCAGCAGAGTATTCGTGCTATCGATCAAATTGGTAAGAGCGCCTCTGGGCCAGAGATGAACGCCGCTTCTGGCCAACCGATGCAGAAGTCGCAAAGCGTGTCGTTTAACCGAAAGCCTAGGATCGTCGTGCAGATAACGTAACAGCAGCGTCACCTGACCCGGCACATCTATCAAAGTCGCAGAAGCAAGCGTACTCAAAGCACTGAGGGTCACTCTGACGAATTCCACCGCAGGATAACTTCCCAAAAGTTCCATGCAGAGTTCGTTCACCATAGAAGCCGTAGACGTGTCGTGATGCATATATTGCAATATCGGTATGAGCTGAAGCTTCATGGAAGCCGGCGTGACTTGTCCTCTGATCATGTCCGATATTTTACTGCACATCGACACAGCAAAGAGCTTAGATTGTGCGGCAAACATCCTCGCCGCATAGATCGCAGCCTCGACTTCTACCGAATCATGAGAATCTAATGATTTTCTGATGCTGTGATGAACCTGCTGTCTCTCTGGAATTATTCCAGCGGCGCTGCCCAAAGTTCTCAGCGTAAGAGCTCTGGCCACTGGATCGTTCGAGTGAATAACGCTGTAAATTCGCCTGACGAACTCGTCGACGTTCAGTATCTTGTCCAGGTGTTTTTCGCTCTGCTGACACACCCTCAGCACCCACACGCGCAAAAAGTTGCTGCCCAAACGAAATACATCCGCGAGTTTGAGCAGAGCTGAATTTATGAGAATAGGGAAGGGGTATTTCTCGAATAGCCGAGGAAATCGCACTATCGCTTCGCATCTTTCTCCAGTGTTCTTCGATCGTAGACCTTTAAAAAACAGAGATTTTATTTACGATTGTTGTCTCATAAAAACATTCTCTCGACAACCGTAATTTCTGTGTGTGTGTGTGTGTGTGTGTGTGAATAGCAGAATAATACTTGTTTTTATGTGCATTACTTTATCAGCTGATGAATTTAAAAAATGTATATGAATTTCAGATTTTTTAGACAAATCGTCAATTATTTGTATACGAATCAGTGGCTTAGAGGTTAGAAAATTCATAGTGCATAGATTTACCTTTATCGAGTTCGATCAACGCAGAATTTGCGTCTTGTTCCGGTTCGCCGGGACCCGCATCGTTAAACGAGTTCATTCTGCTAATAACAATTATACATATTCACACTGTCTGGTAAACGTCTTTTTTTAGGTTTTGTTTACCCGGTGAAGCGAGTTGTTTGGAAATTCACCGCGAATGCAACGACCATGGAGGCTAGAGGTACATACCTCTATGAAATTCTCCATGAAATTGTCCATCGAATGGGCAGTCGGTACCGTTTTGGTAAATTTACGGTCATATGACCAACGAAAAAATGCGAACGAGCATAAAAAACGCTAAAAACCCGAATTACAACTAAAGTAAATATAAGAATAATACACACAATTCACAACTATGTATTTTTATACTATTTTTCGCTAAAATTTACTGAAAAATCACCAAATTGATGACAAAAAAATGGCGGCCATTTTCAAAAAAAGTTGATTCTACCAATTTTAAACCGAAAACCAAACCCTGTACGTCCTTTTCCAATTGAGTCAGATATTTCATCCACATTTGTGACTTGAAATTCAAATATTGAGTAGAGCATAATTTGTAAAATCAAATCTGACGGCGATTGTCGGTCATTTGACGCCCCCTGAAAATTACTGCCAATCTCTACGCAGCTTCATTGCATGTACGAATACATCACAGTAGCGTAGAGCTATGTAGTGACCAGTGGGAGGTAAATAAAGTTAAAAAAGCAATCGCCCGTTGTTTTGTTGCGTCGTTTTTCCTCCTAAATTGCTAACAAATGTTCGCGACCTTGTTTCCCGGTACATCGTTGTTTAGTTCGGTGCTTTCGCGTTGCTTTTGCGAGGGGATGCGAGCCTCGAGCTCGGGAGAAAAAAGAAAGGCGCGTCGATGAAGGTGCAGCACTAAATTCCGAGACAGGTTGTTATTCTCCTTTTGTTTTTTTTTCTTTCGAGCATGGGCAACACGTCGAAAATGCGATTTTTGCCAAGTTTTCGGCTCTTCCTGCCTATCATTGTACTTATCATCAGCGTCGAGGCAAAAGATGCTGCGGGCTCCAGTGTAGATTGCCAAATCCGCAGGCCACTGCGAAAGCAAGTCGAGGCTGAGCCTCTCGCTGGTTCGTGTCTCAAAGATATCGTCGTGCGCTTCTCAAAGGCACTGCGATCCATAGGCACGGAAGAACTCGGCCTCACGGCTTTCCAAGAAATGCTCGATCGACTCGATCTCGCGACTTCCTCCGAAGGACCGCAAACCGCTCTTAAAAATCTTGTTGATAAACTCAACGTCAAGCTGCATTCCTACGACGAACTTCTGGAGCAATGCGACAAAGCTATTCAAGGAATTTTGCTTAAGGATCAGTATTACAAACTTTATCCAGAAGAATCTATGGGTTCTGAACATTCTGCACAGGAATCTGCGAGCCTCTGCACACAGATTGAAAACAGTGAGCAATGTTTGAGTTACTATAGCGGATTTGCAAATTTTGCATTCCAACTTTGCTCAGTTTGTATGTTTCTGATTCATAAATGATTTTGTACTGAATTTAAATGGAACTTTTGTTTAATGGTAATGGTAATTTGATATTGAAAATAATGGAAGTTGGAAATAGCACAAATGATTAATATTTTCATTAATTATTTCTTTTTTTTTTGTAACTTTGCAGCTTTGGCAGCGAGCGTCAGAAATGGAAAGTGGAAAAATTTGCATGTCTTGCCAGTGAGATATCCAGGATCGATGTGCGGACCTGCGAGTCTAGCTCACAATGTCGGTCCACTGTTACTATCTCAGTGTGACAGGCCAAAAAACGTTATTTTGCTTTTGGAGCATGGAACGTTTATGTCGGAAGGTGATTTTACTTTGGCTCAGGTAACAGCCAAAACTATAGTAGACATGCTGTCAGAATTGGACCATGTAACTATTGTTGGTCTGGCAGGGCAAGGCTATATTCACTGCCAAAATGGTTTGCTGAGAGCAAATGATGTTAATAAATTTCAATTGGCAAGACACGTGGATAGCATTGTCCGAACAGGTATGAATTTACTATAAACTATCCATTTTTATTCGTCTTTGTTTCAAGAGAATTTACAGGAAAAATGTCCATTGTTCTCTCAGTTCTTATTTTACGGAAGTAACAAGGAAAACGAATAACAATTTTCTACCATTTTTGCATCGATTTATAATTCAAAGCTTTGTTCTATTTACAGATGCAAAACAAACGAATCGATCAGTCGATTTTAAAGCTCTCACCGCTAATTTAACTGGTGATGTGGTACTGATACATCTCACAAACACTTTGGAGGATGTATCCAATGTTAAAGACATTGTGGAATCGATAAAAAGCGACAAATTAACGCCTCATCTTCGGACGGTACTCATTCTCTCAGGTATAAATCGTGTTCGTTTACGCAAGGAAGTCAAAAAATTTCATGCATTTCCCAGGTCTAAAACATTAAATTTATCGTTACATAGATCTCAAACCGCACATAAACATCCGAGAAACGTCGACGAACGGTAGCGTTATAACATTACCTACGGAAAATGTTTTGGGCTACGAGATTGCCCGATTATTTTCGGGATTAAAGTGCCCGAATGAAAATAAGAAGAGCTATTATTTGTCTGACGCTTATCTGGACCATTATGGAAAATCCATGTCTCTCTCAGTTGGACGCATCACTAACACCGCTTTACTTTCGTTAGACGTGAAGCTTCGCGATTTTCTTGAAGATTTTACTTACTTTAACGCGGGTCCTAACGTTTACGCGATTCTTTTCGATAAAAAGGGAATAGTATGGACGCACAAACATTTCCCACGAGCAGAAACGGTTCTGGAACAACCGCTCAAAGTTCATCTACAGGATATCGAGAACATGGATATCGTCGTTATAGACAAAATGATCAATCAATCGGAAGGAGTGATAGATGTAACGAATAAACTCGGAGCTAAGGTAAGTCTACGCTACTACATTTTGTGGGAATATTTTCTCAACTTGACGACTTACCTTGAAATTTTATTAATTTTATTAATTTATTTCATAGAGGCAGTTCCGATGGAAACATCTGGATTATCGAGACTTGATAGCGTGCGTCGTTTCTGAAAAGATTGAGGAATCGCGGCCAGCATCGCGAACTCCACCCGCTCTGCCTTCAAACGTTGTTCATCATCGACTGGATCTAATCCAGTCACATTCGCTTATCAGCAAGGAGGATCTTTGCTCCTACCAAAACAACATCGCCACTTTGTGTAATATATTTATTAGTAGGAGAGACAGAAAAAAATGTATAAGAAGTTTTTCGAATCTACGTTCTGTTCGGTTTCAGCTACGGGTGTAGTGTACCTATCGCCGTGGTGTTTTAAATCGCCAATGGAGCAATTGGAACTTCTCGAAATCGGCTCAGTCGTCACCGTGCAAAGTTACATGGCTTACATCAAAGACACCACGAGACTCCTCACAAATCCCGGTCTGCGGTCCTCAGTTAGAGCAGACGTCGCGACTCTCGCACAAATCCTGGATCATTTTAAAGAACGTCACATCGAGAGTCCTTTCCACAAGTTCATCGTGAGACGGTAAAAATTTCCTTCGATAAAATTAATTTCTACTATTTTACAGTTGGATTTTGGCATTTCAAATTAATTTAGTTACATTCTATTAATTACAAGGGAATATGTAAGATATGTTTCATTAACAATATTATTGAGTACAGCTGTTAGTTAAAATATTTAGTCTTTCATTGATGTCTTATGCTTAAATATTAAATTACAATAATTTCCGCCAGTCGAAAGGCTTGAATCCTTTCTCTGTTTCATTAACTAGATTTTTATTTTCTACACAGATCCCATTAAATGACATTTATTTAATGCTTCAATTTCCAGATATGTAGCCGCAGCTGACAGCGGAGTTCTCGTGGTGTATCCAGGAATGGTTCTGGATTCGGGTCTCGATCCGATGCGTAGAGCGTGGTACGGAAAGGGACTCGAGCATCCGGGAAAAATAGTTCTTACGACTCCGTATCTCGACGCTGGCGGAGCGGGTTACGTGGTGACCCTAAGCCACACGATTTACGAGGGTCGTTCGGCGGCACTTCACGCAAACACCGATCCAGTTTACGCGGTAATGTCGATGGACTTGCCGATGAGTTACATCGCTCGATTGCTTCGCGAAATGTTTCCATTCTGCAACGAATCCACGATAAAGTGCTTCCTCATGGACGACAAAGGTTGGCTGGTCTCTCATCCGGCTCTTCTCGAACCTGGCAGTAAACTCGAGCAGGCCCAGCATCTCACGCATCGGGAACTGCTCGTGGCGAACGATATTCTCAATCACGAGTTTTTCGTTAAGAAGAAATTGTGCGCGAGTCATTTGGACGGCACCATGCAGCGCTACTATCAATTCAATACCTCGCTGGACGAGGTATTGACGAATATCGTGCACGGCGAACATTGTGTAAAATACCAGGTTGCAGCGGTTCCTGGGACCAACGTTTTTCTTGGTGTCATCAACGAGACCTGCAGCCTCCGAGCATTTTGTCCGTGCAGTACGGTAAGATAAAAAATATTTCTTTGGATACTCGAGCTGATTTTGGTGTCTCAACTAACAATGTTGGCCATTGAATATCCTCAGATGGACAGACTCTGTTTGAATTGCAAGCGGATGGAGCAAACGGAGTGTGAATGTCCTTGCGAATGTTCGCTGTACAGCGCCGGGTGCACACAGCCGAACGTCAATAATTTGGAGACATGTCCTGCTCCGTACGAGCAAGGATTCAGTTCAAATGCAGATTGGGCTCAGCTCTCTGCGTTGAAACCTTGCCCAGCTTTCAACTGCAAAAATTACGAATCCGAAAGAGAGTGTATGGGGATTGTTGGTTGCCAATGGTGTTCCATAGGCACCGATGGAGAGTCCGTCTTGCAGAGGCCCTTCTGCTCCGACATGAATCTGTGCTTCAAAGGAATTCTCGGATCCTTTCTGCCGTATGCCGACGGATCCTACAGTTAGTATTATCAACATTGTTATTAACAAATAAGTAAATAAAATCGTAAAGAATGTGCGGTTACGTTAGAAAAGATGGCTTTGTAGGTCTAAAATATCCCAACATTATTATCGAGGCTCTTCATTGTTCTGATTATATTCGGAATTCACATATTTTATCTCATTATCCAGATTCGCAATCGACGGGCGACAGCGTATCGCGAGAATGGCCTTCGGTCGGTCCAGTAGCCGGGGGAATTTTGGCAGTCGTTCTTATTCTCGGCATAACTCTCTTCTGCTACAGACTGCGAAACGTGCAATCGGGTCTGGAGCATCAGTGTCTTCATCTCCACGCTTCTCCGGACAATCTAAGAATGACTCACCTCGACGCGGAAACGGAGCCTATGGAGTTTGAACAGTCGAAAAATAATTTGGATTCTTTACTGCACGAGAGCGTGGCTCCGATATCGCCTTACAGAGTGTCTACGAATTATCGGAGGCCTCCCGGAGGCGACAGCGATCACGGTTACAGCACGATGACGCCTCACGATGACTCCGAGCAACAAACCTTTGCCGAACCGCTTCTGATCGTTGGCGGCAGTTTGGAGCCTGAAGTAGCGCGACGAAACGTCAGACCGCCTTCACCTACGACTCACTTAGGCTCGCCGCATCACGTATTGGTTCCTGTGACCGTTCATCGTGACATGGAGCCTAATTTTTGTTAACGAAACCCACCGACTCAACAGACTCGATGCAAGTCTCACTTGTTCTTTATTTTTTGCATTTGTATTACGTACTAATCTCGGTGAAGCTTCGAATTCGCAAGCACGGTGCTACGAGATGATACCAGAAGTAACGTTTCGGAGTCGTAACGTTTTTTTTTAGACTTAAGCTCTCTTTTTATTAGTTTTCTTGTATTAATAACTGACTAGATTTACGAAATGATAGAGGAGATATCATAAGACTTCCCATTGACTCCGAGTACCGCGAACGAGTAATTATAAACTACTCGTATGTCTCTGTTTTTTAACTTATTCCTCGCAAAATGACGATTGGTCGTTAAGGTAAGAGTTATTGTTCGTACCTGTCTACGAGATTGTAGAATTTTATCGCAGTACTTGGAGAGTGTGCCAATAGACGAGTACACCACGCGACTTATCAAACCTGATAGCCAAAGTAACTGAAGGTAGTAACAAGTTCTTTGGAATTATTTATAAACCTTGCAAAATTATATTCTGTTTTGGAAATTTCGGGTCAGAGAGTATTTAAAAAAATGACGTTTTTCACAATTTTGATTTCTCGTAGAGGCAGCTACGTTTTCTGTATTTTTTTTGCTTCGAGAATCTCATGCGAAAATTCTTTAAATCGTACAAAAGGCCAAAAAAAAAAAAAAATAAGACAAAAATGTCTATGAATGCGATCAACATTTTGCACGCTTTTGTCAAAAATTGCTTCTCGAGGGCTTGTGACAATTATTCTTCATTTGGCTATCAGGAAATCTTTGAGAGAAACCTGAAATATTTTTAAGACAATCGTAGAAATGTTCGTATCCTATATTATATATTTGTACGTCCCGTGAAACTAGAGAGATGAATTTGTCGTCAGGAGTAAGATAAATTGTGCCTGTGTTAGGAGAATCATACTTGCCACGCACAGATGTTGAAATAATTATTAGATTCATTGCCGTTGTGACGTTATCATGTGAAATCGTTTGTCTTGCCGAACTTGAATCGAATCAAGTATTTTTGTACTACTATTATCACGAAGATTTTGGGAGAAATCCTCGCCAAAAATCGCGCGCCATGTACACGTTGATTCGTAATCGTAAAACAAAATCGAACAACACTCTCATGTACCTATAGTAATGTAAATTTTATATGTAACTTTACACTGTATTTTTATCATGAAAGAAACGATTTTACAAATAATACAAAAACAATTTCTTACTACTGTTTTGTCTGTACTTTGGTATATTTAATTATCCCGAAAGTATTGATTGGCGAGTAAATTTCAGCGCACGAGTTTAATGAAATCAACAGATTTTCATCTTTGGATGAAACATTTTGGAGTCACCAACTTCGAATTTTTTCTCGAATTCATCATTCGATGATATCTGACTACAGATTTTCAATCTCTTAACCGCTCAAAAAACGCGTATCTCGATCGTTTCTTTTTTATTAGAAATAAAAAGTTAGTGGTACATAGCAAATATTCGTTTACGAGGGTTATTAGGGGACGAATTCGGGATTTTTTCGGAGGATGACAAATCCTTCCATAATCGGTGTGAGAGGTATATATTCCTCGGTCGCGAGTTCAGCTCTCTCGCCAAACGCCAAAAGCACCGGCGTTGTGTGAGTCTGGAATCCTGTGATGGTCTTGGGATTTCCGGCTTGGCCGACGACGTCAACCGCAACACCAACGCGTACAGGCACAGCTAGAGGATTTAGGTCCTCGTCGAAGGTGACGAGCATCCTGGGTTGCATCGCGGCTGCTAAGGTGTACAGCAGGTAATGCGAGCGTCCGAGGATTACTAAAAGGAAATTGAATGGTAAATATAATATCTTCAACACAGTTTAAAAATAGGTAAAAATAGTATCCAGTCTTTCGTCCGGAAGAGTGCACTTTTCACAAGCTGTCGACTGCGGAAACAATAGTTTTCAGAAATTGTACGTAAAATTTTCGTTTAATATTCAATAGAAAAAAAGTTGTAAAAATTAGTTCTCGAATAAAGAAGGATAATGTGTGTCTCAGAATTGTTGAGTGTCGAAAACATTGAAGAATCATCTTCAAAATTCACTACATCGATTGATTGCAAATAATGTTGTGTAAAGATAATTAAAAAAATAATAAACTCACTGTTCTTAACGTCTAGGAATCCAACAAGAGTAGCCAAGAGCCCAGCGAGAGCAACGGGACTGAGCAATTGTCTATCGCTGTGATAGGGCGACAACGTGAGCGTGCCTTTGCCGAGATGCGTCAATCCCTGAGCGATGCGAACCATGAACAAGTTGTTCGGATCCTTGGCATGAAACTGTGCGAGTTGTCGCAGCATAGCAGCGAGTCTAGCGTTGTTGGTACCAGCGCCGACCAAGCCCATCGCGAAAATAGCATTGTGCGCAACTTCCGGGTCGCTGTCGTGCGAGAACTTGGACAGAGTATCGAGAATATTAAGTTTAGGATTGGAAACTGATATGAGACCAAGGGCAAGAGGGACGGATCGTCGTATGACGGGTTCGCAGTAGCGCAGCAAATGCCCAAACGTTCTGTAAGCCATTTCCGCTCCAATTTCCTCTCCCATTGCGATAAGTGCGATTCCCAGAACGGCAATCGCCTGCCGTGAGCTAAGATCCTTCTCCTTCTCCTCCTTCTTTTCCTCTTTCTTATCCTTGTCCTTATCCTTACGATCGGACTTGTCGTCCTTCTCATTGGACGGCTCGTAGTGCTCCGAGCATATATGCAACAAATGTTGAATTTTAAGCACGTTTCCTGTGCCGGCGTAGGCGCAAACTTCAACGAGAGTCGTGGACATCGATCTGAACGGTTCGGGAATCACTTCCAGAGCAGCGATCGTCGCCTCGGCGGCTTCCTGCTTCCCGAGGAAACAAAGCCCGAGACCCAGTGGCAAAAATCGCGCGTATGTGTCCTTCAAATCGTTCTCGGATTTCTCCATGAGCGTGTGAATGATCGTCGTAGTCACGTAAGAGTTGCAGGATCCTACGGCGACCATTCCCAGAGCGAGACCAGCGACTCCGATGACTTCCCAGCTCGATTTCGGGTCCGTGAGCACCGGCGACAAAAGACTCAGCACAGCCTCGCGATTCGAACCCGCGTATGCCAAACCGAGACCAACGATCGCACCGATTCTCATTGTGTTGCTATTGTGAAGTACGTAGTCGGAGAGGAGAGCCAATGCGGGGTCGCACTCGTTTCTTACACCGCAATTCACGATTCCGCAGGCGAGAAGAGCGCCGGATTTAATGTAGTCTTCGGAGGAGTAGAGATACTTGTCGATGGGCGTGAGACCTCCGTCTACGTCCCAGAGAAGAACCAAACCCAGCGATGCTGTTGCGCTTAGCATTCCGTGCTCCTTGTTCTTGTAGAGCCACTTATTGCCGTCCTCGATTAATAATTTGTCCTGACCGAAAGCTGCGTTTACGAAACCGTTTACAAAACTCGCCGCGAGATTCTGACGCGCCGAATCGACCTGGCCACCGCCGAACGGCGGTCGCGAATTCTCGAGGTGCGACTTGTACACGTCTTCCGGTGTCTTTGGCTCCATTATGTCCAACTCGCGGGCCAGATTCAAGAAGTGGTTGTTCAGGTGAGAATTCGACATTATCTCCACGAGGTCGTCGTACTCTATTGTCGACTCCGGGAGCTCGAGGAATATCTGCTGACGACCCAACATGAACGCCAATTGCTTCTGTATGGATCTGGAATCGAGGGTAAATCAGGCGATGATTTTTTTTAATTTTGTGCGATGGTCGAGACGATACCGAAGACATTATTGCCAGTGGCGTTAAAAAACCTTTTTCAAATAAAAATCGGTCGTAAAATTGTCATCATCATTATCATTTGTCAATAATAGCCCACAATGCTTATGATGCTATGTTTAAACATCCAATCAGCTGCAATGAAAATTCATCTCCAATCTGATTACAAAAAAAAATCTCCGGAAAACGGAGTACAGATATAATAAATACTCTGTAATATTTTTAAGTCTCTTTTCACAAAATTTCTAGAGTTTCTTTGCACAATTTTCTGGAATGCAAACTCATTTCCCATACTTACAAGTCTTTGCAGTTCTGGAAGAGTTTCTCAACCAAAGATAGATCGTTGAGCTGCATGGCGAGCCTCACCGCCTGCGGATACTGATTGAATTTTGTGTACAATTTCGAGGCCTCTTGAAGGAGCGTCCGATTTTCCGGATCAGCGACGTAAGGCACGCAACTCGTGAGGTAGAGGCAAACTCTTTGATAAGCGCTCTCGTCCACATATTGCTCCAAAAGATCGAGCCTCTCGATCTCCATTAGCAAATCGCAAGCCTCCGTTTCTGCGTTGTGTGCCATATTGTAAGGGACTATCTCGTGAACGAGTTGTATCAACTTTTTGCTCATTATCTCGGTGTTTTCGTCAGTGAGCTCGTCCCACTCTCCCGCAAGTTCGCCGGACAAATGTCTCACGTATTCGTGACCCCATTCGCCTAACTCCAGAGCAGAACCCGTGAGTCTGTACTTGAGACACTCTCTGCCCTCTCCCATTGTCATAGCCAGTACGGAAATAATATCAGAGCACAATTCCCGAGCCTTAGGATCTCGGAGTCCTTCGTACACGGTCTTCATCGTCTCGTAATGAGGCCGCATGAATTTCAGTG
Source organism: Clistopyga incitator (assembly GCA_947507545.1). Classification (NCBI taxonomy): domain Eukaryota; kingdom Metazoa; phylum Arthropoda; class Insecta; order Hymenoptera; family Ichneumonidae; genus Clistopyga; species Clistopyga incitator. Next base: position 4,150,029 of record OX382174.1, on the reverse strand, counting down.
GTTTTGGGACGCTCGTCATGGACGTTGTCGACGCACGAATTTGCGCACAAAGAGCCTCCAATGCTGTGAAATGCTGCTTCGTATTGCCACTCTGTAGACGCTCTACCAAATTGTCCAATTCCTCCTGGAGAAGCTTGTCCTCTTCCGACTAAAACAGAAGAAATTTAGAAACATCACTCGACATCCGTTACAGGAAAAACTGTCTCAAAGGACTTGGAAAATAAGATGATCTTTCTAAATTATTTTTACATATCGTTAACAACAAAACTAAAAAAAAAAGACATTTCCAGTGAAACTGAAAAAAAAAGAGTAAAATGCCAAAGGAACGATACAGATGAAGTATCGAAGTATCAAAAATTTCGTCAAATCTGCTATATCTCGCATATTATTTTGAAGTATCGGTGCATCGGATAATTTTACGCAGTACGATAAACTATCAACGTCAGTTACAACGTCCGTAGACTATCTCTCCGATAAAAACTCTTTACAGTTTTGACAAATAAACTTTCTACGGTATAAGTATACAAAAAAAACTGCAGAACTTTGGTAACGAGGAGGTCGACAGCTTCAGGAAGGACAAGTCCCAGGGATTCGGAAGGATTTTTTCTCAGAGGTTGGAATCGCATAATTAAAAACTCGTAAACGAAAAAACGGAGTACTTCGCGTCAGTCGACAAATAACTCGAGGATAATGACAAAAGAAGAAAGAGGCTTTAGGAACAGACGGACGAAACAATGTCCGACCGCAACAAAACAAGACGCAAGTCACGAACGTCGACTGTCGGAAAAACCGGAGGAAAACTCACCAGGTCGCTCTTCTCTTCCTCCTTTCCATCTTTAGTCTCCTTCGTCGGCTTCGCCTCTACTTTCGTGCTCTCCGGCATCTTTCTGCTATGCTTTCTTTCAACTAAATGGTATTATTACGAAGTGTTTCGTGTCTCTCTGTGTCCCGAATGAACCGTCAAGCTTGTAGGTTATGTAGACACCGAAGACTCCCCGATATGCTAGTCACCATGGAGGCTAGAGGTAAGGAGTGGAAATGCAATGCTAACGAAACGTTCGCGAAACGGTATAAAATCTCAGGAGGGTTGGTCACCACTGAATGTCAGTGTGAACCGAGATGAAGTTAGCGCCGCTAGAAATGAATGAAACGCAGCCTAAAAGGGGCGTGCCATCCGCGGAGAGTCTCCGAAGCCAGGGCATCTTTTTAATTGGTCGAGATATTTCGAGGCATATCTGCGGGTAATTTGAACGCTCGAGAGAGCTGAGATTACGTTTGCGTGTACCGCGCGGCTATTAGAACCACGCTTTTTCGTTTCAGTCATCGTACGGTCGTTAGCGTACCATTTTAGAGCCTTGTTTGAGCTGAAAAGACTTAATTTGAAACTCTCAAGCCGCTCGAAAATACGTAAGGCAGATTATGGATCGACACATGCGCCAGACGATTCTTTTCCTTTTTTTTTTTTCATTTATGCGATGCAAAAATGTGTCTTCTTACCATTCGTTGGTGGGATGATACATTTTTTTTTTTGTAAATTTGGTGTATAGGTAAAGTATATTCAGGTTTCGAGTTTATCACCCCAGAAGCGCACGGTGGTCGTGTGGATACCGTTGTGGCTTCTCAAGCGGAGGACTTGGGTTCGCGCCCTCACATTGACTTTTTTTTTTCTGGAATTTTTTTTTTTTAAGACCCGACCTTGCATTGCTTGCACTGCGGTGCAAGGTTTTTCATGTCTGTAAATGAAATATGTATGTTCTCACTCTTCATTGGTAGGATGATACATTTATTTTTCTTTTGTAAATTCGGTAGATAGATATAAAGCATTTTGAGGTTCTTTAGGTTCTTTAGGTTCTTTGGGTTCTTTAGGTTCTTTAGGTTCTTTAGGTTCTAATTTAGGTTCTTTAGGTTCTTTAGATTCGAATTTAGGTTCTTTAGGTTCGAATTTAGGTTCTTTAGGTTCGAATTTAGGTTCTTTAGGTTCTTTAGGTTCGAATTTAGGTTCTTTAGGTCCGACTTTAGGTTCGCAATAAAATCACTAAATTCGAAACTCTGCAACTTCAATAAATTCAAAATTTTATAATTTCAATAATTTACATAAATTCTGTAATTTCAATAAACTCAGATATTCAAAAAAATGCAAGAATTCAATAAATCCGAAATTCAAATAGTTAAAATCTAATACTAGAAATTAAGGGTTTCAAAACCATTTTACCGGTCATCCCTAATGGTTAGTTCACCCTAGAGCTACCCGGGGTAATTTCGTGATATTCTGATTTTATTTTACAGTTTATGCGTAGCTTTTTGAGACTTCAATCGAACAAGACGAAAGCGCATTAATAGAAGCGACGCACACCGCTGAAGAAGAAGATCAGTGGCGTCAAACACAAGAACCTGATTCTGGTGAAAAAAAAAATGTTTAAACAAAAAAAGTGAATGTGATGACGCGAACCCGAGTCGTACGCTTGAGAAGCCACGACGGTATCCACACGACCACCGTGCGCTTCTGGGGTGATAAACTCGAAACCTGAATATACTTTACCTATCCACCAAATTTACAAAAAAAAAATGTATCATCCCACCAACGAATGGTAAGAAGACACATTTTTGCATCGCATAAATGAAAAAAAAAAGGAAAAGAATCGTCTGGCGCATGTGTCGATCCATAATCTGCCTTACGTATTTTCAAGCGGCTTGAGAGTTTCAAATTAAGTCTTTTCAGCTCAAACAAGGCTCTAAAATGGTACGCTAACGACCGTACGATGACTGAAACGAAAAAGCGTGGTTCTAATAGCCGCGCGGTACACTCTCTCGAGCGTTCAAATTACCCGCAGATATGCCTCGAAATATCTCGACCAATTAAAAAGATGCCCTGGCTTCGGAGACTCTCCGCGGATGGCACGTCCCTTTTAGGCTGCGTTTCATCCATTTCTAGCGGCGCTAACTTCATCTCGGTTCACACTGAAATTCAGTGGTGACCAACCCTCCTGAGATTTTACACCGTTTCGCGAACGTTTCGTTAGCATTGCGTTTCCACTCCTTACCTCTAGCCTCCATGCTAGTCACCGTGATCGCTGCTGGCGCCTCTCCGCATACTCAAGAGGAGCGCAAAGTTTCAACGGGATTTTAAAATCCCTGAAAAACGAGATTCCGACACACATTCCATTTACTTTCAAATCTGGACCCGAAATTTCAACTATTCTCTCAAACTCCCATTTTTTTCTCATTTCTGTAAATCTTCTGATATATATTTTCCCAATATCTCGTCAAATTGGTAGGTGGACTATGAAGTTTTTATTAAAAAAAGGCTTCGCATTACATTTTTTAATTTAAACATGCTACAAAATGTATTGTTTTTATAGTGAAGTTATCAATGAAAGAGGTAGGAATTTGTAATGCTTTTGAATTTTTTTTTTATTAATTGAGTCGCGTGGTATGATTTAAAAAATACGTGATTCTCAAAGTTTTGGCAGAATAAAAAAATGGAGCAAACTTGTGACAACTTCATTACTTTAGTACTTTTCTTCCGCATGAATAAATTCATATCGATAGTAATAACAGTGCCACGATAATCTAATGTCTTACTATTCATTCTATTTTCCATTATCAATTATTTATCTTACCACGACAACAAATACGTAAATCTCTGTTTTTCAAAGTTCCCTCGAGTAAATGAAGCTCAAAAAAATCGCTCGCGTAGTCTCCGCCTCTGTTCGAATTCTCCCGCGGGTTATCGACTGCGATACCCTCAAACTTTGGGTTTATGCTAGCGTTTGGGTCGCGCCGGTCGAGCGTGTCGTGGCTCCTGTAACAATAATACAACAGATGCAAGTAAAATTAAGTAAATCACCGCGTAAAGCCGCGTGAAAGCGGTTCACGTGGAAAAGTGATAATACACGTTGCCGGATGGCAAGCCCTGCATCCTCGAGCCCTTGTGTCCAAGTTTACATCGAGAGAGCGAGAGAGAGAGAGGAGAGTCGGCGAGGTAGTTCGAGAAGTTGGCTGCTATTGGCCGCGAGGGAACGAGAAAGGAAGAGTCTGACGGTGGGAAGCCTGAAGTTGGGCCGAAGAGACTCGAGTGGTGAACAGAGGGAAAGAGAGAGAAAGAGAGACATCGTTGTGCGCTCTTTTGTGTGTGGAGGTGCGTGGGTGAGTGGAGCGATACTGCCGCTAGTATAGCAGCCGCTGTAGGTATAAAGTATCACAGAGGAGAGCGAAGAGTGGAGTGGCCCGAGGAGCGCGAGAGAGTAAAGCCAGATGAAGCAAGCGCCGCGCTTTGTGCCGTCCGCCTGACTCGGCGGCATTCACCCATAAGTTTCTCCTCTCTGTTCTCCACGTAGTGTGCTGCTCTCGTAGCTGCTCCAGTGATAACCGGAGCGTGCAGATCGAGCTCCGTAAGACAATTGGTTACGTCTATAATTGATAAACGTGCGGCGGTTTGTTTTTCACCGTGTCGTGCTTCTCGTTAACTGTCCGACACTGGGACAAGCACAACGAGAGAAAAAGTTCTTTTTCTCTCCCTCTCTCTCTCTCTCTCTCTATACCTACATGTTCAGTTATCATCTACGTAGACTCAACGTAGGTACATGTTAGCTATAGGTAAATTTATCGGTTTTTCATCCGAGCTCGAAGCATATGACAGTGCTCGAGAGGAAGAGGCTCTTACGAGGATTTCTTTATGCCGCGGCACGGGCCACAAGCCGTGACTTCCGCGACAAGGAGTCACTCGCAAAGAGCCACAAACGGAAGCGATAATCTCGTCGCCGAAGGGTGATGGAGGAGTGCCCGAGAATCGACATATCTCTCGACGTCTTCTTCAGCGAACGCGGACTCCTCGGTGAAACTGTCATCTCGTAGCAGCGCCGAGCTTTCGGGCCGTACCGAGATTAGTCGGAAGAGACGCCGTCACGAGAGCCCCGACGACGGCAATATGGCATCACAGAGCCAGAGCGCCGTCAACGCCGCTCCTCCGGTCAATCCGGTGCCACCCGCTGCCACCGCCGTCGCTCCTCCTGCTGCCGCTGCTCCTGCCGCTGCCGCTGCCTCTGCTCCGCAAACCAACAATTCCAAGGCCGCTGTCAATCCTCCTGTCGCAACTGCCTTTCAGAATGTACAGCAAGCGCAAACGACGCAGCAGCAGCAACCGCAGCAACAAAAGTCTAATAACTTTGAACCGCTGGACAAGAGCTCGTCGAACACGCTTAAGGTACCGCAAAGGGAGTTACGGGAGAATTGTAGTTATGGTTTGGATATGGTCCTTGGGATAAAGAATGAAAGACTATGGAATCGATGTTGAATATATTTGAGGTATCGGATGGTTGTACAATCATTGTTTTACATCCTGAAGGTATTACCGAGTGAAAGAAACTGAGACTGATAGAATTTCATTCTCGTTATGGAGAATGGTATACAGCAGAATTTTTTCTTGTCACTAAACGACTTACGATAATAGCAAAGATGTGCATAAGTGAAGGGAAATTTTTATTAAATGACTTGGAGGAATTAGTGAAGGAAGGAAAACTAAGGAGAAAGGCTATGGACCTTCGTTTTCCATACTAGAATTGTTATTTCGTGGTAGAGAAACAAATGGAAATTTTTATTTGTTTTTTTATGTAATTGGAAAGTAAATGCGATCAAATAATATGTAGTAAGTAAAATCAGAGAATTTAGTTGTGTTTTGATAAGGTCGAGGTTTGGCCAAAACTTGAATTATTTGCAACAATCAGTTGAAATAAAACATTCTTATAAAGTATAAAAAATATCATGTGGATTTATAAATATCCAGACGATTTGCGTAATATTGATTAATGATAGTTAATTTTTTTTAGTCTTTCCGGTTGCAAATGCAGAGAAATTGCTGGTCCTTGATTACAAAATTTGTTGTGCTTGGTCTATTACTAAAAACATTTCTTTTTGTAAACAAGACATTAATTTTTAAACAATGCCTATTGTCATGAATCTGGATTAACGAATCAATGAATTACAAAGATTTCTTTAGAACATGTGACGTAAAATAAGAAGATGCATAGATTGCACATGATTTGTCTGTAAAATTTGTGCAAATGCTTTCCAGATATCAGCAGGAATTTCAGTAGAAATTCAAATTCTGTGGGAAAGCTGTAGAACAAACTTAATGTAGTCTTAGTCTTTAGACTTACAATATGCTAATTCATCATTATCATACTGTATATTCAAACATTCCTCTTTCTTTACAGCGCAATCCAAAGATGGAGTTGAGCAAAACAGACTTGCTAAAATTGCTGGGATACTTGGAGGGTGAACTTCAAGCAAGAGACATTGTTATAGCAGCCCTGAAAGTAAGTTTCCTGAATTTTCAACGAAGCTGAACAACTTTCAACGGTAAAGAGCTTCCGCGAATTCCATTTCAGTCAAAGGATATACGTTTTCACGAGTTTTGTTAACTTTGGAGAGTTTACTGTCTCCTTACACAGTTTTTGCTCTCTTGAAATAATCCAAAGGTTTTTCTCAGACAAAAATATTCACAGTTGTTTGAAGCTCTACGATATTTACAAAGTGATTCCAAAAATCTATGAGTAATAAAGGATGCTCGAGAGTAACGATAAAGAGTTGATGCTCGATGGTGAATTTATGAATTACAATTTATTGTTCATAGTCGGAAAAGATGAAGAATCTTTTGAGCACGCGATATCGGAGCGGTGTAGCCGACCCTCACGTAGCTCTGTTGAGGGACGTCGCGATCGTGGGTGGTTCCGTGATGGATTCCGACGGAGCTCAGGTGGAACAACAAATAGCAAGTCTGGAGGCTCTGGTGACTCAACACAGGTGGACGCAATGCAGAATGTCTAAAGTTCTCAGGGATGCCGAGATAAGGCACAGATCTGTACGTAATCGTCCTCGCACTTATCTCAAATTTACGCCACTCGAAGATGAGAAAGTGAGATCGAATTCCGTGATATCCATTGACAAATATTTCACTTGTTTGCCTGCCGGTATTATATTAAAAGACAAGTATGATCGATAAAAGTCTGGTGCTTTTTAACACCGCGCAAACAATTATTTCTTAAACAATCAAAACATCAAACGATGAATATCATTGACTTTTGCTTGCTTACTTCATTCAATAAATTTTTAAATAATACATGATATATCATATTTATAAAAAATCAATCGAAATTCTTAAATTCACTGTACGAGTTTACAATGAGAATCGAATGTGCCCGTGGGTAAGCGGAGAGTGAGGTGAAAATACAATTTTCACCGTATAATAAAATATGCAAGAAGTTCGAAAAATATATAGATAAATGACAACGAATCATTTTTTGCTTGTAAATCAGGTGATCAAGGAACTGGAGGAGGAGAAGCGAAAGCACGAGCACGACACGGCCCAAGGTGACGATATCACGTACGGTCTCGAGAAAGAGAGAACACGACTGAAAAAAGAGCTCGAGCTCGAGAGGCAAGAGAAGAAGCAGCTGGAACTCGAGTTGAAGAAAGAGAATGACGCGCTGGAGGAGGAAAAAAGCCGACAGAAGCAGATTGTGTTATTGCTGTTGGCGGAGCGTAAAAAGATAATAATGAAGTATATTGAGGAGCGAAAGCGTTCGGAGGATCTCGCGCAGATCTTGAGCGAGGAGAAGGTGAGGATAGACTCGATGGCCGAGGGGCTCGAGGAGGAGAGCAAAAAATCTTTGCAAATGGAGGCCGAGCTGGAAAAACAGTTGGCGCAGTTCGACATCGAGAGACAACAGTACAGACAAGCGTTGGCGAAAGAGGAGAAGAGGAGCAAGGAATTGGCCGCCGAATTGGAGAGACTCAATGCGGAAATGGAATCATGGAAAGGAGCGACCCCGTTGCGCGGTGTAGTACGCGGGGTTGGCTCTACTCCGCCTCCGCCTCCGGCGAAACCCGCGAATTTAATCGCAATGCCGAACCTCAGACCTGCCGGAACGCAGGGTACAAGTAAGTTCGATTAATATTTTACAGATCGCCGCAAGGGCTCGCTTGATTATTCCACGATTGATTCTCAGTTAAGGGAGCTGTGCTTGGGACGGGAACGCCGATGGTCAGCAGCAAAGTTGTTCAGCCGACGGCTACGGTTACCAGTGTACCTGTCAGTGGTCCGAGTAAGTAAAGTAACTCTATTTTTTTCCTCACTTCGTTAAACGAAAATAATGTGAGGTATTTCTAGCGAACTCGATACATTTACCTGCCTAAAAGAAACTGTTTCATGAATTTTTTTTTTTTTTTGAGTGAACGTCACCCAAAATCACTCGATACATCGAAAAAAGTGATTTAAACAATTCGGGATGTATGTATGAGTGTGATCGAGGAACTAGAGTTAATTCTACCGTAATTTGGGATCTACTCGAGCGAATCGAGCCGAATTTTAATGCCATGTGGAATTCTGGTCTATCTTGTCAATTGTCAGATCAATTTTTTAAATGCAGCTTTTAAATTACTGAGAATAACTTCTGAATTGTGTTAAAAAATATATGAATTCGTATAATTATGGGAAATATCCGGGAGGATCAGTACAAATATGCCTGAAATTACAGAATTGGTTCTCCAATCGGCGACTGTATCTCTCATTTTTTTTTGAGTATATGTATTTTTCATCAGGTTATTTATCAAATCATTTACTTACTTTTTCGTGATTATATACTGGAGAAAAATTCGATGATCATTAAGAATATTTTCGCATTCGTTGCGTGTTTTTGCAGCTACGGGTATCGCGCGATCGGTGACTCCCGGCCAGGCACTACGAGGAGTAGCATACGGCGCTACTTTGCCTCCCCAAGCAGCTCCGGGAGAATCTTCCGCTCCTATGGAGGCTCAGGTAATCCAACAACAATTGCCACCCCACTCTACACTAATATAGAAAAAAAGAAATTCGGTACATCATCGGCACCGTCGTCAGACTCTTATTTATTTCGCAAAAAGAAAAAAGAAACATTATTTAAGAACAATAACGTCTCCGAATCGCGCTCGTTTTACGTTTTCCACTGTAATTTTTTATCGTAATCGGATTACGAGCGTTTGCCGGGCTGTAATCATATAAGATCGTCTAGTCTTATTTCTGTTAATAATTTTAGGTAATGTCTAATGTGTTGTTTCTTATTTAACTCGACATATGCCCGCCTCTGGACAACAAAACAAAAACTATAATCAGTTCATGTATAGCATTTTTGTTGTTGCTTTCTTTAACGTTTAACTTTGAATACGAGAGAGAAAAAACAATGCGAGAGATTTGTTGTAATCATTAATTCGACTCGTCATGTACATAGACGTGTAAATGTAGTGTACGTTTTACACTGTAACGAAATTAATGCAGCTAACGTAAAGAATCTATTTGATAAGCAACGACGTACGCGTTGCAAACCCACGACCGTTAAAAATATTCGGTATAAGCTTTCATTACCGGTAAAGGAAGCTCATTTACATGAACGGGTATATTAATTTGATATACAGACGAGATGGAAAATTACATTTATTTCTACTGAATCCTATGAACATTGGGAAATCTGATATAAAAATTTGCAATTTTGCTACACTTGTATATTAAATTAACCATATCAGTTTGTGAAAAAACAATTTCCGGTAATGTAAATCCGCAAAGATTTTTTAAAGTGATGCTATTCACTCTTCTTCCATTATAAAAATTACCCCAGTTCGCCCACCGTTATTCACAAATATGATGAAAAAATCGTATTACGGATAATCCAAAGATGCACATGCACATATTTTCTTCTATTATACAGTTCGCACCTCCCCGTTTTTTCCGCCACATCTGACTACTACTTACTACTTTTATTAAGTTAACGAACAATTAATACCTAGCCAAGTACACTTTAATATATCATTCTATACTTCGTGTACATAAGATTATTATTATTTAGTATGTATAATTAATTAATTCCTTAATTAAAAACGTCGTACGCAACTCACTTCTGAGCTTTATTTACACATCTTCCCTGCTTGCCCTTTTTTTTCCAAAATAAAAGCGATTTAAATTAAGAAAAAGCGCCGGGATGCGCCGAACGGTTACCACTTATTTTTCTCCTCGTGTTGCTGTTTATTCGACACTCTTCATTTGCAAACTGAATGTCGTGGACACGCAATGAACGCATAAATATCGAAAAGAACGATGGGATGGAGGTAAGGATACGTACGATCGAGCCTCATTTTTAGGCGAGCGAATTACATGAGCAAAAAATTGAGAAATAAAAGAATCCAGTAAATATCGTAAATGACAGTTAATTTTTCCTAATTTGACAATTAGGATATTTTTCCCTACAATTAATATATCTTCGTAAAATGTTGCTTGTCATTTTCAAGTGCGACTTTTTTTCGGTAGAAAGTCTTCACATAGTTAAAATATTGACAAAAACAAGAATGTGTCATAAATTTCATCAATCGCAGCTCGTAGCAATAAGAGAACGATTAGAATGCGAAGAGATTTTTAGAAAATCGTAAAACCATCGTAATACGCTCGCCTACTTATTTCTAAAGCAAACGAAAAACCGAGAGAACACCCGACCACCTTTACTTTGGCTTCTGTTACTGATGTATGACTCTCCACACTTATTCTCTGACCTCTGAGCTATGGATTTATGTATTAAGTTATTGTCTTCCGCTATTCCTCAATTGTTTGTGGACCTCGCTTCTTCACACAAAAAATATACTCTGCTGATTGGGAAAACGGACAACTTGTCGGCCTTTGGGATCCAGCGATAATTACCAAAAAAAAAAACATTAAAAAACAAAGAAAAACTTTTACTTAACAAAAACTCGGCTTCGTGTTTTCTCGTTTCTCAGGCTGCGGACAAGAGAAGCATTTCCTCCGTTGCTGCTGCGAATCCGGCGACTGGCGCGACGAAAATCACAGGACAGACGGTTCAGCCCGCTGGCAAGTTGCCTTTTCACGGTGCGGCTAACGCGCAAGGAGCTGGACCAGGACAAGCTGCAAATGCTGCGACAGGAACTTCATCGACGACGCCGAAGAAACCAATTGTTTCACGCGGTATTCCGCCACCGGTGCCGCCGAACAAACCCGTTGTACCGCCAAAGAAGGAGGCCGCTTATCTCAGAAGAACGGAGCCTCCGCCTCAAGCAGCTCAGGCTCAGGAGCTCAACAAATTTGGGAAAGTTCAGCCAACTCCTGTGGCCGCGCACTCGGCAATTAGCGGAAGTACCTCGAGCGGCGAAGTCTTAGCTACCGCGGCTTCGTCGGCCTCTCAGCCACAGGCTATTCCTCAACAAGCTGTCCCGACGGCTAACGCTTCCGCTGAAGAGGTCAGACATCCGTAACGTGCCCGCGGGAACTCCAGAGTTCCGTCGCGTTGAGCCGAGCGAACCTTCCTCGTCATAGTTCCTGTATCTCCGGTATAAAAAGCGCTCGATTTTAAGGGCGCACTCAGCGCCGAGCCGATCATACGTGTGCGTATGCGTGCGTCATCGCATACCTGACTGATGCGCGAAATCCCTCTGATTTTCGGGATATTATTAATACCACAGCAGCTTTTTGTTTCGTAACGCTTAAGCCACGCAGGGATTTGGGCAGAGATCAGCAGTTTTTACTTCGAAAAAAAAAAAAGGCGTGAATTTGGTTGGGGAAACCGACGCGATTAATTATTCTGTAAAAGTGTTTAGCTGATTAATGGCAATTTTTTTAAGGGTCCGAACTTTAAACGCGACGAAATCATTTATAACTTGAAATCTTGATGGCGAGGGTAAAAAAAGTGTTGACCTGTTAATGGATGGAATTTGTGTTATCCTGTTATTGAATTTTTAAAGAATTTATTTTCAACTTAATTAATGAAAATTTGGAGTACATATTTTTGGGAGCTGTGATAAATAAATTCGGGATTTATTCACAGCAGAAAAGAAATTTTTCAACGATCAATTTGTGAACTTTCGAGAGATCGAATTTATTATCTGAAAATTCAAGTGGCAGAAGAAAATGCGTTTTTGGATTAATATTAATTTTATGATTGTTGAAAAATGTTATTTCTTGAAAGATCGCGAATTTGTAGGTGATAAACGTTGGATATTTGCTGAAGTGAAGGCACGAGTCGAAGAATATTGGTGACCTACCGAAAATTTTCTTGCCCGAGGGTTTTATGTCCCTTGCGAACCGAATAAATTGAGGGGAGAATGGTCGAAAATATCGATTTCGAAGTAAGAACAGCCGGTCAGTTCTGTCGTTGAGCCCGTTCTGATGAGAGAGAGCTACGACTCTCCCTCATCGTTCGTAAAATTCCCGTGTTAGGGTTCGCGCAACGTTTCTCCACCCTCCATACACTAGATAACGAAATAAATGGGGTAGATTGTCCGGACATCGATTCCCGATAGAGTAGCATACTGGAGAGTTTTACTCTCGGTACCAAGGTTGTAATCATCCCATTATTTTCCAACGCGCTCTCGTTTTTCTTTAAATCATAAATGACGACTTTTAAATCGTTACTTAACGATTTGACAAACATTCATCGTACAATCGGATAGTTATTACTATGCATTAATAATAAAATCTCTATAAAAGGATGTTTAAGCTTTTTACAAAAATTTTGAAGAAAAAGAAGTCATACTTAGCATTTCACGACATTTAATAAAAAAATTATTCAATATCTTTTTATTATTACAAAATAATGTGATTTATCTGAACTTTTGACTTTTCTCGAGAGTAATGCGATGGTTAAAACTTCGCTCGGTACTTTCGCGTTTTTTGACCGTGTTAAGCGAGGTGAAAAAATGGAAAATTCATGACTAGCGATAATGATAATTGTAGAGGATAACGTGATGTCTCTTCGATAATGGCTATTAACGCCGAGAGATGAAAAGTTTATGCGAGGGAACGAGATTGTGAATATACGTGGAGCGTACGTTCGAGCGAACGCATATCGGCAAAGCTTTATTCACTTCTCTATCAATTATTATTATTATTATTATCATCATTATCCTTTTATTGCGAGAAACATATATTTGGTTGCGCGTTCGCTGTTACCACTGCCGTATCAATTGCAATTGCATTACGGGCAATAGAGACTTGCGAGGTACATTAGCACGCAGACTGTTATATACACACATATATGTATACGCATATATACATATACTGTGCACTGGATTCGCATTGCCTTCAATCGACACTTGGTACTTATTTCGCGATTGGACGATGTCACGTCGACGCGAAATTATCGGAAATATAATTTCGACGGTTAATTTATCGGAAATATAATTAATGATAAATAATTAAGAAACAAATTTGAGACGGACAATGAAGATAATCAAACATTTGAGATAGTAAGAAACGACGTTTGTCCAGTTGGACGTTTCCGAAAGCTCGTCACATGTAAATACATTATACAGTAGAAAACTTTAAGCTGTAGAAGTATACATAGTTCATAGTTATATATTATGAATATATATATATATATATATATATATCTCGAAATCATCACACGACTTTGTACACGCGTAAATGTTGTGCAGCCGCCGAGAGAAAACGCGACGAGGAATTATCGACGTTTCTTATATTGTAGTACGCACTACAATGTTTTATCATTTTCTTTCCTCCAACAAAAACAAAAAGGCGAGGACGTGACCGTGTACATGTATGTATAGTCATTAAGAGGATAATACGGAGTTATGGATTCTATGTAACTGTAACTATATTAATTAATTATTGGAAAAGGGCGCGAAGCCTCGCGTTTATCTCTGGGCTATTCGTAGTACTCGCAGTGTGTTGTACAGTCTTCCAGAGTTTTAGAGAACAAAAAAGCAAAACGATGTAAGAAAAACAAGTAAGAAGATGAGAGACTAAATGAAAGTGCGAATTGTTGTAGGACGTCGTCGGTAGAGATATTTGTTAAGGCTGTACGACTTCATCGGCTGATCATGTCACAAATAAATCGCGGATAAATTAAGAAGGACTAAAAATTAGCACCAGGTAATCTGTTGTAATGGCTTAGCCGTCTACACTCATTTTATGATACAAACGTTTTATAATCACATGCATTAATTAATTGAATAATTAATTAATAAATTTCTATACGAACATTAACGATCTTTGACTTAATTTGATCCGTTTTAAAGATAAAATGAATTTAAATGGCTAATGACGGTTTAATTAAATCATCCGGCTACCAATTGACTATGGCTAAATTTGAGCTGGTGAAGACGTACATTCCTAATATTCGTACGACGATCGTCCGAAATTTGTGTCGAAATAATTGATGCTAATTACGTAGGAGTATAAATGGAGCTTTCGAGGATGTGACATTGTAAAATATGTGCAAAGGATAATTTGCAAAGCGCTATGTGCAGTACGAAACGTGATTGTATCACGAGACTCGCAGTTTAAGGAGAAAAATGAAAAGCGCGGAAGGAAATCATACATAACTTTTGTCGTCGATCGACACAACGAGTGAGAGCCGGGGACCAGACTCGAAATACATACAATTGCCTCTCAAGCGTTTCTCTACTCGTGATCCGAAACATATTCTACAAATATGTTTATTGCAATATTGAAGAAAAACGATCTCACTATTCTTTAAGATTAAGTTTCACAGGCAAACGCGCTTCTCTGGTAAAAGCACCACGGATGCTGTGATACGAGAATTAATAATAATAGTACCGGCAAAATGAAATGTCTCTCTCGCGGTGTTTAAAGAGCGATCGATAACATTGTAAATTTGCGACTTTTTCTGCAGGATACTCGATCGTGTAGTAGTATAGCTTATCCAGGGCATTCGATTTGTTGTAAGGCATTATCGTTCATCTCCGTCAATCATCGATCAATGGTTTTATCGCATCGTTTATATGTTATTCATATTGCATTTAAATGCACACTACTTTGCAATTTAAATCGTTACGTATTCGTTGTGACGAGGCACACGTGAAATATTGACAGAGAGCCGCGAGCTCTCGTTTACTTATACTTATAATTAAGGTAGCTACAGCACTAGGCACTAGAAAAATTATCGCTGCGCTTTTCAAAATTCTTTTTACACATTTTTTACAGACTTCGGCATTTTTAATCTGCATTATAGCGTGCGTTCTTTGCGTCGGCAAACAATAGCGATTTACTATCAAATACCTAAAGTTTAACGCTCATTTTTAAGCGGTTGCAAATTATTTTACAGGCCAATGACTTGAGACCTAAAACGTGTTTAATCTTTTTTATTTGTACAAAATGGGGAATAAAATCGTAAAAATGTCGGTACGTGTTCTCAATTATATTTAAGTATATCTGGGTTCTTATATCAAAAAATTGTAGAATTTGCTGGTTTTTCGAACAGAAAAGATGGGGTAAAATAAAGATATTCGCTTACAATTTGTTATATTTGGAATTACAAGAAAAATTGTTAGCAGGAGATTTTCTGTGTGTGTGTTTTTTTTTTCTATCAAATTATGAAAGTAAAACACGTTTTTTTTGTTGGGTTTATTGGAAACTTTAAATGATTTTGTACGTTCAGAGAACATGTTGTAATGCAAAACACCTTATCAGGGTCTGTTAGTCCATAGAATTATTTGAAAAGGATTATTAATTGTATCGATAGCCCATTTGACTAGTGCTCAGTGCTTCGGTTGCCCTAACGAGCTGTGAATTACCGCAGCATTAATTTTATAGAATTTCTTTGCAAGACCGACGTTTTTCTTTTTTTTTTTAAAGAGACACGTAAATTTCCGGGCAGCCGGAAATGCAACGTTTGTCAGCCAAAGAAATGGACGAGCCGCAACGTGCAGAATTGTGGTGAAGTGAAAAACAAAAAAAAAAACAGAACCCAGTTTACTAGTTAAAGACGCTGATGTTTAGCTGATAAATGAATAATCGAGATCCCCGTCCCATTGTACTAATCATCGAACCCAACGTTCTTTTATCCGATCATCATCTGCGATTAGACATGATTATACGATATAAATGTAACGATTAATGAAAAATAATGGAATAAAATGCAAATGAAAGAAAACGCTCGAGACGCGGAAGCGAATATCTCGATGCAATGAATGTAGGTGTTACGACGATTGTACCACGAAATCAAATATCTTCGGAATGTGAAGTATTAATAAAACTGAATTACGCTCTGATCACGTGGATTCATTTATGCTTGCCTCATTCATCTCTGCTTTCAGCATTCATTTGAAAATCACTATTATAATTATCATCAATCCTCATTCCCAAAAACATCCCCCACCCTCACCGCCTGTGAAAAACCGTGTGATTATCATTATATTTCCTGAAAACCATTAAAAATAAATGACTTTTCAAGTGTTTCATCATAAGCCAATCGATTCTTTCTTGCGCCGCATTACGCGCAGCGAATCACGTTGCGCCGTTACCACGTGACCAACACCAGCAGCAGAATGCCTCGATCGTGATTGGTTCCCTTATCCCTGGTCTCATAACCCGTGTATTCCAAAGTGACAAAAAAGCCTGTTTAACTCCACGCACATGAATTCACGTGATCGCGCAATGCACAGCACAGATCGAGGAAAATAGGCAGGTAATCGACGAAAATCCGAGTGCGTGAGCCTGAACAAAAAGCCAATGAAAGCCTCGGAGCGAAAAGAACATTGGACAACTCGATCCGCGTCTGCGAGAGCAGCCGCGGGGCGGCGCAGCCTCCGCGCGATCGAGCGCCACATTCGCTGCTATTCCGTCGTCGTTCCGTCATACAATCTCGTGCAGCCGCGACGATCACATCGCATTCCAGTTTCCCTCAAGCCGCTCGCGCGTTCGCTCGTACGTGTAACGACCGCGTCCGTTCGTCCCGCCGCTTGTTTTCTTTCCTCCCGTCAAAGACCTTCGTGTTGTCTGCCCCGGAGAGGCGAGGAGTCCGCGTTAGTCTCGCGACAGGGAGAGACGGGTTAACAACTCGTGGCAACGGGAGTCGCGTGCTTAAACTCGTAAAAGCAACAAAAAAAAAAAAAACAACAACAACAGCAGCAGCAGCAGATATATTAAAAGCCACTCTTCTTCGCTGTCACTTTCGGTCTCATTGATTAATCCGGGTTACCGCGTTCCGTTTAAAAAAACGAGAGATATCGATAATAACAACAATAGTAATAACAATAATATAAAAGAAAAACAAAACGCGAGAGTACAAAAGACTTTTTAACGTTTAATAAGGACTCACCGACGAAGAGAACAAGTACACTGCGCTGCTTTGAAACACAGACACAACGATTAACTATACGTACTATAGACGTGCACTGCTCCGGCCGATCTTGAGTTCGTTCGCCGGGCAAAGAGAAGTACGCAGAGAAATGGCGTTCAACGGTGATGGTCCTCATTCAAAGAGACAGCGACTCGAGGAGTCTGGACACCGGGTGAGTTTTTCACTTTTTACGAACCTCGTGTGTGTGTGCGTGTGTGTATGTATATATAGACGCGGTAGGCGAAGCGAAAGGTGGAGGAGTGAGGTTTATGTCAGAAGCAGTGGTTGCGGCGTGTCGTGAGGCTGCTCTTCCTGCGGCGGCAACGTTGTAGTACACAATCCTCGACACTATTTGCCGCCGCGAACTGGTGCTCGACATTTTTCTTCGCACGGCCATTATTCCGGCAATCGCAATTGCCTCGCCCTTTAACCCCGCGTTCGACACGTCGTTACGTAGCTCTAGTATTTATTTCACGTGCGAGCGAGCTCTCTGACATTCGTCCGGGAACTCACCGCCGCCCCCTCCCCTCGAAAACGTCACAACGTTGCCGCTCGCGACGGGACGCCATTAATTTACTGCACGGAGCTGATATATGCTCTTGTACGGCCAAGTACATAGCCCTGATAACGGAAACCACCGGCGCGTCGCTCCGTGGGCCATTGCTTGCTCGTTTTCTCGGCGCTGCGCACCCGCGGGGTTATTAAATTCCTTCGCGACCCAGGCACATTTTCGGGACCACGGATTCTCACTCTTTTCACCAGCGACTTGTTGTATTATCGCGTGTTTTGCGTCCTCCAAAGGGGACAATGACGCCGCGGCATCGAAAACACGAGAATTACGTTTACACGTGAAACTGTGCGATGGTTAGGAAGAAAATTGATGAGTAGGTGGCTAAAAGCACACGGGAAGATCTTGTTCACGGATTTTTTTTTTTTGCAGCTTTCTAAATCTGTGTTAGTTTGTGGACTGATGTAATGATGATAGAGGATTTTATGGGAAGCGGGAATGTTTTTGTTGCGCTTTGATTTGAAACGTTGAGTAGGTGAGATCACTTCCGATATTCGGGGAATACTATTGTCACTGTTTATAGATTCGTGATAACGGAAAGCCACCGGCGCGTTATTCTATGGTGCAGTCATTGTTCTCGCTGCGTTTGGCATTTGTCGGGTAATTAAATTCCGCGTTGCGTGGGAGGAAAATTTTCGGGGCTTCAGACTCCGTCTCGTTTTACCGGCGGCTATTGTATTATCGCATGTGTTACGTCGTTGGCGGTCGTCGAACGGGAAAAACGACGTCGCGTCATCGAAAACACGAATTACATTTACACGTGAAACTATAAATAGTAGGAGAATGGAATAAGAGAATATAAGAGAGTATATAAGTTTTGTAAAAAACTTTCAAAAGTTATGCAAATAAAACTACCTACTAACTAGTAGGAGAATGGATAAAGATAAATGTTGTGGAAATGGGAAAAACACACGAAAATATCGAACTTACGGAATCTTTCATTTTTGTTGTTTTTTCATTTATGTTTGTTTGATAAATAATGTTTGTGAAATATTAACAACAATGTTATAGCAATATATGTTCTGCAGTCGGAATGACGTAATAATGATAGAGGATTTTATGGGAAACGGGAGAGATTTTGCTCGTCCGAAATGTCAGTTTCATTTTAATTGGAAACATTGCTGAGCTAATATTCGTGGAATACTCCATACATTTTATACATACCGTCGCTAGTTATGGATTCGTGGTTACGGAAACCACCCGCGCATTATTCTATGGGGGTTTCCATTGTTTTCTCTGCGTTGTGCATTTACGGGCTAATCAAATTCCTTTGTCACTGCATTCGAGGAAAATTTTCGGTCCTCCAGGCTCTTTATTTATCTCTTTTTACCGGCGTCCGCCGTTTCGTTTATTCTGGACCATTGGCATTTGTCGAACGGGGAAAACGATGCCGCACCATCACCAAACACGAATAACTTACATTTACACATGAAACGACGAACAATGGGAAAATAGATAAAGAGAAACGATGGAGAGATTCTGAAAAGTATTATCTTGAACTTGACCTGGATGATTGACGTTCTTTTGAACATAAAAAATTGAAGTTCACAGTAAATAATTTTTTTTTTCTGTCAGTTTTTATCTCGTGATATTAATAGTGAATATGCACTTTATCTGTATGACAATGAAAACCCCGGTGTGTCCAATCGCCGTAGAGGACGATTCGTGTATTGTTTTCTACGTTTTTCGTTATCGCGAGGGAATTAATTATTTTGCGGCGGTACGCGTTAATGATGATTATTCGCGTGACCGGCGGAAATGTTCGTGTTTCTATGTATTACCCCAGCTGGCGTTTTATCTCTTTCTAACGGTGTTTTATCGTCTGCCTCTCGTCTGCTTGGTGCAGTTGCCGCTCGTTGAACGAGGAAACCCAGTTCTCGCTAGCACAAACGCGAATACTTCGCATGGTACACTAAAATATGTAAGGGAATTACGAACTGCTTGCACCAGTTTTCTAGATCTCTATTAATCTACTTAAGGTACAGTCCGATCGAATAAAAAAAAAAAAAAGAGAATCGAACTCGTTGAAGTTCCTGATAATATTGCATTCATTTTTCTGAATAACCATAGTTTATTTAGAAAATTTTATCTTATCGAATATCATAATTTTTTAGTCATGTCTTTTAATATGTTGCAAGTCCCGAATTTTGGATAGCGTTTGTCATAAAATTACGGATTATACCCACAAAATGTGCGAACAATTGATCAAGTAGATTTTCAAATAAAGCTTAAATGTTTAAAAAAAAACAAAGTTCCCAATAGTTATATGAAATACAAAAAATTGGGTCTATCGTAGTTTTGAAGAAAAAAGAAACTAGTCGAATTTCCAATGAATTTGTATTGTGTATTTACAGTAGGGGCCTGTAAATGTCGTTACCTTAATTGCCAAAAATGTACTGTAACCGTTAAATGAATATATATGCCCGTAGAAATAAGAATTGATAGTTGTCTTAATTTTTAAGTGTGTCGCGTGCTTCGTCATCACTTAAAGAACTTGTGGCTTCCATAGCGTGACAATTATTAATTATGGCCCATGCGACTACTTTCACAGTTAGCTCACTTCTTACCTTTACTCAACTAACCATAATTATGGTGCTTACGAAGTAGTTTTGCTTACTTATAAGCACTTACAGCGACTGTAATAGATGACATTTTTTCAGCCCTCTATTTCGATTTATTAATTGCACATTGCACTTCCCTCTGCAAGTCAATTGGTACTAAAGATACCCAATAATAGAATAAAAATGTATTCCAAACATTTTTCAATTGAAAAAAAAAAAAAAAAAAGCGGAAAAAGCTTCATTAATAAATCCATTGCACCGCAATAATTGAATCCTAATTAATGGTAAAAATTTTCATAAAAATCTATTTATTATTTTTTTAGCGAAGAAAAATCATTTCACGCGCTCGTGTCTGAGGAACTCCACATTTATTATGTGTTTCCTGGGGCATTTGTATCGACGAGACGATAAAGGCTTATATATATTAAAAAAACAAAGAGGGTTCACTTTCTTTACCGCTGATATTACTATTTTTTTAACGAGGAAAAATCATTTCACGAGTCGTCGACTGAAAGCACTGAGATGTGCTTGTTGCGCTCGCTTTCGAGGAACTCTACATTTATTTTGGACACAGTTTTATTCGAACGTGTTTCCTCGGGCTTTGTATCGACGAGACGATAAAGGCACGATAATACAGTAAAAAAACGAAGAGGGTTCACCTTCTTTACCGCTGATATTACTATTTTTTTAACAAAGAAAAATCATTTCACGAGTCGTCGACTGAAAGCACTGAGATGTGCTTGTTGCGCTCGCTTTCGAGGAACTCTACATTTATTTTGGACACAGTTTTATTCAAACGTGTTCCCTCGGGCACTACTTTGTATCGACGAGACGAAAAAGGGTTCCGTATAGCAGCAAAAGCGAAGAGCGTTCCCCCCTTTCACCGCAGACGCACTCTGCCGGTATCACAACGTCAGTGGTCGACGCACCGGTCCTACCATCTCTCTTTTTTCATTTCTCTCTCTCAGTCCCTGTACGTTACGTCGACAACCTGCTATATCGTCGGTTTGTTGCTGCTCCCGCCGCTTACGAACGCCGTCGCTGCCCTCTCCGCTTTACAGTTCTCTGCCTCTCGTCGCCAGCGACAATATTGATTATTTCGTGAAGCGTATACACGCTTCTCCACTGTTCTCCGCTACAATCACATCACAATCCGCACTCTATCTGCTCGTAGACAATTCTCGGTTGGACTTCTCCCGGTTATACACTTATCACTATGTTTTACCTTCCTGCATGTACGCATTTGAATTAATTTCAGTGCTACGGTCATGTATATTAACCGGTCGTTGACCGCAGTGAATTTTATAAACCGATTCATCAATTCGCCAATGTCTCGCTTAGCATTTAAAGGCTCAATAGTTTATTGGTTTGCGAATACTTAATTGGATAGTTTATGAAATAATCGATGAAAGGTGAAGAAAGAAAATAATTGTCGACATTAAATTTCGTCGTTATGAAATATCCGGTTTTTTTTTAAATTTCAATACAATTTTTCATAAATTAGGGCAATTGATCACGTGGGGTTCACGATAACCGCAAGAAAGGTCATAATTTATGGGCGTTTTTGTGGGGTATCTCTATTCGATGGCAGTTCGTATTTCGCTTGGCCGAGTCAAAAATCAATAGCACAAGATATTCGATTGCCTGACATCGGGCTGCAAG
The DNA here is from genome assembly GCA_947507545.1 of Clistopyga incitator. NCBI lineage: Eukaryota > Metazoa > Arthropoda > Insecta > Hymenoptera > Ichneumonidae > Clistopyga > Clistopyga incitator. The sequence continues at coordinate 4,128,106 of OX382174.1, read as the reverse complement.
AGCAGCGAGTGTCTCGAGGGAGATAAGAGTAGCTATAGCCCCCACAAGTACATATGTGCTATATAAGTATAGGTATAACTCTGCGGATCTTCTCTCGCCGAGAGACCCGCGAGCGACACCACGCGACCGGGGAAATGCTTCTCGCACTTGGCTACCTCTACTTATTAACGCTATCTCTCACAGTTCGTCTCACGTTTATATTAAGTCGTAATTCACGAAAAACAAAATTGGGGGAAAAAAACGTATATAACGCGGGATCTTATATCTGAAGCTTATTTTTCACCAATAAAGCTCAAATGGGGCAGAAAAGCTTGGAAAATAGGTTTACTTGAATTCGTTGTCACAACATTAATATTGTTTATTTTTTTTTGGGCAAATGCTTTTATAACATTTCTTGAACTCTGTTAAATTGAAGAAAACTTATTTTTAAAACGTTTTAAGATATTTATATAGATTGTTGTATAAATGTTGTTGTCTCGATTGGATTCTCTGATTTGTACCTTAAGGGTATTCATTGAATTCAATTGTTTCTTGGAATGCGAAAAATAAAAAGGATCAGAAATTACATCTCACTTTTTGAATAATTCTTTTAGGTGGGAAAGCCCTTACTTGTATAACGCAAAAATATATTTTCATTAGTTCAGAGCACATTAAACTTTTCGCGATTCAATTATTTATTCGCAAAGTCGAACAAACTTTTTCACTTAAAAAATAAATAATAATAAAACCTTTTACAAAGTCTGTTCTTAACGAGATTTTGAAAATTCAAAACAAATATACTTATTTGAGGTGCATTCTATAATTCATGCCCATTGTGATGAATTACATTTTTTTAATTCCAAATGAAAAAAATGTAATAGAATATTATTTCCATCCCATTGAGCATTTAAAAAAGAAAATTTTTTTTTTAAATGTAGAGAATGAGATAAAAAGTAACGAATGCTACAAAGAAGGTTAACAGGAGAGGGTATAGTCGACTGCATTCGTTTCCGCGATGATTAATCGTGCGAGTGGCGTACGCTAAATACATTTAAACTGCGGAGACGTTTATTCATGCGCGGTATACAACGTTGAGTATATATAAGAGACGTTTTAAGTGACGCCTTGCGAAGCGATGAAACTTGGAATTCATTTCACGTCCCTGGAGGTTGCGGCGCGCAAGTTTCCATTTCTCGGTGTTCCATTCAATTTCTCCTCTGCTCGTGTTGTACATACAGCGCTTTTCCTATATCATTTATTACACCTCGAGGCAAAACCGTGAATTTTAATAACAATAATAATAGTAATAACAAAGCAGCAGACATGCTGCGGTGATGTACCCTGTAATTCTGATTAGCATTTCAATAATAATTATTTCAAAACACACATATACTCGCTTCGGGCAGTACATATACCAAACACACACATGCACATATTGTCTGTGTATATTAACAGGAAAATCGTGAAAACAAATAAGCTTCATTAAAACTTTCCTCTGTAACGAAGCCACAAATTATTTATTGACCAATAAATTTCTGTTGCTTCCATCATCAATATTATTATTATTATTATTACCATTATTTGGTATTAATAGCTTCGATATCTTGAATGGTGATTCAATTTGATTTCTCTATTTTCATAAAATAGTAAAATTCGAATATCATCATTGTTATTTGCTATTAATGGTTTTCATATCTTGAATGGTGATTCAATTTGATTTCTCTATTTTCATAAAATAGTAAAATTCGAATATTATGATTGTTATTTGGTAATGGTTTTCATATCTTGAATGGTGATTCAATTTGATTTCTCTATTTTCATAAAATAGTAAAATTCGAATATCATCATTGTTATTTGCTATTAATGGTTTTCATATCTTGAATGGTGATTCAATTTGATTTCTCTATTTTCGTAAAATAGTAAAATTCGAATATTATGATTGTTATTTGGTAATGGTTTTCATATCTTGAATGGTGATTCAATTTGATTTCTCTATTTTCATAAAATAGTAAAATTCGAATATCATCATTGTTATTTGATATTAATGGTTTTCATATCTTGAATGGTAATTCAATTTGATTTCTCTATTTTCATAAAATAGTAAAATTCGAAACTAGACACACTTTTGGTTGCGATGCGTCGGTGATAAAGCAACACCTAGCGAAACGATTATTTTGAGTACGCTGTAGCTCAAAAAGTCGTCGCCAACGCAATGTCACAGTGTCGCACAAATTTACGGACACTTTACTTACGCGTCGGGATTTCTGGTGGTGCCTAGAAGCGAAAAGCGAGTATCCGCCGAGAGATTCGCCGCATGTGTCATCTGGACGAAAATATCACGCGTAGGCAAAGATTATAAGGAGCACGCAACGTGGTGCCGACGCTAGTTGAACAAATTCGCTCGGTCGTTTCCCCAACTTTTCACATTTTCATCACTGAAAATCCTCGCGATTCGACGAACTCGAAAGTTTCGAGTGTAATCACGAGCTCTCAAAGCCACGAGAGAATACTGAATCGAATTTCCGAGCTTCATAAGCCAGGGACATGGGGAATGAGACGGTTGTCCCAGTTATTGACCTACATAGAGCCAATTATCAGACCCGACAGAGACGCCATTTCCAGGCGAAGCGCAAATTTATTATTATAAAATGTGACTTTCCTGAGGCAATGAGACTTCGGAAATATTTCAAACGTCCTTTATTCTCGTCACATCGCTGGAGTAACAGATAAGATAAGAATTTTCGCAATCGCAACGAAAATAGCAATTTATAGTACTTTTTTTGCAGATAACCGGCATATTAAATTTAATACAAGTCGTTTGTAGTATTGTCTCGCAGATAACCGGCGTATTAAATTTAATACGAGTCGTCTATAGCATTTTTTTGCACATAATCGCCATACTAAATTTAATACGAGTCCATTTATAGTACATTTTTTTGTTGTAAATACCGTGAAATACAAAAACCGAGTAAACTTGATGTCAAGTATAGAAATATAAAATTTGTCGTTGCCAGTGCTTTAATAATGCAACATGCATACTCAACTATAAATTTTAGGTATACGAAAAAATAGCTCATACAATTTAAGAAACGTATTGTATGAACTTGTCTTGAGTAGCGCCGAAATTTCTAATGACTATTCCCAAAATATTCTACGAAACTGCATATCCACAATTATCGAATAACTTCAAGTGATTCTAAAGAAAAATTCATTTAATAATCAAGAATGCGAGTGTTTATAAAAATTCGATATAGAAAGTGCTGATTTATTCGTTTGTCTTGACATTATTATTGAACATTATTTTTCTTGGTACCCGAATTTTTGTTTTCGTTTCCGCGAAGCTCTGGATTATCATAATCTTATCGTACTTTAATTTGGGTATCCGAAATTCAAACTTTTACCGTACGTGGGCGATATTGGAAGCATTTTAGTGGCTTTCGTGTGGTCAATAACTGGGACATCTGGCGCGGTAACGTGAAACATCCTTTAGCCCTTCGGATTTCCTTTCACACTGCGAGGCGTATTATGACGTGCTCTCTGCGGTCTTACAAAAATATTATGCCAAAGGCTCGGAAAGCCTCGGGCGCGATAGACGAGCTCAGAGAATAGCTAGAGTGGGAAGAGCGAGTGAGCCGAAACCAATCAACTGGAAAAAGATATTGTTCGACGTCTCTCCGGGAGAAGAAGCGATTCTTCGAGCGCCATATTTTATTGATCCAAGTTCGGGGCTTGCGCTACATTTATTATTCCTTTATTCATCATCGTCATCATCATCGTTCCAGCCGCTGAGGGGATATTTGCAAGAACGTTGACTTTTCGAGGGAGCGTCGAGCCATGCACTCGTATAATCACAGCCAGCGATAACGGGAGTCATTTATAATAACCCGAGCAATTATCTTGTCTCCTGTACACGAATAGCGCGCGCGCCAAGCCTTTTGGCATACACAGTTTATATCTCGAGACTCGTCGTTTCGCTTAACACCCGCAAGAGCGACGGCACAAACGGTAGCACGAAATTTCTGCGTCCGGGATACAAGCTACCATTAATCCTTCAACGGCCAGGCTTTTTTGCTGGTGAGAAATATGATTTTATCTCACCCGGTGCGTGAAGTACTGTTTCACGCATTTCGTAAGACAATTGTCGAATAAACTTTAATCGCACTAGTATCGTAAATTGATATTTTATTGAATGTTGCATATTTTTGCCACCTCGTGGAGGAAGCTGTGATTTCAAGATTTTTTGTGTGATTTTCATGTCAGGACACTTGAGATGGTCAAAACATTTAGAAACGTGGTTTAGAAGAAACGTTTGTGCGCATTGAGATTTTGTAGTCTTGGGAATTATTATTTATTAATTTTTTTAAAAGATTAACATTAACAATGCATTGCTTAATAGTTTTTTTTAATTAGTGCAGGTACATTTATTGTTGTTTGTTGTTAATGGTACAGGAACATTCAGTGCTGTTTGTTATTAATATAAGTACAAGGATACATGATTTTATTTGGCGTGGTTTTGTGGAAATTGCAAAAGCGCGTCGGATTATATGAAGTTTGGAAATGTTTGAAGGATTAATGTAATTGTGTGAATTAACGAAAAATCAATATCAATACGGGTACACGATTTCGGAAGATTAATGTTCTTTGTCCGAGTAAAATTTCAACATCGACATTCATTGAAATAGTGGGCGAGGGCGTAATCGTCTTTTTTGAAGCTGTGATCCGCAAAAATGAGAGAAGTGAGTGACGGTGAATTTGGTTCGTTATTAGCCGGCGGACGTACGGTTACAGGATTATATTTCCATCAGACCCGTCGATCAGAAGCGAAATTCGCAGATTTCCTCCGCAGTCGAATTAATATGCGTCGAATTTTTCAGTATCACCCGAACCTCGTTTCGTGGCTTCATGGACAAATGACATTTCCAATAACCAAATGTAAAGCCCCCTAATGACGGTGACGAAAAATATTTAGTCGGAAGCTCCCGGAATTAATGAGAAACGATTGCAAAAAATACATTTTCAATAATACCCCAATTTCTTCATTCCACTTTTTCTCTGAAGTTTGTGTAATGTTCATCAAAATTACGTAAATTCGGCACACAAAATTTTGTATATTTTATATTAATTGAACAATATACTATCTAGATATTTATCTTAGTTAATTGAATAAGATTTCAATCAATGAAAAATAGTTATCTCGGTAACTGATTGCGAGGGACTGAGGTGATGAGTTGTACAAGTGAGTCTGGGCACTGAGAAAGAAATTGGATGTATCAAAGCTTACGAGATGTCGGATACGTTGAACCTAAGGTCGAGGTTGGATGAACTGCGCGACGAGATTGAACCAAGCGATTAGATGAGATTAGATTAGATTAGTTAAGCCAACTTCGTACCTTAGGGTCATCGTATTTATACGCATCCGGACTTCGCAACAGCAAATTTCATATCGCGGCCCAAGTTCCTGAGTGACCTATGTGAATAGCTGCACGAGATTTTTTTTTTTTTTCACCCTAGTGAAATTTCCCATCTAACGAAGAGAATTACCTTTCCGCGGCGAGTGGCAGCGCGAAATTTCACCCAGCTTCAGATTTCGTGTCGGAAAATGCCCAGCCACTCGCTGTACAGGTAATTCCTCGTTGCTCTGAACAAAATTCCACTCGGAGAGCTTCACGAGAGGCTGACTAGCTGTAATTGGCTGTGTGACCGGCTGCAAATGCTTCTGTGCACCGCTACGAGTGACTGACTAACGGTCTGACTTTTCACCTATATTTTCCTGCACCGAGCATTTTAAAAAAACCTTAAATATGTCGCACTTCTTACGATAGTTTTCGACGTAATAATTACGTTCGTATCACGAAATTCAGAGAAATTCGAGCAGCGAATATTAATTGTGTTAGCCAATTAACATATTTTTAAATGTACATCAAGTTGCGAAATTTTTCATCCCAAGAATTTCGGGTAATACGCAATTATTCGTGATATCTTACACAATTTTCCATGTAATTAAAACAAAAAAATAGAATCTCCTTTTATAAACACTCATTGTTATACAACAATAAGAATAACGATCATCGTTTCACTGTACATTTTCATGTAGGTAAATAATGCAGGCAATATGTTGCATACACCCAGCGAGAAACTCGAGCTGGTAAATAAAGTAGCGAATCGTTGAGAGGTTGAAATTTGACCGATTCGCAGATACGATAAAAAGTAAATATTGTTTTCTCGCTTGCCCTTCGAAAAGGCGTTTACAGTTGTTATTGCAGTTGTCAAAACAAATGGTTATATTTTTAATGATCTCTATGCGTTACAGTAATAACGCTTATTAACCATTTCGTTATTATAAAGTAACGCACAGTAACACACTCACCGTTCAAAATGTAATGGGATCTTATAACCTTCTTAGCCATTAAACGATGCATCACGCTTCGCAACTACGGCACTAACAATATGTTAAATACACTTCACTTAAGAGCATTGCCCGCGTAAATACACCCAAGTGAGAAACTGGAATTGGTATACAGTAGCAAACCGTTGAGAGATTAAAAGCTAGCCGGTTCACAGGTGACGATAAAACGTAAACATTGTTTTCTCGCTCGCCGTCCTCTGCTACCTAATCTCTTTATCGGCGCGTGTTTGGCCAACAGCCAAACTCCGCGCGACTTTCCTTGTATTTATAAACACACACTGAGCGAGAGAAAGTGCGCGTCCCTCAGACTCTCCAGAAGTCACACGGATAAACAAACGTTTTTATGCCTCGAGTTTATCGTCTTCGCTCGTTATTTATCAGTGCAATAACAATTTTAATACACGTCGCGGTCACTTCTTCCCGAGCGTACGAAATTAATTTCCTCGAGCGATCGTTGCTACTGCGATGCTACGCTCGGAATGCGTGTATACAGAAGTAAAGTGCCGAGCATATAGCGAAGCTGTGGCCTGGCCCATTGAAGCGCGCAACCGGCTACGTATTTTGCCACCACGTGGTTGGCAAACCGCCAGGATATTCGTGCTTGATGCCTCGAAAATCAGATTCGCTGATTTCACAGACGGAGGCGGAACTCTCGCCCCACCCCCCTCTGTTTCTTTCCGTCTTCGTGCCTCTCTTTCCCTCTCGCTCTGTCTGCCTCTTCGCCCCTCCTCTTTCTATCTCTCTAATGCCTCGCCAGCCTCCCCGATTTTCACGTTTATAATTGCGTACATCCATGGACGATTTGCCTCGGCCGGGTAAACCTCGTGTTTACCAACCGCCTCGAGGCAGACCGCCTCCCAGCTGTTGTCGATGCGGTATTAGGCGTTTATACATATACGACACATGGGAGCATCATATTTTTGCGCTATTTTAGATGCTATAGTTTCGTTCTATAATTCATCCGGTGTTACTATTTTTTTGTCGGGTGTCGTTCGCGCTTTTTTGGTACTGTCAAATTTGCAAATTTCGCCTACAATTTAACATCGGTTAATGTCCAATTTAGAGGAAAGACAGATTACTTTGCTTTGGTTGAAAAATCAATTTTGGGTAGATTCAACATTTTTTTTTTTTTTTTTTTTTTTTTTAAGTGCGTAATGAAATGTGAAGAAAGTTATGCGAAGGATTTTTTTAGTTGTTTAACAATTTTGCTGGTTCTGAGAAATTTTTAAGTCGAAACAATTGTAATCACTTACGTGGAATGTCTTGTGTATTTTGTAGAGTCGCGTGCGGAGAAGCGAATACCATCAGAGGTGAGCACCGAGAGGAGAAGTGCCGGCGGGAGGAGTTTCGTAATTTTGGAACAGTACATAACTGCGGAATTTGCGACTTTGACGACGTAGCGAGACGAAATTGTATTTGGAGCCACGCCCGAAGCCTCCCGACGAGAATTATGACGGAGCCCATGAGGACCGACCCTCGAGCAACTGGTGTTGCTCTTTTCGCATCTCGCAAACTCGATTGTTGACGTTCGCCGTTCGACTTGCTAATGGGTTTAATTGCTTCGCGATTGGTTGTCAAGTTTGCCCATTTCAAGTCGTAGCCAATCCTCAGCCTCGTTCAAACCAGAGTTTGTCAACTAATGGTCTCTCTCCGAACTCTCCAAGTGTATTTTACACTATGAGTCGTAAAGCTATAAAGTTCTAGCTTACATTTTCCATCCCTGAAATACATTTCAAATGTTAATCCTTTTGATTAATTCCAGTTTCGTGGAATGATTTATTACTGGAATTATTATCGAATCAACGAAACATTTGCCTCTTTGTATTGCTCACAGTGGCAATCAACATCAAGGTTAACAATTTTATGAAAGATTTTTTCAAAGAAATGTATTGTCTCTACATTTTTTTATTCATAATACAAAATCATTAAAAATTGGGTTCAGTTTTTCAGTTTATAAATTTGATCGATTCAACAGGAAAATAATTTTTTCAAAACTATTTTATCGATAACTTTTCAGTATTACTGTTATCTTCAATAACGTATATTTTTTTTGCCGATGGTTCTCATACCTGAATTCCTCAAATTTTATTTGACCGAAATTTCAATTTGCATTCTTAACAATTATGGAGAAACCGCTGAATATAAAACCCAAAGGCTTTCTTAATATCAATGAAAGCTCATCTTCCCCAACTACTCTAATAACACGGTTAAAAACAGCGGAATCGTGATCGTTTTATTTAACTCGAGAGAAAGCGAAGAATCTCATTCAGTTTAATGAAAAGCGTAGCCATTCCCTTAATACCCTCGTAACGGTGGGTCGAGAAGAAAAAAGCGAGATGTAGGCAGAGTTCGCCCGGAATTTTCAATGGAGGGATGAGGTAGTTTTTGAGCCGAACGAGCGTATGGCAAGCAACGAGTTAGTCATCGATCATTCATGAGGCTTTGCCGCTTGACGTCGTCGTCCCGGTGGCTGCAAATCACCGCGAGCATTCCCAGCCTCCCACTTTGGTCCAGCGACGGCTCTTCCTCGATCCTGCACTATTTTCGTCGGGGAAAAAGTGCTCGAGCTTGGATCCTTGAAAAAGGGGAGAGTGGGTTGAAAAAAAAAAATAGGGAAAAAGACCAATTTGCTGTGGGCGTCCATTAGTAGCTGATCTGACGTGCGACTCAATCACCTGACACCCTCTGACAGCGACTCGCGACTCTCAAACGTATACACATTACGGTTTTATGGAAGTCGGAAAAAAGAGAATCTTTAATCGACCTAATTGATTGATTTTCATCGTTAAGATCCTTGATTTAATCCTCCTCTCTTTTTGTTTGCTTTCAGAATAACGAGTACAGCGGCTACGGAGAAGAACCTCGACGCAAAAGGTGTGTATTGGACTGAACGGAGGACCATTCGTTTCGTCGCTTATCTGTCACGCTACACCGCTACACCATCGTCGTGGAGCCAATGCACTTCGAATAATTAACGATCACATTCGGCCGAGGAACGTCTGCCGATATAACTGTAACGATGTAATTCGATATAGTATATCGATTCGCTACCTGGGAGCCCCACTTATCCGTCTATCCGTCACTTGTTTTACGACTGAGCCCGGAGAGAGAGAGAGAGAAATAGTCACCGGAATGGGTTAAATCATAAATAGGAGAATCGAGACTGAAGGAAAACGAAGTTGAGATGCTCTTGAATTTGGAAAGGCTTCGTAGACTCGTTATTTTCAATGCCTTGCAGCCTTGAAGACTAGATAATTAGCAAAATTACAAGACACACTAGCTGAAATTAGGGTAAAAATACTGTTCACCTTTTTTTTTTTTTAGGATCTTAGACGCTTTGAGAGAGAGAGAAATAGTCACCGGAATGGGTTAAATCATAAATAGGAGAATCGAGACTGAAGGAAAACGAAGTTGAGATGCTCTTGAATTTGGGAAGGCTTCGTAGACTCGTTATTTTCAATGCCTTGTAGCCTTGAAGACTAGATAATTAGCAAAATTACAAGACAAACTAGCTGAAATTAGGGTAAAAATATTGTTCACTTTTTTTTTTAGGATCTTAGACGCTTTGAGACTAAAACAAATTAGTTTGAATTTCTCAAGAAGTGTTTAGTCTTCATTGTGGTGAGGATTTTGAAGAGAGATTGAGACACAAAGCGGATGTAGCCGTCAACGCAACAATAATGTGACGCACTTCACGAGTTATATTTTCCTTTGTAAATTTCTACGAAAACGGCGCAGACGAATATTTTGAAAATTCTATATGTGATTCTTGAAAAAACGATCTTTAGAGCGGTAGAATTGTCTAAAAGATGATTTAAAAAACAAATTATTTCAATCGAGAATTCAATTTCTTTCCGTCGACTTTAGATTTTTTTTTTTTTCTAATGAGATTATTATAATTACAGAATAAAAATTGTACGACAATGGAATTATTGCGATTTAAACAAAGTCGGAGGGAACAGAGTTGATTCATATTTTTTAACGTATGACATTTAAAACGAAAAAACAAAAAAAAACGTTCATCTGAAAATCTACGTTTGTTAATTGTATTTCAAAACGGCTTTGAAGGTTTGGCTGTATTAAGATCAGTTGCTCTAATGTTTCTTCAGAACACTAAATTAACTCGCCACAAATTGTACGAATGATTAAAAATAATTAGCACTGATTCGATTAGGGTGAAGTGCTCGACCCTCTTGAATTATCGATTTTCGCACCGATAGCTCGGCGTTGGTGAGTTTACGAGTTCGGTGAAAGTTAGCCGCTGTATCTTCTTGTTGATATTTCTATCGAAACTTCGGCGGTAATTTAGCAGCTACGAATACAGCTCCGGAAACGGGAAATACGTATCAAAGATCCCATGTACCTTTCGTTTCTAAATTATCTTTATACAAATCCATAAAAAAAAAGCTGGAGTTAGTTTAAAAAAAAACACATTTATTCGTTTAAATTGTCTTCACGAGCCTATAATTCCCTGTGAAGAAAACATTGGTGTTCGGTTATCCAAATCAAAAAAGCAAAGCTGTAGTTAATTGTCTCCAAGCACATATATTCTGTTATATTGATTTCATCAGTCTTTTATTCTCCCTGGAAATGTTGCTGTTCAATTACCCAAATATCAAAGGAAATCAGTAGTCGATTGTCTTTCACTGCTTATATTTTGTCGCATTGTCTTCATCATTTTTTTTTTCGTCTGGAACTATTGCAGTTCAGTTGATTTTCGATTATCCGAACAACGTTCGTCTATGGAGTGAAATAAATGCTGTACCGAGAATGGTTTTCCACTGGCATCTCTTCCCTGCCAATATTTTCACGTCCATATTCTGATGATGAAGTTGTGGAATCGAAGATGACGGTTTTAACTGTGTCAGTCGTCGCTTTAGCTCAAGATAATAATTTGATTGTAGGCGGTGCAAGGAAAAGGGATCTGGACGGATTCTCTCCTCTTACATTTTCCTTTGGAATATTCAAAGCCATCGCGAGCCCAAGGGGATGATAAGCGATAGAAAATAGCCGAGTCGGGACGTATAATTGCGCTAAAACGTCGGCGATGGTGGGACTCTTCGGTCCCCGGAGAATTCAATCCTCTTATTATAAGACTTGGCCGATGCGCGAAGACCGATGAAGACGAGCAGTCGTAAATTCTTTCGGAGTGACGTCGTCAGGATTTGATACCCTCTGATCTGATAATGTTGCTGTCTGGTCATTTGAATTGAAAAGTGAAGCAATATTCAATTGTTGTTAGAGAGACAAATTCTGAGGGATTGTTTTTGTCGGTCTTGCTGCCTGTGCACGGAAAGAAATAATTAAATAACAATAAGAATAACAATAATGACACTCGAGTATCCGGAGAGTTCAATCCTTCTATTAATAGACTTGGTCAATGGGCGAAAACCGCTCACGACAAGAAGTCATTTCTTCCTTTTGGGTAACTTCATATGTTTTTTATTCCCTCTGGAAATATTGCTGTCCGGTTATCGACATTCAGAAAGAGAAGCAATCTTCAATTGTCTTTAGATACATATTTGCTATCATATTGTCTTCATCAGTCTTCAATTATCGATGATAATGTTGCCGTCCGGTTATTATAATTTCTGATTATCTGAAAGGTAATGATTTGCCATTCGCATATTATTTTTTCTAACATCTCAATGTCGATACGAAACCCTTGGCAATTAAAATGAAACTTGCTAACCAAAGACATTAATCTGATTATAGGCAGTACAAGGAAAAACCGCCCGGGCGGATTGTCGTCTCTTCCATCCTCAGTCGGAATACGCAAGGCCATCGGGAAGCAAAGCGGATCATAGCCGATAGACAATAGCGGAGTCGGGATGTACAATCGTGCTAAAACGTCGGCGATGGTGGGACTCCCGAGTCCCGGAGAGTTCAATCCTCTTATTATTAGACTTGGCCGATGCGCGAAAACCGACGAGGACGACGAGAGGAGGGGAGATACGGAAAACGGGCGCTGCAACGCGTCAGCCGACGATGAGACGAGTTTCGAACTTTGCTGCGTGAACCCTCGGTTCCCTTGTCTCTCCACGCTCGCATTATCGCCGACCCGCTCTCGGACTCGCTGTTTTAATTGAACCCGCGTTGCTTTTATGCCCGGGAAAACTGCGCGAGCGGCGCGCGTTATCGCCAGCTAATTCCACGCTTCGTCGTCTCTCCCCTTCGCCCAAATCGCCCCTCTTTTCTCTCTCTCTCCTGCCTCGAGATCGATACTCAATTGTTATTATAATTTCGAGGCGGAAACTCCGCTCGGCTCTCGATGCACGTGACCATTGAACGTCGACGTAGGAAAATCGATTGAGTGCATTGATTCGTCAGAGGCTTGAATTAATCAAAGGAAGCGAATTAACGAAAAATGCATGAGAAAATATTTTCATTTTTAATTATAAAAATAAATGTGCTTGTGAATCTTATGAAATAGCACCGCGTGAAATGGGTGAAAAAAAAAATTGGAATTTTTCACGTGCGGCTTTTCATTTTTAAGCTTGTATTTTGTTTAACGCTTTTCGGTTCGGGTATAGGAATTTATATGGTGTATTGGTAATTGGATAAAATTAGTAACGTAATGTTCACTGAGTTTTTAAGCAATGGCGATTTCCTTCCACAATTAAGTTAATAGCTTTTGCACACATGTGTCAAATAGAAATTACTGTACTGCGATGGGGAAAAATTTGGTTTCAAGCAAAATGAGATCTGTAGAGCTAAAATTCGTGTATTTACTCTGAAAGGCAATTTTCTTGCTGCTCTTTCTGCAGCCCTTGCGTATTTATTTCGATTGAAATTTGTCATTCTTTTCAAAAATTACTAACGTGGCAATATAAATTTCTCATGCACTTTTTGAGTGATTTCGCTTTTTAAAATACATTTATATGTCGAACTCGTTGTTTATGCCGATGAAAACCGAGAAATTTTTGACGTTTCATGTTCGCTTTTTTTTTTTTCAGGGAGGAGAATAACAAGCCGAATCATGTGCTCTTGTTCACTATTATCAACCCGGTCTATCCGATCACAGTGGTAAGTCGATCTGTTGACTATTCAAATATATAAAAGCAGCTAGTAAATAGGTAAAAAAATTCTCGTACAGTGTTTATCATCCTTACGATTAAACGATTATACTTTTATTTTTAATTCACATTCAAGCAGGAATATCTCAGGAAATATGTGATAAAAAAGCGCACTTTTCATTGAGCTAACTACACAACTACTTTATTCCCCAGTACAAAGTGCCACATCTTCGAGCCCATTCATCACCATTTCCATCATTCAAAATACCCAATACTAAATATTTGCAGATCCGTTTAAACACAGGCTTGAGATACCATACGGCAAGAAAGTGGAAACTTCAAAGAGCGACCTTGAAGCACGAGGGGAAAATGAATTACCGGGAGAACGAGCTGTATATAATGGACGGCAATAACCGTTTGGAGGACCATTTGGATTTTAGAGTTTCGGCAAGCCCGAATTTCGTTAAGTAGCCAAAACGATTTTACGGGGTTACCTATGCTGCGCACACACGTGCACACGCGAACCTCTTTTGCCTGCCTCAACAGAGTACGAGCGCTCTTCCAACTGCCCACTTTATTTCTGTTTTGCTCCAATAATAGATGGAGAGCAGCTCTCGATCTCGAGAATGGGAAGTGAGTATGTGCAGCGCAGAAGAGCGGGACATGGCTCGCTCTTCGACAAATGCCTGCGAAACTCGTGCTATTCGGACAGGGGATTGTTTGGCCTCTCGTACTCGCGAGCATTCGTCCACTCGAAGCGCCAAAAGTCTGCATAGCGAACCGGTCACGTTACGCTTACATTATATTTATTTTATTTCTCCCTCCCGCATTTTTAAACTTACCTCGCCCCCGAATTGTTCACTTGTTATTCCGCTTCCTCTTCGCCTCTCTCTCTCTCTCTCTCTCTCTCTCTCCACGACGCACTAATTAAGGAACTCGGACGAGCTCTCCTTTATTCCCGTCTCTCGTTCTCCAACCTCTTCACCCTTTATTCTTTGTCCCGCTGCGACTACGTACACCCACTCGGCTTTTATTTCTTTAATTTATTTTTCCCACTCTCGTGGCTCACCGAGGAAGAAAAATGTGCTCGCTAAAAAAGCCGGCAAAGCCTTGAAAGCTCAAGTCGTGTCGCTGCGAAACTTCAATCGAATAGAAACTCGTTCATGTCGCTCGTGGTTCTTACGGAGCTTATGTCTGTCTATACAAATTATTGTAACACACATTATGTTGCGAGAAATGGCTTAAGCAGAGCCGTAATCATACTTTTCGTTGAACTCGTTTATTCGTTTGTTTACTCCAAGGATAAATTGAAATTTCTTTTATGAAAAAATCTTCAATAAGGGATTGAAAAATGTTGAAAGCAGAAAAATGAGAAATAATTAGCAGAGGTTGAAATAATGGCTCATTGTCCTTTACGAAATTTTTTTTGGTGATTTTCCATAACAAAAACCGTTTTACTATAAAAATACAAAGCTTTTCGCACAATTTATACATTATTAATACAATGGCATTCAATCACTTTTACTATTTATAGATACAATGAAAGAAAAAAAAAAAAAAAAAAACGTATGGACAAACTAAATAATAAAATGAAATGAAGAGCAAAGCAAACGACAAGACGCGATAAATAATTCAGTTGATTGAAAAACATTTTCCCTCTCATCCTTGACAATCAAATAAACATAGAATTCATCGGCGCTCCGTGCCTTTTGTTTCGCGACTATTTGAATTTTCCGAGGAAATTTCATTTCACCTCACCTTTCACCGGCGCGGAGATTTCCAGGTGACGCTCGGTCGTGTTTTTGATTAGCCGATTACTCGACTCGCCGCATGAATTAATCATGAACCGACAGCGGCATGATCGATGTTTATGTATGCGCGATAGTGTATTCGCAAAGCTTTGGGCGAAATTCTCGGTGAATTTCATCGAAGAATCGGAAATTCAGTCCACGCGCGCAACGCACTCGATATATGAGAATAATGTTAACGAGAGCATCGCGGCAAAAGAAAGAGGAACAAAAAAAGGGTTACGCGCGGAAACATTTCCCATTGGGGTTTTTCCTGCAACTGGAAAATCAAAAGGCTCTCGCCGTTCGGTCACATGGTCCATTTAGCTGGATTACTATTACACACGTGAGAGTAACACGATGCGGTGAAACGCGATCGCGCTTCCCTCACGCGACAAAAACACCGAGCAATGGATGGCTACGTGGTTGCCGTGGTTGCTCGTGCTCATCACAAAAAGTCACGGTCAACGTACGTACGGACATTATACGATGCACCGCGAGGAGCTAGCGTTATATGTACCGGGTGTGCATTAAGTGCACATCGCCTCAATCGTCAAGCCATCGATCCAGCATCGATTTTTTTTGCTGCATTGGATATTTCTTGGAAATTATCGTCAGTGGTAGAAAGTGTATTTATTAACAATTTTTTAAAAATGTTTTATTATTATTTTTTTCTATTAAAATAGTAAATATTGGTCAAGCCATCGATCCAGCATCGATTTTTTTTGCTGCATTGGATATTTCTTGGAAATTATCGTCAGTGGTAGAAAGTGTATTTATTAACAATTTTTTAAAAATGTTTTATTATTTTTTTTTCTATTAAAATAGTAAATATTGGTCAAGCCATCGATCCAGCATCGATTTTTTTTTGCTGCATTGGATATTTCTTGGAAATCATCGTCAGTGGTAGAAAGTGTATTTATTAACAATTTTTTAAAAATGTTTTATTATTTTTTTTTTCCATTAAAATAGTACATATTGGCAAAATTGACAGAAGTCGCAGAGCGTGGATGTGATTATTTTTTATGCGAACGTATTTTATGTTAGTTGGATTAGAAGTATTGAGATTTTTTTAAATGTCGACTTTACCGTACGTGACACCTGTTATAATTTTACATCTCATGCGTAGGAAGGTATTTATGCAAAAAGGGTACATTTTAATTATTCACTTTTCCTTTACGTTCCTTCGACTGGAAAGTTGAGTTAAAATGTAAGCTCCTTAAAATTTAACGGGCTGGTAATAAAAGTTTTCACGCATACATCGTTATATTGAACTCGATGTGGAAGCACAATGTTGGAGTTATTTATGTTATAATAAAAATGCTCAAAAAGTCATATCGGGTCGTTAATATTAATATTCAAGTGTTTTCACTTTGCATCACGCGATATTGATTTACTCTTCGAGTTTCCGCATTAAAAATGTGCTGCAGCGCAATGTACTGTACTGTAGATTAGTACAATAGTACAATGTAATGTACTGCAATGTACATTAAATTTGCATCTACTTGAGACAGTGCAACAATCGAACACAACATAAACAGCAACAAAAGTTAGAAGACTCTGGTCGCGCATTTCGTATCCGCAATCGTAATTACTAAATTAAAAATGACCAACTAAAGGAACGAAATACGATGCAATATTTGGAAATATTAGTTCCTCACGTTTCCGCGAATTTTCTTATTCCACTTTTTACGAACATTTATGCATGCAATTCATTTTTTTTTCATCGCAATAAAAAAACGAAGCAAAAAAAAAATACAGAAATTTAAAAAATAAGCAATCACGCGAACGTAATACCCGTTGCTAATTAAAATTCTTACATAATTAACAACTTAAAAAAAAATACAAGGATAGGAAGAATAAAAAAAAGACAAATTTTAGTCTTATCTTTATTTCGGACTACTCTCGATTTTATGACGAAGCGCACTGAATAATACGGGTGTCAAGTGGTGCAGTCTCCTCGGTTCGGTGCTATGATTATTTTTTACGTTCACACCGAAGTGAGGAAGTATGCGCGTCACGAGTTCGATTTTGTATACGACGATGGGTCTATCGAGCACGCATCGGGTCAACTCCGCGCTACTCTTTCACCTACGAATATATATATATACATCTATAAAGTCCGCCGGTACGTATGTACGTCTCTATCCGGACTTAATGGATTTAGCGTATGCGCGAGGCGACACGATGAGTTCGGAGCATGGTGCACATCGACTACTATCACGTACAGACGAAAGGCGTGCCTCAGCGCATACGAATCGTCGGAACTGTAGAGAGTACGTAGTCGTATACGTGGTACACACGAGAAGTCGGTTCCGAACTCCGTGGTCTTGCCGCTCGGTAACCGAAGGCTTCATTGTTACCGGGCGAAACGTTGAAAATCTCTTCCAAGCCCGTCCCGAGAACTACCTTCGTTCTCTTCTCTATTTCTCATTGATTTTCCGCCCCGGAAAGCCCGTTAGTATTACAGTCTCTTAATCCTCTTAATCCTCCACCCCATTTATACACATGAATAGGTTCATTTATTATTCAATTACAAGTGCCAAAAATAATATCCGGCAGAAACGTTGCAAAGTTGCAATCTACACTTTTAACTCCGGACGAATTGCCCTTTAGTTCCAGATTTTACTTTGCACTTGGAAGGATTTTTTATCGTTATTTGATGTAGGATTTATTATTGTATTTGTTAAAGGGCATTTTTTGTTATTGAGATTTTAAAGGATACTGGTACTGGTTCGTGTATAAAAATTAATGAGGATCGGAGTGATTGGGTTGATGGAATAGCTTTGTTAATTAATATGGAATTTTGTTGGTTAACTGTTTTGATAATTATCGTGCGGAACTTGAGAAGAGGAGAGTTTGGGCGAATGTATGTTTGCGTAAAAATTAAATGAACGCTTTTAAGGTCGAGAAAGATGGAAATTGTTAATCGTTAAAGCGATAATTGCACTGTTATTTGCTGCTGGTGTCCCATGAATTTCACGCACGACGTGCAATCGCGCGTTAATTATAGAGCAAAACCAAGAGTGATGTTTTTGCCGGGAAAAACCTTCGTGCTGATTCAAACTCTGCAATTACGTGGAGGATTCCATAACAAAGCGACTTGTTAAATATGTCGAGCCTTGATTTTGCCGTGCTCAATTTTGAGGCACATTTTAATACAAAACTTTGGATTCAAAATCAATAAAATGCTCAAAATAGAAAAATGGCTCTTGATAAATTTTGTATACGGTTTTGTTTTTGTTTCATTATTTGCAACCATCGATCCTCTCTCACCGTTCGCACAATAATTTTTTGAATTATTAAAAAATATGAATTAATTAAAAAATAATTATACAAAAAATTAAATTAGTAAATAAATACATAATAGATCAATTGTCCGAATTATTAACAATTATACATTCTTTGGAATTATCAAATCAAAATATACTAAATTCAATGAATGTCACACAGGTTCTTTGATCTTAACTTGAAAGAGTCACGGCCATGTAGACTTGAGGCAATGTACTAGACATTTATGCTCTCTGCTGGTTTACCGCGACCTATATCCCAGTCGCACTCACAGTTTCTCGTAGTAGACGGTGAAGTGCATAGAAAGAGCCTCAAGATGATGTGGTATATAGAGCGATTCGCCTCGAGCGATAAGAGGATACCGAGTTTTATTTCCCAATTCACGTTTTTATGCATGAATCATTGCATTCAACACACACTTGATATCGTTAATATTATTCAACTGTATTACCTCTTTGCTTTTGTAAATTGTGCATTTTTAATGCAAACAAAGTCATCGAATATTTTGTTTATTCTACATTTGGAAAAAAAAAAAAAAAAAACACACTTTTTTTATTCTTCGATTTTTTGAAGAAAAAAAAATGAGAATTTTTCTTAAAAGCATTCCGAGAAAGAGCTTCAACCACGAAACGTTCTTAAGCGATCCTTTTTAAAAACCACCATTTGAATATAAAATCAATTCGCTCACTAAATTAATGAATCGTACGCGCTCGAAATTATACAATGCAAATTTCTCCACTTTCAAGCTTCACTTCCCCGAGAATACTATTCCACGAAGCAGTTTCAATCACAAAACCTCTGATAGCCTATCCCCTTAATGCGACAATTCAAGAAAGTCCAGACGCCCATTCGCATGTGCGGATCTTTGTACGGGTCTTTCGTCATTGTTGGACTGACTCGGGCCACGAAACGAAGGACACTGTAATAACATCGGCGGCCCGAAGTTGCGATGATTCAAAGAAAGTCAAATGTGAACGTGTAATCTATTCACTCGCTAAATGAATAAATCGTACGAGCTCGAAATTACAAAATGCAAATGAACGTGAAATCTATTCACTCGCTAAATGAATAAATCGTACGCGCTCGAAATTAGACAATGTAAATTTCCAACCCCGCTTCACTTCCACGAGAACGCCATTCCGTGAAGCAGTTTCCATCGCAAAACCTATCCTTCTTATGCGAGAATTTAAAAAAGCCATGTGCAGGCCGTCGTTTGACGAGACGTCATCTTTCCGCATGGTTGGACTGATTATAGTCACAAAATACGAGACACTATAATAACATCAGTGGCCGAAGGTGCGACAATTCATAGAAAACTCAAATGTGAACATAACACTTGCTGAATGAATAAATCGTACGC
This sequence comes from Clistopyga incitator, assembly GCA_947507545.1. Taxonomy (NCBI): domain Eukaryota; kingdom Metazoa; phylum Arthropoda; class Insecta; order Hymenoptera; family Ichneumonidae; genus Clistopyga; species Clistopyga incitator. Next base: position 4,108,267 of record OX382174.1, on the reverse strand, counting down.
GCTCGAAATGGCACAATGTAAATTTCCAAACCGGCTTCACTTCCCCGAGAATAGCATTCGGTGAAGCAGTTTCCATCGCAAAACCTATCCTTCTTATGCGAGAATTTAAAGAAGTCATGTGCAGGCCGTTGTCTGTGGAGACGCGGTCTTTCCTCATTGTTGGACTGATTAGAATCGATAAATACGAGACACTATAATAACATCAGTGGCCGAAGGGGCGACAATTCATAGAAAACTCAAATGTGAACATAACACTTGCTAAATGAATAAATCGTACGCGCTCGAAATGACACAATGTACATTTCCAAACCGGCTTCACTTCCCCGAGAACGCTATTCCGTGAAGCAGTTTCCATCGCGAAATCTATCCTTCTTATGCGACAATTTAAAGAAGTCATGTGCAGGCCGTTGTCATTATTGGTCTGATTATAGTCACGAAATACGAGACACTATAATAACATCAGTAGCCGAAGGTGCGACAATTCATAGAAAACTCAAATGTGAACATAACACTTGCCGAATGAATAAATCGTTCGCGCTCGAAATGGCACAATGTAAATTTCCAAACCGGCTTCACTTCCCCGAGAATAGCATTCGGTGAAGCAGTTTCAATCACAAAAGCTATCCCTCTAATGCGACGATTTAAGAAACTTTGAATCGCCACTCGCGTGTGCAGGCCTTTGTCTGTCGAGAAGCGGTCTTTCCTCATTGTTCGACTGATTCGAGTCACGAAACGAGAGACACTATAACGTCAGTAGCCGAAGGTTCGGGCGCAGTGAAGATCCCGGCTGTGCAGAGTACCTTTAGAGTCGTAAAGTTGATCTTTGTTGGCTGTGCGCTCGCTTCGTAAAAGACCTCCGATTTATTCGAGACGCGATGCTCGGAGGGATCGCGTACGCGAAGCTTTCGCTTGTGGGTATGCTCTGCGAGCGATTCCAGTCGCTGCTGCTGTTGTTGTTGTTGTTGAAGAACGTCCTCAGTCCGCGCAACGTTTACAGCTAAGGGCAAGCGAGAGACTCGCTCGAATTGAAGTGCACGACTCACGTGAGTCACGGATATAAGACGTAGAGGGCAAATCCGCAAGAGGCGAACAGAGACAAAAGCAGAGAAACACGTTCTTCTCTCGTTGCTCGCCGTCGGGTCGCGACGTTCCGTTCACCTTTCTTCTTCCTTCTTCTTCGCTCGCCTGTATACAACGGGTGTCCAGGCGTTAAGGAGACGCGCACGCCGTAAAAGCTTCGACAATAAAATGATAATAAAACCACCCGAGCGAGGATTTATCACCTTCGGATAGGATATTATGCCACATAGTCTATCGTTCAGCACCTACATTTATTTATTCGAGCGGTGTAATACATTTTTGACGCGAAAGAAAAAAAAAAAAAACTGACGTTTCTCTATAATGTTATTAGAATTGCAAATACTAGTTTCTAACTTATTTCGCTTATCCATTGTGTACATTATTTGGGATACAGTTTTTTTTCGAATGAGAGAATATTGCTGAGAAAATAGAAAGCGTTTTTATTGAAATAAAATAAAATAATTGTATGAATACTAGAGACAAAATGACAGGATTTTTTAAATTATCTACTTTTTTCTTCCGCATTGCCTAATCTTTGTTCTTTAGTTAATTTTTTTATTTTTTATAGAATTAAGAAACAAAATGATGCGATATTTTGATAAATGGTATATTGATTTTTGTTCTTGAAGTGAATAGAGAATATAAGTTGAAAAAAAAATATATATATATATAAGTTGAAAAGTAATAAGTGTACGACTTTGGTCGTTATCGTTGAAAATATTACACATTTTATGAGACTCGATGTTAAAAAAGTTTCGTTCCCACTTGAGGTGATCATGGAAGTTAACTATTCCATTGTTTTCATCTTGCATCGACTTGAAACAATGTGAAACGCGTCTAAGTGAAAGGCAGTGCAGTCGATGTATGACATTTTCTTGACAAAAGTTCCTTCAAAGGTCGTCGAACTTCGACGGTGCGACTGCATTCGAAATTAGTATTCCATGCTGAGCTCCTGAATCTATGGAAAATACGAAATATCGAAATTGTGTTACGGTGTGACAGTCGCCGCCCAGTCCCTCCAGACCGGAAACATTCGGTTACCATTCTCATGCATACAAATTCTTCACACTTTAATATTCCGTAAAATGCTGCGATTCTCAAACTGCTAGAAATAAGGACGCAAAGTAAAAGCTTGCTCGTTAGTTCGTTATTTTTCATTTTTTATGCTTGTATTTTTATGCATTTTTTATGCTTCCTCTACGAGAAAGCTTTGTGAAACCTTAAAAATAATGAGGAAGCAAAATGCTGGCATCTACTTTGCACTCTTGTTTCAAATAAATAAAAAAAAAAGCTTTCGTTAAGAAATAAGAGGGAAGAATATGATGCAGTAACGGAAATTTGTCGCGAATTTGAAAAGTCCATAGCATCCGAACTGTTTTTCCGATTTCAGGCAACCAAATAACATTAAATGTACCTGCACTCGCGAAGAATTATCCAACGAAATATCGGACATTTTATGAGGGCTAAACCGTTTATACTCTTTTTTTTTTTTTTAAGTCATAAATCCGTAAAATCAATATTTTTACGCATAAACTTCGTTAAAAATTGCAGCAATGAAAATCGGGCGATGACACTCTCACCCTTTCCAGAAACCCTTGTCAACAAAAAAATGTTTTATCGTTAAAGCGAAATATGTGATGAATTTTATGCTGAAACAAAATCTTCACACATCCCATCACATGCATATGAAAAAATGTATGAGGTATGAAAAATCGTTTTTCTGCGAACGTGTGTAGCCTGACAATTTTTCCACCAATTTTCCTGTGTACGAAGAGTGCCTGTCCACGGCAAAGAAAAGTCATTTTAATTTTGCCCACGTTAAAGATTGTTCTGAAAGTGCAAAATTATACTTTTGTGTCGTATACCATTGTTACACGGTTTTCATTGGTACAAATAAATATTTCGGTGTCCCCGCCAAAATCTTCTCCGTCCTCTGCACGAAAACTGCCCCATCGTGTGCAAATGAAATATGTATAGGGTAACAATAGGGTTTTAATTTTGCCCACGTAAAGTGACACTTTAAAATACACTTTAGTGTCATACACCATTGTTACACGATTTTCATGGGTACAAATAAATATTTCGGTGTTCCCGCCAAAAGCTTCTCCGTCCTCTGCACGAAAACTGACTCATCGTGTGCAAATGAAAGATGTACGAGGTACGAAGGCGCGCTCCCAGAAGCGTGGTGTAGTCCCTTCTCTTTAGCCGGGCGTCGATAGTTCCACGGTTGCCAGAAACGCGTGTCGCTAACCGATAAACGTCAGCGGAGCGAAGCAAATAATACGACTGTTGCTGCCGTCGGGCCACCGGGGCGTAAGCGCCTGCATCCAGCTGCGGGGAGAGAGAGAGTGAGTCGGGTCTCCTTCTCTTACATACCCGTACTATATAATATCTTGTGTCGTGAAGCGGCGCACACATGAGTTGGCGGGGCCATTTCTCGGTGACGTTAATACTTGTACGAGTCAATAAAAACGTCCACGGCACGAACCGCGAGCACAAACCGAGATAGCCCCTACACCGATCTTTTATTTTCTCTTTTTCTCTCTCTCTCCCCCTCCTTCTTTTTGCCCGTGGGCTTTCGCTCCTTCGCCATTCAATTAACTCGCCCAACTGGAGATCGATGTTTGTACACGATTTCGGCTTCGCCTGCACTTCCCATTTTTTTCTTCCCCTCGAATCTCTTTGCATCCTTTTGCCTTTTTTTTTTACATCCCATTTCGCTTTTCCCGCTCTGATTGATCCATTCGGGAAAAAACACCGCGTGCACTTTTCTCGTTCTCGTTTGCTGATATCACTCGGAAAAGTTCAGACCGCACGGGAGAGGGACCGGCTATGCCTGTGGCTACGGCGGGTGCAAAAAAGAAAATAGAGAGAAAAAAAAGAAAAAGAAGGAGGAAGGAATGGAAAATAAAATAAAAGCGAAGCAAAAGAGCAGCGCCCATCGAGTTCTCTCGCAGAATAGCTCGCACGTCGCTTCCCTCGTATTTTCCGCTATCCACTCTCGGTCAGCCTTTCCAAAGTTCTCCACTCCCTGCAGCGGCAGGAGGAGGCGTAGCATGTATCACAAGGAGAACGAACTGAAACTTTCGTCGTTCCTCACTTAGCCACTTCGGAATGGGCGTGCCTCTCTCTCTCTCTATCTTTCTCTCCTCTCGCAACTTCGCTTCAACACTCGGAGTGTCTCTCCGACGAAGAGTATCGAGAGGTGCTCGATTGAGTTTTTGTTCTATACGCGGAAACGAAACTCGATCGAATGCATGCACACACGTATGAAGCATTCACTGTCAATTCAACCCCTTTTTTTTACCATGTCAACGCATCGTGAACGCGAAGTTTTTTGAAGAGCTTTATATTAATCTACTTCATGAGCGGAAGTGTGTTCATCGATTTCCGCTCCCCGAGGATAATTCGTCATTTTCCAACGAGTGGAAAAAAAAATCCGAATTTTCCGTCAACACAGCTCGGAAACTTGGCGTTAATTAAAAAAAAGTGTCGGCACATAAATGTAATCTCGCATTTACCTTCGAATGGGACATTTACAATAATACTTACGTTTACGATTTTTCGACGAAAAACGGGAGAATTAATTTTTAACCAAAAAAAAAAGTTTCTTTTTTCCGGCAAAAAAATTACAGAGTGTTCTCCGATAACTGTTGATGTCAGAAAAAAATTGCCAGAGTGGCACGGGTTGAGGTTGTAGGATTTAAAAAATCACAACGGTACACCGTACGAAATAAACCCCTTTTTTACTGTTATTTAATTTTTTTAACCCTGGAACCTCGAGTCGTGCCATTTTCGTGATTTCGTATGTATTTGGTTCTATGTATACATGTGTATGTGTGTATATATATATATATAGTTTGGAAGGAGGTAATGGCGGATGGTGTCATAGACGAACCGTGAGAAGAATACCAGGCGAAAAGTTTTCGCCGGAATTTCTCTTCGTATTTTACCACCTTTCTTTCGTCACTCGTTCGTGACTAAGATGTACATTGCATTTATATGCTGTACACGTTTCCGAGATAGTGCCACGGACGTCTGTCTATAAAAGAGAGAAAAAAAAAAAAAATGGAGCTTTTCACGATAACGACGAGCGTCGGAAAGGCCGAGATCGATCGTAGTTACAGTTTGTCCTTAATCGTTAAAGTTTTTCGGTGGGAGGAATGAAGAGAGTTCAGTATGCGCCAATCGAATCGTTAGAAAATTAATCGTTTTTTTTTTTGGGTTCTCTTGATCATTTTTATGTGGTTCACTTAGGGCGAAGACATCCGGTAATGTGATTAATGATGGTTCTGTGATTCTGCAAATGATCGTTCGGTAAGAAAAACGTGATTTATAAAATACACAATTAAAGACAACAGTAACAAATTGTTTACCGGTATTACATTAGGATAGTACGATAAGTTTGGAAAAATTATCCTGATATATTGATAAAGAAATGTATGAATAGTTTATTTAAAACAAAAATTAAGGCTAGCATTAAAATTTATTACAAAACGGTACGAAAATTCAAGTAATTTGTACAAAATTAATTGTTTTTATATTTACCTTGATTTGATGTAAATATTTAATTTGAATTTTATATAAATTTGATTGTTGCTAGGCCTGCTATCATTTCTCCGACGTAAAATTTGCGATAAAACGAGTAATTCGGTTGATGATTTATGTGTGGAGGCTCGTTAAGGTGACATAAACTGCGCCATATCGTAATTTTTCTTTTTAGATAAAAGGCTTAGATATGTTTGAAAGGGGAGGCAAGGACGACCTACGTAATTGCTCTGGTAGCGTGGCTCGTGTGTTACGTGTAGAGCTTTGCTGTTGGTCATTACTTCACAGCTCACTCTGTTTATTTATTCCATGAATAATTTGATCCAAAGGATTTTTTTTTTCTTCATGTAATTAAAGGTATTGATGAAAAATGACCATTTCATCAGAAAGAAATACATTGTATACATAATTCCGTGACAATTACGCAAACAAAAAATAATAAAAACAATAATATTATCTACTACTTTTATTTTCGTGACAATTCGCTTCCAATTTTCATGAAAAATTAATTTTTCGCCTGTCCATTTTTTACCGATAATCTCAAATAATTAACAGTATATTTTTTTCTTAATCACTCTGTTTTAGTCTGTCTTCGGTTTTGGGTTAATTACACGCAGCACGTACCCCACTTTAATAGTCCCCAATTTGTGAAGCAGGGATATAATTTACACGGACGCAAATTAGAACCTTGTACATGGCCGCCTCATTTTTGTACTTTTTATAAATCTACTTTATGAGAAAATATATCCATCGATTTTGCCTTCCTCATCGAGGATGTTTCGTAAAAAGTATCACAAAAAATGAGAAGGCAATATGCAAGGTCCTACTTTGCATCGGAGTTTTGAATAAATTCAAAAAATTGAAGTATGACGATATTTCAGTCGTTAAAAAAATAAAGGAACATTGGGATTTCTATATAATCTGAATTTTTTCATCGATCTCTTATAAATTATGTATCTCGCGTTTCCGAATATTATTTCGTTTACATACGAAACTTGACCCAGTGGTTAATATATTTCAAATGTAAATAAAATTATGTAAATTTCCTCGAATATTTCAAAGCTCCATTGGCGAAATTCAATATCAAACTACATTAAATGTGCCTGCACATATGAAGAATCATTTCGAATTATTTATCGGCGATTTTACGAATGTTAAGGTGATCCTTTTTCAAAAAAAAAAAATTTAAGCCATAAAATTTAAATTTCTGCATATGCATTTGTCCAAAAATTGCAGTGATCAAAGATGATCTGTCACTTTATTTCTCTATCAAATTTCCGATCAATCGATTGAACGGTTATTGATTTACAGGTGATAGAAATTTCAAATCGCTGCATTTGAAGAAACACATTACAAAAAAATTCCCGACCATTTTCCTCGATGGTTTGGATCCTGATCCTGAAAACAATCCTGCAAACAAAACTGTTTTGTCTTTGTGACGAAGCAAAAAGCTCAATATCAATGATGTACACTTTCTCGACAGAACACACACACAGGCACATTTCCACCGGCACCTTCGAGTGTTGGCTGACGCGTGCTGGACAACTTTGAGCTTTATCAGTTCAGACAGGTGGACAGTGCTTCGATAATCGATAGCTGTTCCGCCCCAGCGAATACAAAAAGAGGAAAAGAGCAGAAGTTCAGTGTCAAAAAGTTGCGGAAACTCGTTGATACAAACGTCCTCTATTTTTTTCCGTTTCATATCCCACCGCAATTTGCTTTGTGAAAGCTCGCAAGATTTATTTTCTTTGGTTTCCCTCGGAAAAATAAGAAGAAAACAAAAGCAGTAGCAAAATACAATTAAATTAAATAAAATAAAATAAAGAAAAATACCCGAAGATTTCCACCGCAGTTGGCACGATGTCGAGGAGCTCCTTCGCCATCGGCTTAACCAGTGGAGCCTTAACTCTCCGATAGCTATAAATGCCCTCATCTCGGTCTCTATTAATTCCCACTGAAAGCAGAGAATCATTGCGTGAGCGCACAAATACAAGACATGGGCAGCCAGGAGGAAAACTGTCTTAATTCTCTCGGGATTCACTGTCACCCAGTGATGCATAATCGTTTGAAATTTAGTGGACATTTCTGTTGTGACACAGCAGTCGGAAAAGCCGGTATATCAAAGGCGTGAACGTTTCCTCGACTTACGGCTCTCCTCGCGCTCTTCGGTGGATTCCGGGACGACATTTATCGTTCAATCCTCCCCTCGCGCCCAAAAATATACTTGCCACAAGCGGCCGCGATCACCTTCTCCATCCTTTTCAATGAAAACTACTTACACGCTACTCTCTCTTTCCTCCTCCCAATTTCGAACTTTTCTGTAACGCTGTTTTATTGCACGCGTGAAAACCGATGAGGCTGAACTAAATTTATAACCCCTTACTTTACGACCCGAGAGTATGCTCCTGAGATCTTGCAGGATTTTTATTCTTCCCCGGAGCCCCCGACGTGCTGGAAACATCCTTCTCTCAAACTACTTTTTATGAAGAAAATTCGATATTCGTAGGTGGCGGTTTCCATTGAAAATCATTTTTTCCTGCTAATTATAATCTGAAATATTTTCATAAATATTCCACATCTTCATTCGTTAATTGTATTTGTTAATTGTAATTCATACGTTAATTGTAAATTGCGTTCTTGACTCCAAGTTTGGGATTTGTTTGAATTACGTTTGATCGCAAAACTACTTACACACTGTAATTTTTTCGCTCGTCTCAATTCCAACCTTTCCTGTAACGCAGTTTCATTACACGCGTGGAAAACCGATGATGCGAAAAAAAAAAAAAAAAACCGTAGTACTTTACAATCCGAGGGCCTTGTTCCTGGGATCTCGCAGGATTCTTATTCTTCCATAGATCCTCAGATGCGCTGGAAACATCCTTATTTTTTATGAACAAAGTTGAATATTCGTAGGTGGCCGTTTCGTTCAAAATGACTTTTTCCTGCAGACCCTAATCTGAGATATTTTTATAAATACTTTTAATAGATATTTCCCATCTTTCATACGTTAATTGTAAATTGCGTTCTTGACTCTAAGTTTGGGGTGTTAAAAAAAAAAAGATTCATTAATCGACGTTTGAATTACGTTTGATCGTAAAACTACCTACACACTGTAATTTTTTCGCTCGTCTCAATTCCAACCTTTCCTGTAACGCAGTTTCATTACACGCGTGGAAATCCGATGATGCGGAAAAAAAAAAAAAAACCCTAGTACTTTACGATCCGAGGGCCTTGTTCCTGGGATCTCGCAGGATTCTTATTCTTCCATAGATCCCCAGACACGCAGAAAGGATCCTCTCTCTCTCTCTTCACTGCCGCACAGAAAGCTTCGTTCCCACTACACTTACTCCCAGCTCGACTTTCTTTTATCGCCACTTGCCCCATATTTTTCCGCTAGCTTGAATTTTACACGAAGCTTTTTTTTTTCCTCCGTTGTATCCTTAAGGACAGCACAGGTTAGAGTGAGTTCACGATGATAAAACCTATTATTCTCGGTTTTGCTTTCTGATTCTTGACGAAATGCAAAAATGGGGAAGAAAGAGGGTAGTAAAAAGTTTGATGGGCCTTGTGTTGTTGTGGGGCGAATGCTAAGTCGTCTGAAATTTTATACCGTGAGGTTTTGGCTTAGCACTGCGAGTTCAGGTTTTTATTTGGATTTATTTTGGACGATAATAAATATCTGTGATAAATCAGAATTTAGCTGAATCGATGAATGAGCAAATGTACTTTCCGCTTCGTTTTAGGGGACAAAAAACTGTACAGAATTGCTTTAATTTTGTAATTTATTATATTTCCGTTTTTTTTCTTATTTAAAAGTGTAATCGAGGTATAAATAAAATTGTCTATAATTTACAAAGCTTTCAAATCAAATTCATTTCGACATTTTGCTCGCGAGAATTGTCAGAAAAAATATTTCAAAAACCTGGTAACGTAAGGCAAAATCAAATTCAAAATCAACAGAATCAACAAATTCAAAATCAACAGAAACTCAGATTTTTCTCCCCCAAGACAGACAATACTCCAGTTGAAAACAGAATCTTACAGGTTGCAGGATTAATCAAATCGGACCGTAAAATTGCTCCTTCGCTCCGAATCTTAACCGCCTCTAAAAATACTTTAACAAGAATCATAAATCTATATCCGTCGCTTTAAATTCAAATACTGGAAATGAAGTTATCCCGTTACCTGGTTAATTTAATTCCATTGACCGAAATTGCATCTATAAAATCTGCAGTCATTTTTCGAATAATCAGAAGCGTGTTAAATAATTACAAACGACTGTCGATCAATGACAACGAAAACTTGGAAACTTCATGACTTTCACTCAAACTAATTTTACCTTTCCTATTTTTTTTTACATCAAAAAACATTGTTGAATATAAAATAAATATATATAAATTCAAATACTGGAAATGAAGTTATCCCGTTACCTGGTTAATTTAATTCCACTGACCGAAATTGCCTCGACAAAATCTGAAGTAATTTTTCGAATAATCAGAAGCGTGTTAAATAATTACAAACGACTGTCGATCAATGACAACGAAAACTTGGAAACTTCACGACGTTCACTCAAACTAATTTTACCTTTCCTATTTTTATTTTTTTACATTAAAAAACATTGTTGAATATAAAATAAATTGCAGCGATATTTCGACGATTTTTATCGCACATAATCGCACAAATACTTAACTGATATTGTATCTGCTTCGTGTAAATGTAACGAACTCGGAGGCAATATAGCAAATTCGAAACTCGAGACAACAAAGTCTACGGTTCAACACACGTTCGTATGGATTCAGGATATAACGTACTATATATACCGTAGTGAGGCGGAACAGCGTCTAAGGGGAATTCGAAACATGATCCGTCCAGCAGTTTGGAACATAGTGGAGCCTGAGGAAGTGGCGGATGGGATCCCAATCCTTCGTCCTCGATATCGGAGAAACCGAGAGGAGAAAACTCGATTCACCAACCGGAAGCCTTTCGACCCGATTGCCTCTACGATTCCTCCTCCGCTCAGCTTCACTACGCTGCCTACAATACGGACTACGACGTCACATAGGATACGACGTGAATCGTATTATCTATCACCACTACTATTCCAAATATATTGAATATGTTCGTAGCCGTTGTGAAATATCCGTAAAGTCGATTCCTCCATTTTATTGCCACTTTTCTTTTGTTTCGGCAAAATTCGTGTGAACTTTTTTTTAATCAATATTCTCCGCTTCGTTGAACCGGAGATCTTAATTTGGATTTCCTTAAATTTTAGCCGAGATATTCAAAAGTAGTAGGGTTTTCATTTTTTAATATTCTTATCACCGGAATCCTTTAATTGAAAATATTTCAAATATACCAAATATTTTCGTGAATATTCCGCATCGTTCAATCGTTCATCATCACAATTTTTCAGAATACTGAAAATATCTTCGTAAACAGCGTGAGATTATTTAAAAAATTAACCACTCCGTTGCCATTTTTTCCCGTCACTCCTGAAGATATTTTAACGCATTGTCCACATCATTGATTCGTTGACCTGCATTGCGCAATCGTAAATTGGTCGAAAAATCAGAAAACAATGAAAAATTAAAATATATTTAATATGCCTATGAATTCCGTAAAATATCCGTAAAGCTGATTTCCCCATGGCCATGTCATTCAATTCCTCCCCCCTTTAAATTTGGAAAAAAAAAAAAATCCATACCGTTGATCCGCCAGTCGTAAATTCCGGCATTAAATTTCCAAAGTTCACGATAATCGAAATAGTACGGAAACGCGTGGGTGGCGATTCGCTGGAATTATCGATCGATATCCGGGCGCAGAGCCGAAAGCTCTGATTCCGTGATGCTTCGGTCCACGGATGCTGGAAGCTCGGAAATATTAACGGTCCCCGTCTAATCCTCTGGCTCCGCTCGGACACTGGCTACCTCAATGTGTGCCACGTTATTGCGCAGTATTTGGTGGATGCATCGAGGTCCACCACGCACACTTGCCTCGTGTGCGAGCTTCGGGGGATTAGGCTGCCAGGACTGGCAATAGGTGTCGGCGAAATGCACGCGTATATACGTTACCGATTTCCGGTCTATCGCGATAGAGAATTTAGCAACCGTTTTGTGTATACGGACCCTCGCGGTTGTCGTTTGTACTCAAATCCGGGATTATATTCCTCTTATCTATTAATGGACAAGACTCCACTAATCGTTATTGTTTCTGGCAATGGCTTTGACATTAGAAATTCCCGTACAAATCTAAAGAACCCGACGGCTAAATCGTTCAGCGACTGAATACAGTGATTTTATACTCGTGTCATCTATAATCAGGGTTTCCGGATGAACTGATTTTATTGTTGTAATCAATGAAAGTAGTACTTGGATATAGCTTGAAAAATAATTGTAAATAGCATTTAGATATAGTTGTGAGAAGAAGAAGGAAAATGTTGTGTTGATATTTCGCTAGTTAAAATTTAGTGCAATCGGATAAGTCGAAGGAATTTATTGTCTGCAATTTTTTTGTTGCTTTAGATATATTAGGATTCGAATTAATGTGCAATTTTCTCTGTTGTCAGAATTGTCGAAATGAGGAATAATAAATAGCAGGTGCACAGTAAAAGAAAAAAAAAAAAAAATGTGTCTAGCTTCCCTACAACTTTGTCTGATGGTAATTTTCTGGGCCTTGGCACGAAATCCGTGAAAAAAGCGATATCAAACCTTTACAGGAAGAAAGAAACAAAAAAAAACAAAAGCCTATACAAAGCGATACATTTCCCCGGAAATATATGACTAAGCAAAAAAAAAAAAAATTACACAACTCGTACTATAGAACGGAATAATCTTCTCTTATATAGGTTTTAGGATATGATACGGATGTACAAGTATACGTACACGACATAAGCACTAATCCACAGGGTAGTCAGTCCGATGGTAAGAGAAACTAGGCGACGACGTTACATACACGTGGCGCTAGTCTCTCGCCGACAGAGATTAAACCGGATGCACGAGGTGGAGAGTTTGCAATCCGGATTTACGAAAACCTTTGGTCACATCGTCCTTCTCATCGTACTGCTCGCTTCTCGTTCTCCTTTCTCATTCACCTCTTCCTCTCAGTGCTATCCGATGCTCTCCAGTAGCCGGAGAGCCTCGTGATGCACTCGCGTACTTTAGCCAGGACGACAATGACGAGCGTCAAATCCTCGCCAACCCAGCCACACCGGCGTTACGGGAACATCGGCTTATCGTGTGCTCAAAGCTAATGCTCAAGTTTCCGGGAGCACAGCAATTCGCCAGAGTGAAATACAGGCGGTGCACATTCACTGGGAATCAGAGAGAGAGAGAGAAAGGTGGGGGAAGAGAGAGAGTGAGAGTGAGATGAGGGAGACGTAAATCTAATCCCAATGCTACATCCCACCCTTATTTCCTGCCGGTTAAACCAGGTTTACAGTCTGGAAAATGTACGACTCACGCTCATGCATATCTTTCAGAAGCCACTTTCCAGAGGGGCCTAAGAAATTTTAAAAACAAGGCGACACGATAAAGGCGCAATATTTCTAAGGCTCATTTGGTATACAGTGATACCACTTTGGGCCACGAGAAAAGTGTCCCGTGATATGAGAAGAAAGTAAAGTCGGAAGGTGGATTTGTGAAGCCTGGTGAAGGTTAATTAAAACAGTTTCTTTGCCCGGAACGTGGAGAAGAAAATAAAGTACACGCGGGAAAATTGTGAATGATCTGACAGCTGTCAAGTGACGCTTAGTGACAAGTTACTGTATTCGAATGCTTTCGGTTCATGGTAAATATGGGTTTCTACTTTTAACGCAAATGCCTCAGGGTTCCAATTATCCGATTAGCTTGGATTCGCTCTGATTGATTAATGATTTTGTCAATAAATCAGAGGGCTTATTTGGTTGGAATATTTTAACACGTGAGGGAGTGAATTTATACATTTTTCATTGAATGCAGGAATAAACGTTGATTGAATGCATGGAATGAAAAATGCAAGAGAGTAAGTGTGAAAAAGTGGAAAGGCGACTCTAAATTATGAGTTCATCGGCAATTATTAATTGCAGTAGGAGCATAATTAATTGGAGGTTATTATGGTTATAAACGAAGTTCAACATTTTCTCGGAGAATAGAGTTTAGAACGCCTCAAAATATTTTTCCACTTAATTGCATCGTAGACTGCATTGCTCTTGCCACTGCAGCCATTGCCATAATAGATTAATGTTTTGATTTTATGAAGTGTTCAGTGTTTCAAACTCAGATTTAACCGAAGACAGCGTCTTCTTTTCTCGATTCGGTTGCCAAAGGTTTGTGCATCTATAGAATGGCAAAATAGTAACGTTTTTTTTTTGGAACCGCCGAAGGCTACTCTCAATAGAACGAGAAATTCGCGAAAAGTTCTTTTCCTTGATTCGTGCAACGAAGGCCTCGTAATTTTATAGAAACAGAGCCTACAAATCGCTTGCGAGAAACGTACCGGCCGTTCGACATCTACCGGACAGATCAAGCACGAGATTTCACGAAGCGCCGCTAGATGGCGAAGCCGGCCGCAGTGTTTCTCGCAATCGATTCACCGGCGCTTATGCACACGCATAACTGCCTCAGTATAAAATACTTAATATATAAAAAATGGCGACAATATCCAAGTAAAAAATAAGCAATTATTAAAATTGATCAGTATTACACTATTAATCCATGTTTTTATGGTAAAATTTTCTTGGAACGTGAACTTTTAATCCTTTCTGAATGCACGCATCAGATAAAAATTACCAGAAAATGATAGATTGCTGCGACTGGGACAGAGTAGATACAATTAATCCACCAGACGTCATGGCGATTTTCTAATGCAACTTATACAGTCGCAGAATCTAGATCATCATTGTTCGCACATTTCATGATGGATCGCTACCGCAATAGTGGCCTTTTGTTGTGCACTTCCCTACAAAATATAGACGAGGTCATTAAAAAACGATTACAATTACCAAAGTACCGCTATAAAATACCGTCCGCGTAATTATCATCGCACTATTAATAACACACGAGTGCCGCGAATGAATAAACTGATTTGCCACGGCTACAAAAATATCGATATAATTTCCATTTCAATTTTAATATTGCCCAGATTTTTCCGCGACGCTTTGAATGTCAAGCCATTTCTTTCTCCCACCCGAGGAGTTACATATTCCCCGTCACATATTCCGAAATCCATTTTCGCGAGAAACCTGAGAGTTTTTCATAAAAGCGTGTGCCACGGTACAGACGAAATATATCCGAAGCTAGGTCACTCGATCTACCGATGTACATACCGATACAATGCTTGACGACGACGTGAAAAAGTCTATTCAAGACGAGGAAAAACGAACAGAAGAAAAAAAAAAAAACAGAACGACTGTCCTGGACGTGATAGGAATACAAAAACAACTCTCCAGGAGGGACTACCGTCGAGTTTTATATACTTTATATCCCCTTGAAAACTATCCCGGATATACAGTCTAGTATTTTCTCGCGAGCTTCGGTAATGCCGCTCTGATACTGGAGAAAACGGATCTCCCCGAGACTTTGAACGTCGGAGATGAGCGACTTCGCGCAAGATTTTACACTATATCGGATGTAAGAGAGAGAGAGAGAGAAACGAGGAGCCGAAGGAAAAATGCTCCCGGATGAACGTGCAGATGCTCTTTTTATCGGCAAAGATTGGAGGGGCGTTTGAGAGTGAGCGAGACATGGCACATGGAAGGCGTTTTATTTCCCTTTCGTTGGCGAAAAAGGTCTTCATCTTCCTCCCACTCACCGCCCTCCTCTTCCCTTATGCTTCCTGCATTCCTCTCCGGTGTATCCCACCCCCTCCTCCTCCTCCTCCTCCTCCTCGCCACTTATCTACGCCCGGACGCCCTTTCTCCTCTCCTCCTCATTCTTCTCACAGCCACAACAGTCTACGATGTGGGAGTGGATATAAAGTGGATCTCCGTACACACGTACACGAGTCTACCGACACTTCACTCGATACCCTCGAGTGTGTGTGTGTGTGTGTGTGTGTGTGTGTGTGTGTGTGTGGATAGAGCGAAGGGCGTTATGGCGAAAATGAAGGAGAAAAGGAGATGCAGTTTGTCAGATATATATATCACGGCGTACAGAGGCTGTTCAACGTTCGGAGGTCGACTTACGTCTTATGGGCAGGCGTACATGTTAGATATACGTTTCATATTATGGGATACAACTCGGAGGATGTTCCATCACGAGCTTATCGCTATCGCCTTCGCAGATTATGGGCCCGCTCTTCGGGGCCACACGCTTTTCTTCCGCAGCCCACCTTTTCAACTCTTCCTCCCTCCTTCTTTATTCCCTTTTACACTTCACTCCGCTCTGGTGCAATGCAACTTTGCTCTCGTGCCGGGCGAGGGCTGAAGGTTGTCGTCGATTTAAAGTGAATGACAATAGGGAGGCTGGAATGGGGAGGGGGAAGCAGCACAAGGTCGCTTGGAAATTGATGGGCGTGGTGCATTAGCTACCTTTCAACTCCAACTGACAAGCTCTCCATGGAAATAACAATGCCCAGCTGTGCAATCTTCCGCTCCGCACAATCGAATAACAGTCGGGCCGCTCGAAAGTTCGCGCGAGATTTGCCAGTGGATTTTTTGGTTTAATTTGTTTTCGAACGAATTTCTAGGTGATATCGATAACATTGGCTCGCAAGATTATCGGCATGCAGTTGCAGACTTTCTGGTGTTATTAGTTTTTTTTTGGTTCTTGTCGTTACTGCGGAAAAATATTTTGCCTCCGTTTTTATCGAGCAATCTGTTGGAATATGTTTTTTTTTTTTCCCGCCAAATTTATCCGATAGTTCGGGAAATGATGAAAAAGCGCAAATATGAGAAAGCTGTTAGGAGTGCATTTCATTTTCATGGAAGAAAAGGAATGGATTTACACGTAAAAAGGCGATTTGTCAAAATTCCAGTACAAGTCGCTCGAAAATTGACGGGCGTTTATTCATTAGGCACCTTTCAAATCGACCGGACGAGCTTTCGATGGAAATTGCTGTGTGCAACTGTGCAATCTCCTGTTCGGCAGAATCGGATAACAGTGTCGCATGTTCTTTTCGTTGTGCGACACTTGGAGTTGATTATTTTTTACCATTTTTGTGTTGATGGATTTTTTTGAGATCGAAATTTTACTGTTGCTTTCATTTTTTGGAGTCCCGACCATTTCTTTGTCACGAAAAAGATATATTGCCGTTAGGGGGGTGGAGTTAACCCAAAATTAGATTTTTAGAGAAAAATCAAATTTGTCTGAAAGTTGAGCCATTCCTAATCCAACTCTCAAGTGACAACTCTTAGCAATTAGTTAACGCAATTATATCTCAACAGTTTTAACCCTTAACCCTTTTTTATTCACCTTTATCACAACAACCCTTGGTAACTTGTAGTCGTGCACCTGATTCAAGATCCAACGCACAACTTACCCAGTTATGCACTGAATATTACAGCCCATAAAAAAAATATTTCTTCTCGAAACTGCATTACCGTGTCAAAATAAGAAGAAACCCCGTGCGTCCGAGGAACTTCTCGCGATCCGAAGTGGAGTTAGAGCCGCGACGAGCTCCTCCACTTTATCAAACTTTGAAAAACTAAAAACAGTCCAAATCGAGTTTCTTTCATTCTAGTCTCGTGAAAATGCCACGTCGCACGTGAATTCGGAGTTTTATATTTTAACGATTGCAAAAGTTATAACGTTAAGAAACATAAAAATAAAAACCGAATTTATATTCGTATTCGGCGTATGTGGAAAGAGATGACGTGAAATAGAAATGAAATTGAATTTCCGAGGTGAAATAGTGCCAAATGACCCATTTGCCCCGAGAAACAATCCAACTTCCGGTTTGGATTAATTGTTTCACTATACGGAAATGCGCCACTCGAGGCTCATTGATATACGGTTAAATTTTTATTCACCGAGGGCTCAGTAGGTCGGAATAATGACACCGTGTGTGTGTGTACACGTGTGCATAGGCCGGTTGCACATGCGAAACGTTAGAAAGCAAAGGGGAGCAGAAAGGTGACGTTATACCCGAGGGAAATCCACCTGGTGTCAGGACTGAGTATAATACTATCGCATAGTCGTTGGCGCGTGCAAGCTCCGCTGCTCAGCGGAAGAGTAGCGAGTGGAGTAGTGCTTTTCCACCTGGCGCTGTTCCGCAGTTTCTGTTTCTCTCGCTGTTGGATGTGGAGGTGGCGATATGGAGTAGCGTAGCGCATCGCGAGGGAGAAAAATAAAAAGGGAAGAGGTAGGGAAAAAGCAGGAGAGCTCAGTAGGCCATACACCGGAGTGTAGCAATCGTGCCGCTTCATATATTTTTCAGGAGGCCTCTCGTTCTCTCGACAGCGAGCCAACACTTCACGCCGACACTTGTTCGCAGTGCGCGAGATTAAACAGCGCACCAAAACCGGCCCCGAAATCACCAATTTTCCTCCCATCTCCAATTCCCGCTCTAAAAATGTCATTTATTATTTACCCCGTGCAATGCGAAGGGGTTCGTTCTATTTATTCCGCTGTCTCGTTCGTGGCGCGCGTGTCCGAATTTCTGACACGTATATTCGAGAATTAATGAGCGAGTTACTCGCGAAAATAGGTCGGAAAAGATGAGCTGGCACAATTAAATTTGCGACTAGCTGCTCCGGGTCTATCGACTATTAATCCGCCCGTTGAAACATCGTTCAGGGTAACTGTAATTCAGGCTAACGATTTGTCGGATCGCGTGGAAGCCGGGAAATGTCAAATGGCAGTCCAGCCAAGAGATCATCGATTTCTTTAATCAAATTATCAACTGTCCCTCAGAAATCACTGTCAATTGTTAAAAATATCTATTCTTACTGCCCAATAATTATTTGTCCCTCGAACCGATGTGAATTGTCATGAAAATCATTTCTCGCAAAACATTCAAAACCATTATCAGTTAGTGCACGTAATCAAATAACAAAATCACATTTTATTACAAACTTACCCGCGACATTTTGCTATCATTGTCCTTCTGGAATGTAATTTGGAGGCAGAAACATTGTGCACGAACTACAATGAATTGAGTACCGAATGAATGGAAAATCTTGGCGAGGTGAGACTCAACGCGGAGGCATAAACGTCGGATCAAAAGGCCCACGCACAACGATGCGTTCTGGCGCATCGCATATTCCGACTTCCGGTTGTACAGAGAGCTGACGAATCAATGCCTATAAGAAGTTGTGCCGCTGGCAAGTGGCCACCACGCGTTCTCAGCTTCCTTCCCTTCAAAACGTCTTACGCCCGTTGATCTCCACGCGCATGACTCGAGTCACACATATAATAACGTCTCTCTTGGATTCTCTCTATGCCAAAAATTCTTGTCACGTTTGTTGTAACGTTTGAAATATGCCAGCCATTTATATTATGACTCATCTCGAGAATGTGTATTATTGTTAGATATTGACATAGAAATAATTCGGTTTCTCTTCTGTTTTACAGGACGTGCTGCACACGATCAGTGCACCCAGTGGATCCGTTCAACGCATCGTCATCTTCAAGAAGAACGGGGTCCAAGCCATGGTCGAATATCCTTTTTAATGCTGAGCGACAAAGGCACCGTTCGGGCCTGAAACAACGACGAAAAAGGCCGAGACACAGTTTCTCAAAGTACCTCGCGAATGCACCGTTATCCACGGATTATCGATAAAGATATACCCCGGAGTTGCAGAGAATCTGCCGATCGAGCGGATAAGCTGGATATCTTGCAGTTCACCAGTGGATTTCCTCGCTCCGTTTCCTCGTGGCAGTCACACAGCGCAGTACAATCTCAGCGGCTTCTCGAGAACTCGACAGTCTATTTAACGAAGCTCTTCTAACAAGAACCCTCTACTCAAAGGGCGGCTAAACTTCCAATATTTTTTCTGCAAACTTGCAAATATTCGCCCACAGTTCTGAAGGCTGACTCTACCGAGAAACGAGAATTCGTTGGGTCGAGTTAATCCGACGGACGGGGACTCTTAAATAAATTTCACTCGGGACATCAACATTTTGGCTCACGCGAAACGTTTATTGGTCTGTAAAACTTGATGTTGAAGGATCCAAAAATTTCGTTGTTTCGACAAAACATTTGTTCTGTAGTCCTTGTAATTTAGCTCTGGCAAAGCAAGACAATATCTTTTCTCAATCTGACATTCATGATTTAGAAAAAAAAAGTATTCGAATGATGTTTCACTTCATACTTCTTGTTAATGACGTACTCGCTTCTCGAGACACTTCTGTCAATGTTGATTTGCCTCCTGAAGTTCGTAAAAGCAATCTTTCAAACTTTAGTGCTCACGGTGATCGCCTCCGAAGCTAAAGACTTCTCAAATTTTATCCTTCCGTGAATGACGAAATGAGATGTCGAGTGAGTCGTGCAACTCGTTCTTTCATACGAGTCGTCGTCCCGCGTCGCAGCTTATTCCGAGCGCTCCCACTGTGCCAGTCTCGAAGGAAATCGTTTACGTGGAAAACTTTACTCAATTAACTCGCGTGTATCGTGTAGAACACTGCGAGTTTAAATCCGTGGACGTGCTGTGCGATGGTCGCGTGTCCCTCCCACTGTTCCTCTCGCTCTTTCTCGATTTTATTGTGTGTATTGCACGACGGAGCGAGCGTGACTCGGTTCTCTTTGTCTTGAGCCAAGGTACAATACCGTACCATGGCATCGTATAATTGAACGGAAACAGTCGTTCACTGTAATTTATAATCGTCCATGCAAGACATTCCTCCATTAAATTTTCACCGGTATTTTCGTACTCGAAGCTTAAACTTTATGGGTTTTTCACTTCAAAGTTAGCTACTGTGGAGCCTAACTACTAGCCATTAGTCTTGCCAATTAATTAAGCCAGAACTATAAAATATCATATACCTCTAATTATTGGTTTTCCGATAAACTATGAGCTCTCTCTCTCTCTCTCTCTCACCAACTATCGGCTGTATCTCCAACCACCAACTACCCGTTGTCTTAGCAACCACAAGTTATCTCAATAATTATCATTTGTTCCACTAAGTACCAGTTTTCTAAAAAAAATACTAGTTCTCTAAATAACCCTCAGTTGCTTCAGCAACTATTAGTTATTTCAATAATTTCATAACCATTGACCAGTTGCCCCACCAACTACAAGTTGTCACGATAATCTGCCAACTGTCCCACCATCCGATAGTTACTAAGTGTCAGTGAAAAAACTAATCAAGCGAAGTAATTTGTAATTATCCAAGCAGAAGATATTTGAAATAGGAGAAAAGTTGGTGAAGCTTTTCTTCAATTTTTTTTCGAACTTGGGATTAAGAAAATTCTCTGCTTTCTTTATTAATTTTAAGGAAAATTACCTTAATGCAATGTTACATTTCATAATATTCAGTTATTATTCTGTAAATCCTTAACTGAGGTATTCGATCATCACGTTTGATTCGGTGGAGGCTGCAACGCGAGCCAAGGAGGCCCTTCACGGAATGGACATTTACTCGGGATGCTGCACACTGAAAATCGACTTCGCTAAGGTGAGTGACCCCTCGGAGGTGATATCCTCTATTCTTTTTCACGTGTTCCCCTCGCCGAGATCCTCCCTCTGCCTCCTCCTCTGCGTTTCCTTTCACGATCCTCCAGGCTTTCATCCTTCAACAGTACTCGGGATATATAACGGCGAGCTTATATATGCACCGAATGGTGTGGGTCAGAGAAACAGAAGGTTCCTCTTTGCCGGTGATGCTTTTGGGAGGTTTTCTCGTTGACTCGGAGGGCACGAGAGATCCGAGAGCAGAGATCGGGTCAGGTCGAGCCGGTCTCCCCGCAATCTCGATCTCTCTCTTCCTCTTCTTCATCTTCTTATCCTCCTCTCTTCGCCAGTACTACCTACGACCATCCACTTCACCTGTTCGCTATATCTACGGCGCACTACCTCGAAATATATTCGGAATATTCCACGAGCGTGCCGCGCCGGACTACATACTTTATCCTCCCTCTCTCTCGCACATTTTAATCGCGAAAAACCGCGAATATACCTTGACAGAGAAAATAGAAGAAATTTTTCGTACTCTTTGCATTTCATTTAATTTATCTTGAGACAACACCGAGCGTCTGGAGCCAGTGACATTGGATAATCGAGGGAAAGCTCCGCAGCTTTTCTATGAACATCCACTGTTTTATCTCGAGGACCCAGTGAAAAGGTTAATATACAGATTATTTTTATCGCTGGAATTGAAAGGGGTCTGGTACTCGAGTTATAGACGGTGGAGATCATTTTTAAACCTGGAAACCCTCATTGAGAAAAAAAAAAAGAAAAATTGCTTCGGTGAAATAAATTTAGCGGACGAGAGTTCTCAATTAAATTTCTAGATGGAGCAAAATTTTCCATCCCTCGGTCGGTGATAACGACAAAGACATGTTTGGAGTGAGATGAAATATTGCGCTGGCTATAAATTTATTTGAAAGCTTCCGGGCACCGAATTCACTCGAACCAATATTTTTTAGATGTTTGCCGCGGAAAGAAAAAAATCCAGCAAATATTTGGGTCTCCACGATTTTTCCGAGCAGCTCAAATGTAGGTGACCTTACGTCTTTACACGAGATAAATGCATCTAGTTGTAAATGAAATACGTCTCGCTATTGGACAAAACGCAAGGCATTCATGCGGTTCGGAATATTTTTGCTGCTCGTACTTTTTACCATTTCTCAATATTACTTTTCAGGATAACAATTTTTTACAAACTACGTGCGACGATTTTTTCTCCAATAAATAGGTGCAGTACTTTACAACGATTTGGAAAAATATGTGTTTTCGGTGAGTTTTTGAAGAGTTTTCAACTATATTGAATATTCAACTTCTTCAGCATATTCCATCGACCAAATCGTAACAACGGTCCAGTTAATTTACCCAAAAGACCAAAAGTAATTTGGGTCCAATTTCGAACAAATCATTTACGGCTCGTTACCAATTGACCTCATTACTCATTGATATCGATTTAATTTATAAATAAGTGTAACCATTAACAGCGCATAACCATCTGTACTTTGTTAAATTCTCTGCCAATATTATTCAACGCAAGAGAACTTCTACTGTTTGTTTTCTTTATTTCTGTGCATTTTCCAGTGCTTGGACATTTTTTTTAAGTATCAGGATTTTTTCAGGCGTTATCCCAGCGGAGAACGTTGAAGAAAAGTCACACTTAGGATTGAGGATTGAGAAATTGTCCGGGACGTTAGAAGCTTTTGAAAAGCTTCACTTACAAGAAAGAAAAGGACTTTCCAGGCTGTCATTCTACACGTGTTCCAACACTCGTCAGGAATTTTCTTCTCGAGGTTCGCAAATCCCGAGTTAAGTACCGGGGAATGAGCGGACCGGAGTGTCTCATCGTCATCTTCTTCTTGTATGTGGCTCTTAACGAGGAACTCGGAGACGCGGACGCTTCAGAATTGCCTTCCGGACGTGCCTCAGTCGCACCGGTAGAAGTGACTTTTCGTTGCTCGTGGGTCGATTGCCGCTTCCGTGTGTTCTCTTCCTGGCTTCTCGTACGCTTGTCAGTCCAGAAATAATCGTGCAACATCGCCCGATTCGACACGCGACCTACAGTCCACCGTTTCAACGCTCTGTGAACTTTAACTGCACACCTATAAATCTTTTTTCATACGGTGCCACGACGTTCTTCGATTTATAGCGTAAAGAGTGTCCCATTTTGTCATAGAATATCTGCGCTAGATAAACATTTGAGATATACTGCAAATCCTATAAATTTTCCAGATTGTCCAAAGAGTCAAAACGATTAAATTTATCGTAAAATGCTGCATAAATTTGCATCGATTTCTCCTCGTGGTCTTTTAAATGAGGACAATATATTTTATGCAAATTCAGAGAAAACGTATTTTCATGGCAGGTTTTATTTACAGAGAGAATATCTATATCTCTTTTTTTTTTCAATTCTAAAGCACAGTGAGATTAATTCAGGTGAAACACTAGATAAGATGAATTTATGGAAATTTTGGGTCTGGTAATTATTCAGTGAGAACAGTGAGGGAAATATTCGTTCGTGTCATCATTTTTTAAATTTTATTACTCATTTTCGTTTTTTCTGTTACGACATTTTTTTAAATGATTTTTTCAATGTGGCTAAAAGTAACATATAAAAAGAGAACTTATATAGATTTAGAATATCGAAAAAGAAAGTTAGCTTATTCTGGTAATTATTCAGTGAGAACAGTGAGGGAAATATTCGTTCGTGTCATCATTTTTTTTATTTTATTACTCATTTTCGTTTTTTCTGTTACGACAATTTTTTTAATGATTTTTTCAATGTGGGTAAAAGTAACAGTTAAAAAGAGAACTTTATATAGATTTAGAATATCGAAAAAGTAAGTTAGCTTATTCGTAAGAGAGTTCTGCTGCGCATCGATAGCAATTATTAATAGAATCAATATTGGAATAGTTACAAGTGGATGCAAATATATATCCACGGACTTGAACTGCGTATGACTGCACCGAATGCATATTCTGCTAATAATCGAATCACGGTCAACTCGACAGAAACCGGTATTTACACTTCGTTACACTCAAATAATCGAAATAGACCTGGCATCGAGCGAGTACCAAGTTTACATTGTTGAACCATGTTATTACTATGTTTCTCAAACGACTTCCTTGCTACCGTAACGAATTTTAAGTAGTTTTAAGTATTTAGAACAAAAAAATGAAATCTGAACACTTTTAACTGCATTTTCCTCTTCATATTTTACACTTCTCTCTTGTAATTCGATGTACTAAAAAAATATTTTCTTACAAGCTACCAATTAGCAGTTACAACTCAATCTTAGCCAGATTTACTTTCATTTCACTGAATGTACATTTTTTCGTAT
The DNA here is from genome assembly GCA_947507545.1 of Clistopyga incitator. Lineage (NCBI taxonomy): Eukaryota > Metazoa > Arthropoda > Insecta > Hymenoptera > Ichneumonidae > Clistopyga > Clistopyga incitator. The sequence goes on along the minus strand of OX382174.1, from coordinate 4,083,763 downwards.
ATTCCCTTATACTTTTTTCGTCGAGTAAAAATTCTCAGATAAATAAGGACAAACGGAGTTACTCTCATTACATTCAATCATTCCGTCAGACTTATTTTTTTAAACGTTTCTGATACATTCAAGAACATTAATTTGTTTCGTTGAATTATTTATCTCAACTTCAGAGTGCAAACGAAGCCAGTCACGAGTCACAAATTGACAGTTGTAGCTCAATATTTGCCAGGTTTACTTCAATTTCACTGAGTTCACACTCTCGTTGATTTACTTCGTGAAAGAATCTTGCATCGACAGCAAAGTTTTTTTTTCCGTTGGATAAAAAATGTCATAAAAATAAGCGTAAATGGAGTTACACTCGCTTCAGTCAATCAGTGCTCCTTGTAAATTAAAAAAAAAAAAAACAAAAAAACAAAGTCACAACGCTGAATAAACGCGACACGGTCAAGTGGTCAGTAATTGGTACACTTTAATGCCCTCGCAACAGTAGCGGCTGTTTGTTTGTTCGTCCAACGATCCATAATGCCACGGGAGCGGATCTGCTTGCTCAACTCGTACCTTCTCGTCCCCTAACTCACGTATATCCATCGGTTGCGCGAGTGCACTCGTCGGGATTAATACAAAATCAGGATCTACGCGATTCAAAGCGCACACGAAGAGGGACGGCGAATATCCCCGGTGTCTGTACGTGTACATGCCTCCGTGTTGTGTCTGCAGAACATAGAGTATTATATTGAGGTAGGGTGTGCCTCCCCTTGGTTGGTCGTTTACCGGGAGTCAAGATAAACTGCTCGATCGATATCGTAACAACGCAAGCTTTACTATAGCTTGGATGTCCCTTGAAACATAAAGTAGTCTCGCGTGTCCTTGGCTAAGAAATCATGACTAATATTGCGAAAGTAAAGACAATCGTAGAAAGTTGCTATTAAAAAAAAAAACTTCCACTCGTGGAGTCGAATTATTTAGTCTTGGATGTATCAGAGCGATGGAGAAATCAAGGTCTGAAAATATTGGTTCAATTGATTTTTACATTTGAACTTTTTTTTTCGGAGATCCGTTTCGATAAAAAAAAGTATTGCGAGATTTTCATGTCAGGGTACTAAAAAAAAACAAACTAAAAGATGATCTCTATTGAATTTGAGCGGAATCTATAAAAAAGTTATGGGGTCATAGGATATCGAATTTCAAATCTGACTTTGTCGCTTTGGCTTGCAAAAACTTCAAGCAGATCAGCTCCAGGTTTATGAGGATTGATGAAGAGGCTCAGATTTACATCCATTTCAATTACACCAGTTAAAATTGTTTCTGCCTTTGACTCGTCTAACAAAACGAGCTGAAACTTTAGACACTTCATGCACAAGGATATTTCGCGCTGAATTCGGTGAAAAATAACTGCTGCGTGACAATTTAATAGCTCTTTGGATCAGCTTTATCCACAATGCAACGCAAAGTTCGAAATTTCGAATTTGCCCAGTTTCCGTCCTTCTTAAATATTCCTCTTCGAGGAAGTCAAATTTGCTCGACACGCTAGCTCGTTGAATAGCTTTGAGAAAGCTAGAAAATGGAGCATCCGACTTTGCAAACTCTTTAGATAGTGCAAAAGCAAAGAAAATGATGGAGTAATTATAAGGGAGAAAAAGTTACATTTCCACTGGCAGAGGCGAATAAATAAGGTTTCTAGAAGTACTTCAAATATGAGACCAATGAGCTTTTAATAGAGTGAATTATTCGCTGCTTTTGAGGATGGTTTATCTCGAGGAGCAATTAATTTTATTTAAATGTGTCTGATGCGAGATTTTTGCACTTTTTAGTAGACGCGAGGTTACGGGACGATGCGTTATACGCGAAATGCATACAGTGCGAGGAGTGCAGTAGAGCGAGTCTATTTCGATGTCAGGTCGGGCGTGAAATTCGCGCTTAGTCTGACGTCCGAGACAAACGATCCGCGTCTATTATGCATCACCTCGTGCGCTTAGCCCTTGCGCGCTTCGTGGCATCTTCTCGTGTGAGCCGATGGAGCTTTGCTTCTCAGAGATGCGAGGGAAACGCAAATGCAGCAACGAGAGACTCTATGCCAAAAGGCTATCGATATAAGCGAGCGACGCGCGGGAGAGAGTCCCACTATTTTTCGATCATTAATTAACACTCGAGAGGTGTCGAAACGTCTTTGCTACTTCGCTTATAGCTTTTGTTCCGCGTGCAACTCGATTTATCAGGAATGCGGAGTGACTGAGGATTAATAGAAAAATTCTAGAGCTTCTGAAAGCTGCGACACAGACAATTGCAGTCACTGCTCCGCTACAATCGGACTCTTCACAGCTCATTAATTTTCGACTCACGCTTTGCTGATTTATTCTATAAATAATATTCACCATTCAACAAATACAATGTTACTGAAAAATTGTAAAATCGTCCCACCAAAAGGAAAAAAAAGGAAACGTTTTTTTGGATAGATTCGCTTCCGACGGTAAAAATAAAATATGGTTAACAGGAAAAATAGTGGCTTGTTAGTGTTTCAATTACTAGGATTTTGCTGTAATTTTTTATGACGTTCATTTTAATGGAAACGCCTCTTTTCGCGTTGGCGAAATGTTTACTCATTTATTTGCCCACACTTTACCAATATTCAATAAAATAAGCAGCATGGCATTTTTTGCGGAATCAATATAGAAATAGAAGAGTGGGTTTGATAGGAATTGTTCTATGATATGGAAAATAACGAGTGAAAGAAAATTGCATTTCGCAATTAAACTATGAGTCTTTTTATTCTAAATGTTAACGGTGTCTGCAATATTGATATAAATTTAGAGATAAAAATACAAACGTCGCGTTAAAGTCAACCGAAATTGTATTGAGTTGACTCGAAAAAAAATTACTTCCATGTATCGATACTGATAATATATTCCATCGGAGCATTCGATTTTCCGCCCGTCTATTAATTACAAATCCATGTACGGTAAACCCCAATTAACCGGGTTGGTCGGGTCTGAAAAATCCACGGATAATTGGATTTAGGGGATGGCGGATAAACGTATTTCGTTACCTTCAATACCGGCAGCGGACATCTGTCCATTATTTATTTTGCAAAAAAGTGCCCCGAAAAAATTGGAGCCAATTCATTCGGTGCCCAGGAAAATGGAACGCAAAAAAAAAAGTAATTCTCATTCAATCCTACAGAGACCTCATAAAATACCCCATAAAATGTGGAACATTTATTATACGTAGTACCGACAGTAACACCACAAAAAAAAAAAAAAGGGTGACGTGAAGTGAAGGCGCGAAAATCGCGAGCGAATTAAAAATTAAAAACGCCTCCTTAACAAATCATTCCAAGAAACGTGCATTAAAATTAATGTACGAAATTCTCTCCTGTTTCCCTCAAAATTTCATATAATTTTTCATAAAGCTAACTGTACATATATAATTATTAAAATCCTATAATTATTTGAATATAAGATTTTACAATTTACAGAATCAATATGAGAATTGTTAAGAATTTCAGTAGTGGTTTATAGCGATTCTGAGGTGAATTTCTTGCGGAGTGTGCAGCGATTATTTTGAGATGAAAGGGACTGCAGTACTCAAAGAGAATAATATACTTCCAAGACGGGAAGCCCACGGTTAATCCGCTTTGCAGATAACCCAGCCCCACGGTTAACCGGGATTTTGTGGTAATTGATTTCACATTTTTATCGGATGCTTTATGCACGGTGACTGCTTATAAAATCAAACAGAAAATCGAGGTCGTGTCAAAGATCAGTCACGTGTTTCTTTATTCTTCCTTTTGCAACATGTCCATCCACAATACGCTATTATACAATATTATACAATGTTAAATAACCATTCCGTCGTCAATTCCTCACATAAAAACTACTTGTCACATAAAAAAAAAAAACACGTAGACGTCGTGGTGCATAAATCCCTAATTTAAGCTCACTCAGTATTCAACATTAATTAACCAGCGGAAAATATAAACTGTAAAAGCCAAAGACCGAAGAAGGAAAAATAGCGTATTTGTAGAAAAAATACATAAATATTCATCAACGAAGATATAAAAGTTTAGTATGGAAATAGATTTCAAAATATGACACAAATAAAAGTCATGAAAAAATGAGAGCCATTTTTTGACAGTAGCCGTTACTTGTTATATTTCGCCAACGGCATTCATTTCTACGTATAAAATGTTGGTCCTTTTCTTTTGATAAAATATTTCAAAAATGTCTCGTATCAATCACATATTAAAAAAATTTTTTAATCAGCAAATTATTCATACACCTGTTGAATGAACGACTGATTAAGCCAACTTGGAATTCGTCAGTAGTTAAGTCTCCGGAGAATGTAAACGAAAAGAGGAGGAGCAAGAAAAGAAGAAAAAAAAAGAGCAGTGGAAAGAAGCTCGTATAACTCCTGCGACAGCAAATAAGCTCCGCCGGGAGTTCAAACGGCGAAAACTTTGGCATTCGATCAGCCACGCTTCGCTTTCTCTCTCTTTCTATCTCCGGTGGTTACAGTAGCCTCGGTCGGTAGAATCGAAGACGCGTTACGGCCGTTCGGAGCTGACTTGTACAGTTTTGTCAAGCGAATTTTCTCTCTTCTTCCTTTTCGAGTCGAGCAAGAGGATCCCAAACTTTCCGACAGTTTGAGACTCTTCTGCTCACCCATATGTTGCCCCTTATCCATTTATCCATAAATCGAAAGTCTAAAAGGGTCTGAATCCATTTATTCTCATAGAGACCTCGCAACTTTTCTACCCTCCAACAAAATAATGAACCATTTTAGTTTCCTTCGCAGTCAATGAGAACGAATTAAAAGGAGCGAATGGGCGAATACGCGAAAGAGGATGGACACGCACAAAATTCGAAAAGAGCCTCGTGGGGTCACGAATCTCTCCTGCCCCGCGAACCGCGCGCAAGTCACAATCTATTGATCGCTCTTCGTATTCCGTCTTTCTCTCGGGTACCTCTCTGCTCTGGCTTTACTCCCCTTTCATTCGTTACAGGCGTTCGCGACGAACGTTCTCGCGCGAGTAGAGTCCGGATGCGAGGTATAGAGTGGCTAGTATCCTGATGGTTCGCTTCGAATGCTCCTGAAATCGCCGCGAAACGTTTAGGTTGACGGGAATGTTGGTCGCGTCTCGTGGCTGTTTGCTCGGCAGCGATTTTCAGAGCGATCGATTAACAAGGAGCGGTGAGGCGCGCTTCATTCAGCAGCCCATTGCATATACCATTTGGCCTGTATGTCATTGGTTATATTATGTCGGAGAAAAACCGCGCAATAAAACGTAGCATAAATGCTTGTCCCTGAGGGGAACAGCACTGAAAGCCTCTCGTCTGGTTTCTTTATACCTGCTGTTTTATCTCTTCTTTTTAAATGTCTTTCTCTATTGTAGGTAATTTGCATTCGGCGAGAGAAGGAAGAAAGGAAGGAGAGAGAAATGACCGGGAGCAGCTTTGGCGAAACGAGAGAGAGAGGCCACGCAATTCACGTCGAGAAATGTTAGCGTCGTTTTCCAATGGGCTTTTCAATGAGCGCGCCTCGGTTCCAACGCTCCACCAGACTCTCGTACTCGTTTGCTACCAGTAGAATTTTTTTTCTACTTATTTTCCTTTATTTTTAATTTTATTTTAATTTTTTTTTTTCTAGAGCTCCATTGTCGAGAGGATTTTGTCTTCCGTCTTCTCGGAGCTGTTGCTCCGTAACAATCAATGTCTTATCGTGGAAGGAATGAGGAACTATGAAGAGAGGATCGAGGAGAGGAAGTAGCGTCGCTAAATTCCCACCGAGACTCTTGTCCTCGCCGTTATAAATTATTAAAGAGCCTCCCATACGGCGGACCAAGTTGGGCTGCTTTTTTCGCCATACACGCTCGCTCGCACTCGAAGCAATTTCCGTTTTACACGAGTAAGGGCTTTGCGAAACGCTTACGAAGTTTCAAATTAACTTTTGATTGGAGAAGGAGGCGGAGGTCGAGGCGGAAGAAGATTCCCATCCCTCTACTTTCTCTATATCTCTGCCTTGCGCGACCTCGCTTCATCTCTCTGAGACTCGCTCATTCAACCGTGTAATATTATTAATTACAGTGCAATTCAAGACGCCCCGCAATTATTGGGCTTTCACATATTAATTGGGCCACTATTTTCTATCAATTGGACAGATACAATGAAATTCTACAGGGGAAATTGACTTTTTTCTTCTAACGAACATTTTGTTGTGACTGATTTAGTTTATTTATCAATTTTCCTTCTTGTTGCTGATAACATTTGCTTCGTTTTCAATAGAGGAGGATTGACATTTTACGGGGTTAACGCCCAGAACAAAATGTCAATGGGAAGCTATCGAATTAGCGGTCACCAATGACAAGCATAGTATTTGGTTGATGGAAAAGAATAATCTGCTTATCAAACGAATGGTCAGTTGAATCGAGTCTTCCTGTTTGTTATGGTAATTGTTTCGTTCAATGAACCGAAGACTTGGCGCCCTCGATCGTTCATTCCGTAAATACCAGCAATTCTCTTTGCAAATATCCACAGAAATTCAGTTTTTGTTTAACAGAAAAATTGTGATAAAATTATTATAAAACCTGAAACAAACTCCACGTTTTGTAAAAAAAAATTGACAAATCTTTTAGTGGGCATTTGTGGAGAATTTCTCTTGTTATTGATACCGCTTGAATTCTCAGAGCTGCGAGGAAAATTTTCATAAATTTCATTACCTCAATAATCTATGCCGACAGAGTCTCGTTTAATTGACAGTGAAACGAAAAGAGACGGCAATTCACTGTAAGCTCATCGATCTTCGTTCATCCGCGCGTAAATTCGATACAATCCGTCCGTATACTTTACAGTCTTTGCATAGTTTAAAAAGCTTCTCACGTGGATTACGCTCGAAAACGAAGTTACGAAGCGGCACAGTCCAAGTTTTTGAATGATAGGTATTATTATTCCCCGAGGTTTATTCGCGTCTTAGCGTTTATACCGTCGAGAGGCAGAACGACGACAGGTAGCTCGGTTCGAATTTGCAGAAGGATATACAGTATATAACCGTGAGGGGGGGGATACTCGGTCTCTTCTCGTGGGATAGAGGTTTGAATTGCAAATTACTCGAATGCGCGGGATGAGCCGAGCGGAGGAACGAGCTGTCGGAGTGAGCTTTTCGGTATAAGTTTGCAATAGAAACGCGTCGCGAAACGAAGATAGGAAATCAGGAGAAGGAGAGAGAAAGCGGGAGCAGGGAATGTGCGAGGGATGCTGCGAGACAGTGCGAGAGTGAGCTTTCTACGTTGCAATCAGACCTTCAAGTTTTTCGGTTGGCTATGTAATTCCCGACGAGGGCGAGGAGAGGAACGAACACACGGCAGTGTAGCAGTATATTCACACCGAAGTAGCCGAAACGCAGCGAACCAACGATGGAAGGCATATTCCGGAATGTAGCCTACACACACACACACACGCACATAAGCATGTATATATGGGATATACATACGTACGCTCATTCAAACACCTGTGTTCGAAGTTTCACCGAGTTACAACGTTACCGACGAGAGAACAGCGTGGAAACGTCAGGGGAATGGAGAGCGAGGAAAGCTCGGAATGATAATGGACCATTTTCCACGAAACCATCGCAACTCTAGCATCGGACCACGGTTTATTCACACTCGGTGAACAGTATTCCGCAGTTATAATGCAACTGAAACTGAATGCACTGCTAGCGACTCTCTTCTCTCTTTCTCTTTCTCCGCCTTTTTCGTTCTCTTATTCGTGTTCTTTACGAGACTCTTTGGAAATGCAAAATAGGCGCCGGAAAGTTTTTCATGAATATTTATGGAGACAAAGTCCATGTCGTCATGATATTCATGAGGATTGTCCATAGCGAATGATATAAGTGTCGTTAACTAGTATTGGAGGATTATCGATGCTTTGAAGATTGTGGCTACATTTTAATTTGTAACGCAAAGTTTGCTTAGTTGTTATTAATTGTCATTTAAGAAGTTGCCTCTGCGACAAGTTATGGGAAAGGATTTTAGGGACTTTGTGGGGAAGGTGTCGTTGTGGTTCTCGTACAGTGTAATTACAAGGCTTCTATTTTCATCGATGCTACAGTTTCAAGGCAATCGCAGCGGATAGTACATTTTTTAGACTTATTTAGTTCCATGAAAACGCGAAAGGTCGTATTAACCGAAGCAGGTTTACAGGTTAAAAATAGCACTTTTTTTTATCAATGAAGTTTTATAAAATGTAGTTAAAGAATTCCGATTGATGAATGGGAGTGCAACTTTTGAAAGGAACTTCAAGGAGAGGAAAGCTGCTTATGCCATCTAAAAAGGGACTTAAGTAGCCCGTACCTTTTTTGCTGTTTGAAATTAAATCGCGTCCGCATTCAATTCAATTGGAATTTGTATTTCAAGCATGAAACGAAATCCCGATGAGTAAAATATTAGCTCAAGAGCGCAATTATTTATTTACATACAGGAGTTTTGTTGCAAAATCAGAACCTCGCCGCAGTGCATAGCAAAAAATACGTTGCTTCATTTGTATGCAACTCTTTAATTCAGCAGCTATAACGTTTGAGAGATAAAGCAAAGATTTACAATGGGACAAGAATGAATCTTCAAACGTTATCTTCACTCCATTAAAATTTTTAATTCCGCTATATTTAGAAAACAGAAGATAAGCTGAATCCCCTTTGTAACTTTCCTGCGATTTCGAGTAATTCCACTCAGAAATCTTGAAAACAGCAATTCACGGAAGCAACACTTTCTCCATGAGCAGAAATGCAGTGCCGTTAATTTATTGGAATTGTCGCGAACGAATGCAAAAAGTACATTGATTCGTATGCAGCGCTTCAATTCAGTAGCTGCACGTTTGAGAGATAAAGCCGCGTTTTACACCAGAAAAACAATAAACTTTTAAACGTCACTTTCGTTTTATCGTAACGTTAAATTCTACTCCATTTGGAAAACAGAATAGAAAAAGCTAAATGGCTTTTTAGGAACTTTCCAACCGCTGCGATTAATCTAGCTCAGAAATCTTGAATACAGCAATTCATGAAAGCAACGCTTCCTCTATGACCAGGTACGCAGTGCCATTAATTTATTGGAATTGTCGAGAGTGCTCGTTGGAATTCGAAAAAGAGCGTGTTGCGCTGCATGCAGATTCTCGCCGCCACCGGTCGCTCGCGTACAGTCATAGCCAGAGTGGAAGGGAAAGAACCAGTGGCACGCTAATTTAACGCGTCGATAAATTGCGGTATCGCGAGAGCGCTCGGTTTGTTGCGCGCCCATCGACCGTGACTACTTAACGATCTGACCAGAGCATAGCGAGAACATTCACGAGGCACAATAATAGCAACGCACACCATGCTCCGACGCTCAATTCAACTAGTTCTAATTTCCTTTTTTTTTTTTTTTAGCTCCTTTGCTTACTCCTCACTGGTAACTTTCGATGCCGCCGAGGTATAAATTACATTTTCGTGCCGGCTACTGCCAAGTTTAGAGTGATATTGGAATTTGCGAGGAAATACGGTTGTTCTGGGGACCTTACTATTCGATGAGACGCCGCCGGATAATCGGTAATCCGGTCACGTAACATCAGGAGAAGTGAGAGAGTGAGAGAGGTGAGAGAGCGAGGGGCAGAAGGGAAAGGAGAAGAGACACAAGTATACGAGCGGCGGGACCCATGGCTCGTTGAACGAAAACACTCCGAGTTCTCCAGCGAGCAAGAAAATGCTTCTACAGTTCAATCCCAGCTTCGCCGAGTCCTCGGAGAATCGGAGAACGATCGGCCAGCAGACGTCACACTCGGACTTACAACGTTTTACTTTAAACCTCCTCGGACCATGTACTTACCTGTTGGCTGTTCAGGGCTCTCCTCAAGTTCAGAAACATGTTCAACAGCGAGAAGAGAAATTACGGCCGAATATCACCGGCCAACGGTGATTTTGATTTTGTCGAATCACGTTAAATCGAAACGCAGAAGAGGCACGGAAAAATACGGCGATTCGCTTTGACGAAGCTAATTTTGTGAAGAATACTCGTGAAGATTTTCGAGCTATCGATTTGGAAATTTCCCCTTGCGATCATTTACGTTCTAGAAATGATATTGAATTTGGATGGAGCACACAATTTTTCATTTTTTTCTCTTTGATTTAACCTCGCATTTAATAACCCGAGAACGGCTTGAAGTATTGAACGGAAAGTTTGCACGAAAGTGGAACGGATACTGCCCGAGAATTGTGGCAGATTTAATAAAAATCGAGAGAGCTACCGAAGATAGTTCTTCGTAGGAGTAGCTTTATGAAATCTGGATAATGAGGAGGAAGCAATTTTCAACGGTTTGTACATTTGTGAAGAGGAGAAAATACAGAAGTATATTATTTTCAAGGCCATCGATAGCTCGTTCAATGGGAACGCTCCGAGTTTTCCAGTAATGAAGAAACCGCTTTTCCGGATTAATTCTAGCCAAGCTCTTGTGGAATCGATCGGCGAGCAAATGTTCCTTTAAAAATGGCTCGGCTCAAAACATCTTCGGGCTATGTATTTTTGTTGGCCATTCGGTTTTCAAAAACAAAAACAAGTTCAACGCCGAGAATAAGAGCTGTCAGTGGGATCCTCATCGATCCACCCCGACTCGAAATTACACCTATTTCATCGTTTGTTAAACTGACAGACGGCGAAACGGCTTAACGCTTAAAATCTTGGCGAGAAATATCGAAAATTAGAGTTGTCCGAGGATTGATGAAGCACCGGCAACCTCCGCACCTTCCGCAAATCGTCTTCTCTCTTATCCTAGGCTCCGACAGACTCTCGGGAAGCTTTCGCTACCATAACTCTGTCGAGATTACGACTAATGCCAAGACGTTTATAGATTAATTGCTCTTCGTGACTTCGGGCGGAGAAATTCTTTGAGGTACAATGGTGAACACGATTGTGGTTACACGAATAGGAGAAGAAGCGGAGAGTGGATGAGATGGATGCATTCCGGGAGACTTTCTTCGCGGTTATTTTATGTGGAGTGGAACATTTATTCCGAATCGTGACCGCAGTTAAATTTCACACAGAAGAGTTGCTAATAACCATGCACATAGTGTACAGAACTGTTCTTGAAATCAGAAAGCTGAAATAATCGTCGGAATTAATAGCTTCGGTGTTCTCGTAATGGGTTTTTAATATTTCAAAAAATTATGGAGTTTAATTCTTAAGAGCAAAGAAGACTTAGATCAAAACTGCTGATGTTCCTTCAAGAATACCTCACTTTCGGAAGTACTTCTCGTCAGAACCGACATTGCCATCACAGAAAATAATAAGCGGAATAATCGAATTTATTAATATATGAAAGTAATTACTTCCTCATCATAAATTACCCAATTTATGACATCACAGATTAAAATCACCTAATATCGTGAAATATTACATTTGAATCCAACGAGTGTGAAAATATTGAGGGAGAGGGAACTTGACAAAGATCCGGATGTTACGTGGCAGACGTAACGTTTACTTTTCTCGGAGCTTCCTAGTTTCCTTTCAGTTGTCACATTTGCTTGGTCTTGAGCCACCCTTTCTCCTTCTCGTT